>JABUIW010000078.1:1437485-1465748 GCA_013363375.1 Menidia beryllina
TGTCTGTCTGTCTGTCCAGCAGCCTTCTCTCTCTTCCATTCAGAGACAGGCAGCTCAGCTGGCCACAGCTGACCCGTCTCTCCCATCACCCGGCTGGGAGGGCAGTCGATTGTTGTTTGTTAAGGTTTTTCTGCTTGTGTGTGTTTTCCCCTCCAATCCTCCAGCTGGGTCGGTCGGAGGAGCTGTCAGTATGCCCGTCCTGCTGTCCGTCCGTATTTCAGATTTGGGTTTCTCTCTCTCTCTCTCTCTCTCCATTAGGTATTTGTTGGCATTCATTAGCATCCGTGCCGCAGACCGTCAGTTGTCAGGCTGGTTTACCCAGGGAGTCTGTTTTGGTTTTGTTTTGTTTTGTTTTTGTTTGATTCCAGCCAAGCCTCCATTTTGTTTTTTGCTTCTTCCTCCCCTCTCTGCTGTCTTTGTTGCCATACGGAGAAAGATCCCCCACTCCGAGCTGGACCCCCAGGGTTCTGGATTAGAGGCTCTATGCTCGATGTTGGCCGCGTATTTACGTGCAAATGGAAACCCAAATACAGTACTGAGCAGTGTGTCGGGACTGATTGTGTATCATGTGTGCATGGGGCAGCGTGACGTCTAAACCTATTAATTCATTTGGGGGATTAGACTTACACACTGAGGGATGCTGGATGAATGTCAGGCCGCTCCACTGAGCTATACATGGGACTGGCCGGAAGTTCGAGGTTGCTTTTGTCAGCTACTTCATCTGATCTCTTCCTGAAACTCCCCACACTGCCCAACACCACATAGAGGATTACTCACAAACCACTGACACAAAAAATCTGCTTTGAGGATCGGGGATACAATGGGAGTGCTGGTCACAGATATTCATGTAATAAGAGATCATTTCTTTTTGCTCTTATAGTGCTAACATTGGTGGATGGCAGGGTTTGTGTGGGTTTGGTCTCCCTCATTGAGCTATTTTCTGTTTATTAGTTGTTGTACTAAATGTGACCATTTAGGTCGCAAAACGGATCGCAAACGTATTCCCAATTATATGAATAGTTGCAGCCATTATTGTAACAGATCAATTTTCTATTCTAGTCTCACAATGACTGACAATCATTTAATTTAATTAAATGAAGAAGAAAATTCTGTATTTTCATTTGTCCAACTCTTATACAGCTAAAATGTGAAACATACACACAACATAACACAGAATATTGAGGCTGATATAGTTTAAAAATACACCCCGGAATTGGTAAAAGCTCATTTTTAAATCAACGTTTTATTATGTTGATGTATTTCATTGTTTGATTTAAATCTACATTTATTCACATACATTAACTGAAGGATGCATAGATGTTCTGTCATGCAGAATAATAAAAAGAACTATTTTTCTGCTGTAACTTTTGGTACATTTTGTCCCATCCACTCTAATACATCTCGTATCTATGCAAATGAAAGGCTCTTACACTAAATGACCAGCAGCATCAATACCTCTGTGCATTAGCTGACCCTCCCTCACGTGGTAAATGAAGCCTCTCATGTTTATTGTATGCCATTTCTCTCGATGAACCATGTAATAGATACCCCCATTTTCCACGTCACCTCTCTGGTCTGGGTTCCCCACACATCACAAAACAATTGCTCTGCAGCTACAATCACTCCTGGTCGCGCGTGTCTGCTTTCTGCTATTCTGTGAATGGTCATCAGCCTCTGGAGGACGCACGCTGTGAGAGATGGCTGAATCAAACACCCCCCCCACCCCCACCCCGGACGGTTGCAGTTTCTTATTTCCCCAGCAGTCACGGACGTGGGCGGGTTTCTCCTTGCATCATACGTCACCGGTGTCCATATATGGTTCGCCGCGTCACGCACCGGAGGTCCCATTCACATAAAACCGATCGGCCGGAATCCCCTTGGAGGAAATGTAGGCAAAGACGCGCAAGGGGCACTTCGTTCGCCCTCAAAGAGGAGTAACTCCGGCGTCATTCTTTAGGCAATAAACAAACAACTCCGAAACGATCCAAAAATGAAAGTCTCCAGCATAGACTGCCGCCGTCTGAGGAAGATCATCAGGAAGGAGTGCGGGAGCTGCCTTATTGTGGATTGCAGACCTTATTTCTCCTTCACGAACTCCAACATCAGGGGCTCCGTCAACGTCAATCTCAACTCGGTGGTGGTCCGGAGATCCAGAGGGGGGCCCGTGCCCCTGCAGTTCGTCATCCCGGATGAGAGAGCCCTGTTCCGGCTTCGGGAGGGGAGCATATCGGCCATCGTGGCGCTCGATGACCGGACGTCCCACTGGCAAAAGCTGAAAAAGGACAGCGTAGCACAAATAGTAATAAACACCCTCTCCCATCTAGCCAGCGGGGCGAGCATCTGTTTCCTGAAAGGTGAGAGCTTTTGGAAAACAAACAAACAAAAAAAAAAATCAACCATTTCAGTTCAGAGAAAAAGGGGGGAGCATGTGGAGTTTATTGTGTCGTGTGTTGTCTGTTTTGGAATCTTTCACCGAAGCACCAGTGTTCAGATTTGATTACCCTTTCAAGGAATGTGTTTTCTGGGCTAGTCATTAATGATTAAAAAAAAAAACTTTATCCGGAGTTAACCTTATAACTTCTATTTAAATCTATCCTTGTTCCCTTCCGGGCTTTGAGCTTTAAACAGTTTAAAAATAAAATGCATTACACTGATTTTAGGAAATGTAATTAATCGAGTATTTCTTCATTTGGTGGATACACTACGGATAGGCTATGATTAAATCATCTTTGACGTTTCATATTTGGGAGAAATCTACATTTTTCCCCCTTTATTTCTGATATATCCTGCGTGCGTCAGAGCGGATGAGTCAGGGCTACAGAAACGCAGGCAAATGTGTCTACAACAAATTTAGTAGAGAAAGAAAACTCAACCCCCCCTTCGAACGCTCTCTTTCAGCTAAAGAAGTTACGAGGGGGTTGTAATGATGTAGTGTAATGCGTCCATCTCCGTCTGTTACTCCTCCGTCCTCAGGATGTTGCCCTAAAAGGATTACCGGTCCTTTGGAGCGGTCTCCTGTAATTAATTACGCGTCTATAATCAGGTTATAAAGGCTGTAATCCGCTGCTAAGACTGTTTCATAAACTCTACCCTTTCACAAGGTGTATGTGTGTTATATTCTAAGCCTCTTTATTCAAATGTGCGCTCATATTCCTTTTTTTTATCCTCTCCTTCTCAAAGGAGGATACGAGAACTTCCACTCTCAATACCCTGAACTTTGCACTGAGGTGAAAACCATCGACCACAGCGGAACTGAAACCGAGAAAAGAGTCAACGGCCACAGTGAGAAGCTTTCTCACCACAAGCCAGATTACGATCAGGTATGGAAACACCCTTCACTAAAACAGAACTCCCCTCCATTTCACCCACGCAGCCACAAGCCAAACACCAACCGTCAGGTTTTATTTTTTAGTTTAAAACACAGTTTTCCTGACATCAGAGACATTTTTTATTTGGGGCATCAAAGCCTTTTCTCAATGTAAATATGATATTCTGTGACTTTCCCTGCTCCCCAGTCCATTTTTACATCCAACACAGAAAGACAGCAGTCCTGCAATGATGCCCAACTGACATCGGGACACCCTTTAAGAATAAAAAATCCCTCTCTTTTATCACTGACCTTTCCTCTGTGTTGTCCACTGCAAATAGAAAAACATGATACGGCTTTAGATCTAAAGAGCTCCACGGCAAACACGGGCTTATTGCACCTAATGGCCCAGATAAAAGACCTTTCTTCCATCTTCCTGAGCATTTAGTCTAAAAATGAACATAATGTTCGGGTGGCAGGTGCTTAGATGTTGTGGTTTGGAAAATGGGTGCACTTTCTCAGGGATGGGAGGCTGAAAGCAGGTGCACGGAGTCTGCCGGTCGGGTGTTGTGTCTCGCCACAGAGTCGCTCACGTATCTCTCTTCTGCTCCGCAGGGTAAACCCGTAGAGATCCTGCCTTTCCTCTACCTCGGTAGTGCCTACCACGCCTCCAGACAGGACTATCTCAGCGACCTTCATATCACGGCCTTGCTCAACGTGTCGCGGCGGGACCTGCAGCCCGCCAAGGGCCACTACGACTACAAGTGGATCCCGGTGGAGGACAGCCACATGGCCGACATCAGCTCTCACTTCCAGGAGGCCATAGAGTTTATCGGTGAGTTCAATTCGACTGCGTGCAGATTCTTCTTCTGCTTGTATTTGCTCAGAACTGCTTGACTAATCAAACCAGAGAGACGTTGCTTCAGCATCCAGATGGTTGTCTTTTCCGGGAAGAATACTAACTTTAGCTTTTGAGTATTTATAATACCGCCTTGCCCGAGTCTTAAAAATATCAGTGTTCGAGACAGTCCTATTCATAGAAGTGCTTACTTTTTCAAAGTCTATTAAAATGAGGCCGCTTTTGTCTTGGCCTATCTCTCGCTCTCATTCACAAATAGAAACCTGTAGGAAACCCAGCTGTAATCAGTTTAACTTGATCACCAGTCTTCAATCCCCTGCCAACATATCCACTCAGTTCTTCTGTCAGTCAGGATTTACTCACTTCCTCTATGACCTCCCCCCACTGTCTTATCTTGCAAAAAAAAGCGCTCCGATGCCGTCATCGGGTGTGGTCAGTCGGCGTGACAACTGGGTGAGATGTTTGGTAACGGCTGGGTGGAGGAGTTTTGAGGGCCGGCTGACACACAAACAGTTGTTTACGAGGGCGGGGCGGAGTATAAACACTAGTTAACCTCGCGCACAATGAGGCTGCGTGCTTGTTCGTCTCTGCGAGGTGGCAATCGCCGACCGACCCGAGGCCTGCGGGGCAGTAAATGTGTCACGGGAGTGTGGGAGAGGAGGGAGCTGGTGGATGATAAAAGCATCAGCATAGATGTACCCGATGTGCCAGAGATATTTATAGACGAGCATAACCAAGGACAAAGCTCACCCACAAGCAGCTCGGCTGACCTGCATTGGGAGGCAGCTATTGTTGATATTGTGCATTGTTTTGGGGATGCAATCTCTCTCTACATAAGCCTGGTGCTTACGTAAGGCAGAAAAAACTGTTCCAGGAGCAGGTTTAGCCCACATTCAGGGCAGGCCTGGACTCTGACTCCGAGTGACCGATATAAGGCCGTAAAAGAGATGATTAATATTATCGACGGGGATTAAAAACAGTCTCTGAGCAGTCGTCTTCAGCCCGAGGGTGGTCATTAAAACACCCACGGCGAGAGAGTTCCGCGCTCACAGCATCCGCCTCCTTCGGCTGGGGTCCATGATTCACTCACGCACTTTATGGAGGATCAGAGCCGTTCAGGTGTCTGCCGCTCGGCGTGTAGGTTGATGAGACTTAACATGCGAGACGGAAAAAGGAGACGTGTAGGCGTTGGAGTCACTCTAAGAATAAGTTCAGTCTAACCTGGAGGCATATCGAGGGAGAGGGGAAGACAAACGAGTGTAGGTTTGCACACAAACGTCAGAATAAACTGATAAGCGTTCGGGAGAGCGGACGCCCTAAATGAGAGCACACGACTGAGCCGCTGCCAATGTGGCAGCCACACGGCAGCGCATGGGGAAAAAAAAATGTCATGAGCAGCTGCGTCTTGTGACTCACACGAGCTAAAGAAGTGTCTTTGTGCGCGGCGTCGAAACTGGAATAGGATGGGTTTGAATTTCTGTGCCCCAGTTTGCCCATATTTATTGCTACATGTGGTGATCTCAGAATAGGCAAGTGAGAAAAGCAATGACAACATAGTTCAACCGTAAATGCCTACAAATGAAAGCTTCCAGCTGAGGGGATTTTAAACTACATGACTTTAAATATCCGGATAAAAAAACTCACAGGGAAAAAATCAGATAAAACTGATGCAACGCCTTTGCACCCTGGTGAAATTCAAATAGATGAATGCTCTGAGTTAAAAAGATTATTTACACGTTCGTGTCCCCTTTTTTTCTCCTCCCAGATCATGTGAGGCAATCAGGAGGGAAGGTCCTGGTACACTGCGAAGCGGGCATCTCACGCTCACCCACCATCTGCATGGCTTACATCATGAAGACCCAGCAGCTGCGACTGGACGCAGCATTTGACATTATCAAGAAGCGGAGGGCGGTCATCTCACCGAATTTCAGTTTCATGGGCCAGCTGCTGCAGTTTGAGTCGGAGGTGCTCTCCAACGCCCCGGCTCTAGCTGTCACACCTGAACCGGCCACTCCCTGTGTCCCAGAGTCGGCCTCCTTTTTTGCCAATGACTTCAACACCACTTTCAACACCAAAAACTTTGAGCCGTCTGTGTTCGCCCTCCCTACCTCTTGCTTGCAGTCCCCAGTCCACCACCAGTTCAAACTGAGCCCCATAACTGCACTGCCTTAAAACGATCTGTGACTGCTTGTAGTCTTACTTGAAAATGAAAGAATCAATGCTCTCTGTGTGTCTGATGTTGAAGCAAGCAGCGCAGGTAGATTGAATATCAGCCACAGAGGGAACGAAGAGAGGACACTTTCAGCCTCAGATGACTTGAGGTGTTTCAAATCTACACAAATTGGAAAGTGATTCCGCTTCCTATCTTCTGAACTGCAGTGATCAAACAACACAGCACACAATAAACTGCAATATACATGCCTTAGGTTGATATTGTGATTAATTTGCCTATTAAAGAATAAAGCTAGGCATTTAGAACTAATTTATTTGAAAACTTTGGTGTTTTTTCAATAATGTGGATATCAAGATGTGTTTAATAAATGTTTTCACCACAAATATGGCCATGTTATGATTTATATTTGGGAAAGTTTATGCAGTTGATGCATCAAACATATCAACAGTTGCACGTTTTCAAGTCACTGAACTAATTACGCTCACAAAAATGAAAAATCAATAAATAATTTGAGTTCTTGGTTATATGTTTTGCCTTCGTAGGCAAAATGCAACTGCAGAGGCAACAGCGACACCTGGAGTGACTTGGGTGGGTCTTTATGAAATATTTCCTTGAAATAGAGACACAGCTTTGCCTATATTCTTGGTTAATAAATTCTTCTAATCTGTGGCATATGAATTATATACATTTCCATTATTTTTACATGGAAAAAAACAGATCTTAAGCTAAAAATAATATATTAAACAAAATTTATATTTTTGATAGATATATTGGGGAGTATTGGGTGTACTATAAAATAGAATCAATCAGGAAAGTATTATAACAGATAAGGAAATATGGATGACTAATGCCAGAAAATGTGAAGAAACACAACAAGAAATACATAGGTACATAAAATGCATATGGAGAGGGATAACTATATAACTAATAACTAAGTATTACATACATGCCTTTTGATACCGTAACTCCAAAAGGTAAACTTGTACTTTCAGTGGTGATTTGGGACTCGAGCTGTGCACAACTACTGTAACTAAATTCTTTGGCGCCCAGAAGAAAAGAGAAGGAATGTACCAACTGTAAAGACTACGAGGTAACAAAGCATTACTCAACCCAAATGTATTAAGTTACAGATAAAATGTCGTAAAACATACTTACATCACGTTATAATTTTAATGTTATTCCTGCAAATCTTTTTGCGATCGACATTTTTGTATATCTTTATTGTATACTACATATTTTATTTAGATATTGGTTTGATCCATCCTATCCCGCCCCCGCCGCCATTTTCCATGTTATTCTCTTAGCACACTTTACTTCACAAATTTTGAATGCGATAATTTACTTTGCAAAGGGTGTGCTATTAGGTTCCCATCTTCTCCAAATTAGTGGAGGAGGGATTTTTTGTTTTGTCTCCAGATTCTGCCGAGTAGAAGACCTGTTGAAACAGCCATGTACATAAAACAGGTAAGCTAGCGTCGCCAGGCTTGTGGATGATGCCGACTATCAACTAACCAAATAACATTAACGACGTTTGCTTAACGCTTTTTTCACTTGGTGAACATGGGGTTCATCTATGAGTTTTATGCATATAACAACAATTTTCCGGTTGCAAAGCCAGCAAAACGGTTTGAAAAGCATAAGTTGAGGTGCTAGTTAGCTAATGTTAGCTAACGCTGTCTTGAATGGAGATGCAAGCCCTTCATACTACCCCCCTCCCCACCCGTTTAAGGGGCAAATACTACTTGGCTCTATTTCATAGGCTCTTAATAATTCGACTATTGAGTTATGCACGATTATATCGCATACGGATGGTCTCTGCGAAGTATACATTTGATATCCTTTTTGGCAAGTCACTCATGATATCTATGGTTATCAAGCTGGCAAACGTCATTAATGATAGCCGCTGCTAGCCTGCACGGTGACAGTCAGGGAGGCCCTCTAACGCTGTTGATAGCAAAACAGATTTCTCTCAGAAGCTGCACGTATTTATTCCAATAATCCCCATAAATGTGTAGAAACGTGTGCCTTTTATCCGGACATTAACAACAGCACGTGACGAAAATTAACCAGATTTTCCCAGCGTTGTGATCTGGGTGCTCACTGTGGTCCCTGGGTTTTTACCACAGGTTATTATTCAGGGGTTCCGAAGTTACAGGGACCAAACTGTGGTCGATCCCTTTAGTCCAAAGCACAATGTTATTGGTGAGTGTGTTTCATCCTGTTTTACAGCATCTTGGATATTTTTCTTTCTTTTAATGAAGTGTGTGTCCTGCAGTCCTGACATCTCTCTCTGTTTTGTGCTTCGATTTATTTCAGTTGGAAGAAATGGCTCAGGAAAGAGTAATTTTTTCTATGGTATGCTATGCCTCTTTTATTTCTGTGACACTGTACTTCAGTAACTACTTCTCCGTATTATTTCTCATCTAAAACTCTCCCGTATTTATAGCCATCCAGTTTGTGCTCAGTGATGAGTTCAGCCACCTTCGACCTGAACAGCGCCTGGCCCTCCTCCATGTTAGTATCGGCAAATTTAAAATGTTGAAATATACATTTTGATTTAATATCATCAATATTTTTACAAGCATGTCTTTTAATCATCCTTAGTTATCAATTTTTAACTTTTGCATTGATAATGTTTTCACTCCTCTCACTGTAGGAGGGAACTGGTCCACGTGTCATTTCAGCCTTTGTGGAGATTATATTTGACAACTCTGACAACCGGCTGCCGGTAGGAACTGCAAATATTTTTGCTGCAATCATGCAGCATCATGTAATTCATGGGTGCTTCAAATACCATTTTCGGGGTATCCGAGTTTCAACTGGAAGTATCTGATATTATTCACATGCCACTCTCTCATTATCAGGGATATTCCTTCTCCAAGAATAACTATCTCAAGTAAGCTGTATAAATGTAGCAAACAAACACCAGGGAAACCAAAGTACTTTACAAAGCAAGAATTTAACAAGAGACGGTCTGAAAAATATTATTCTGTTGGTCTTGTTTGAAGGCTAGAGAACAATATGATCTTTCATACCAGGTGGAGGTTTGTTATTAAGGGCTTTGTATGTTATAAGAGGGATTTTCAGTTCTATTCTAAATGGGAATAGTGTACAGAGGCCAGAAAAAATAAGATCTCTGTATAGTACCAGTCAGTACTTGAGCTGCCGGATTCTGGATCAACTTTTAAGTTGTTTAGGCATCCAGCTAAGATGGTATTTAAGTTGTTCCATCTAGATTTGATGAATGTGTGGATCAGTTTTTAAACATCCCTCTGGGATAGGATGCTTTGTGTTTTGGCAATACAACATAAGTAAAGGAAACCTGTTGACGAGGCCTTTTTTAACGAGCGAACTAAACAAGATCGGGTCAAAGATGACTTTCTCACAGTAGAACTGGAAAATAAGTTTATACTATCCACAGAAACTGACTGCTTGGTTAGAGAATGATTGATGTATTAGTGGGCAAAAACAACTATTGTACTCCATCCAGGTATCTGTCACTGGAAGGCAAGCCCATGACGTCATTAATAGATTTGTTTTCTCTGGTTTCATAAATAACAGATAGAGCTGGGTGTCATTAACTCAACAGGCGAAATGTATTTCATGTTTTTCCGTTCCTCATCATGCACAAATAAATAATAACTGTCAAGAATTTTTATGTTACTCTGTTTAAATGACTTAAAGTGCTTCCCACTATTTCATTCTAGTGTCCTTCTAGTTTTATTGGAATTGTGAGGTTAAGCCCAAATATCTATTAACGTCTTGGTCAGTTTATTAATGTATTTATTTTCACCGCTGATATTGAAAATAAATGAACACGTTTGTTTACAGTCCTTGAATCAAATAAAGCACATCACAGAGAGTGTGAGTGCACCACGCTGCTCTCGCTGCGCACCGTGTTTATTATGTTGATGATAATAACCGGATGTTTACAGCACCATACAAACCTGAAGCTGGTTTTAAAAGTCAGTATGAAACTGTAATCAGCCTTGAAACATTGTGGGGGAAAACAGCCATTTTGACTGCTGTGTGCAGTTTTCAACATGTCAATTTCACCCCCTCCAGATTGACAAAGAGGAGGTCTCCCTCCGCCGCGTCATTGGTGCAAAGAAGGACCAGTACTTCTTGGACAAGAAGATGGTGACGTAAGTAAAGCTGTGGGTAGACTGTCAACGTCCCCGTAATCACAGTAAATTACAAGTTACAGATTTCATGGATTCGATGTGGTGTTGTTGTTTGCAGTAAGAATGATGTCATGAACCTTCTGGAGAGCGCCGGCTTCTCTCGCAGTAACCCCTACTACATCGTCAAGCAGGGAAAGGTGAGAAAGGAGCAGCTTTGTTTACGAAGCGCGTCCTAAATGATAGAGCGCATGGGTCGGCATTTTTTTAAAGCCATAACCCTAATTAAACAGGGAGGTTTATTTGTAAAGGTTCTAAGATATATATGATCAGTTAATTAAATTTTTGTCCTATTTTTTTACGCTACAGATTCACCTTTAATGTGTCTGTATTTAATCTGCGTCATTTTGACGGTCCCTGCAGATTAACCAAATGGCCACAGCGCCCGACTCCCAGCGACTGAAGCTTCTGCGAGAGGTGGCAGGAACACGAGTGTACGACGAACGAAAGGAGGAGAGCATTTCACTCATGAAGGAGACGGGTAAATGCTTCTCACCACACTATCATTTCAGACGTTTTTTTTTTTTTGACGGGGTAAAATATCACATATGCAATACTCCCGCTTATGTGTTCATGAGGATGAACTGAAATTAGTTTCACACCCCCGAAGACAATGACCTACAGAGTGTGCAGTGTTATAATGAAACACATGCAGTGGTGACAGATTTTTCTTTCTTTGTTTCTTTAACTTAAGAAATGTATGTAATTTAATTTGATTATTTGCATTGTATTTCAATATGTTTAAAACAAATGTTATCCTCGTAAAAGTTTTAATTTTGTATAAAAATACACACTGGCAGAAAAACATTTACCAATGAACATTTAAGTGAAATCACCTTGCAATGAGATGAAGCTTTTTACGAAACAAATTGATTTGAACATTTTCCCAGAGGGGAAGCGAGAGAAGATCAATGAACTATTGAAGTACATCGAGGAGCGCCTGCACACCCTGGAAGATGAAAAGGAAGAGCTGGCGCAGTACCAGAAGTGGGACAAGATGAGAAGAGCTCTGGAGTACACCATTTACAACCAGGAGCTGAATGAAACGCGTGCCAAGCTCGATGAGGTAACAAAGTTAGCAGGAGGGGATTTACATTAATCAAATTTGCCTCTGCAATGTCTTTGTGTTTTGCTTTGATCTTTTCTAGCTTTCCAGCAAGAGAGAGACCTGTGGAGACAAATCCAGGCAGCTGCGTGATGCTCAGCAAGATGCCAGAGACAAAGTAGAGGTAAAGAAATTCAAGATTAAAGGTTTATATCTAAATCTTTTTAACCAGCAGTGGATGAAAAAGAAAAAAATGCTGCTGCATTTATCAAAACATATTCAGTTTATTTGGGGAGTATTTCAATAAGAATCTTTAATTATGTTTCAGTGTTTTGTGGCTCACAGTTCTCTCATAAAAGTTTACCGCCTGATTGTAAAGTCTGATATTCTGTAAAATATTTTTTAATTAGTTTGGTGGATAGGAGTCATTGTTTTTCTGCTTCTTTTGGAACTGTTCTCACAGCCTGTTGTTTTGTTTCTTTGTTTGTTTTGTTCTTTCTTTTTTTGGCTCCCGTCCTGTAGGAGACGGAGCGCGTCGTGCGTGAGCTGAAGTCAAAGATCTCTGCTATGAAGGAAGAAAGGGAGCAACTGTCGGCGGAGCGCCAGGAGCAGATCAAGCAGAGGACCAAGCTCGAGCTGAAGGCCAAGGACCTGCAGGATGAGCTGGCAGGCAACAGTGAACAGAGGGTACGGAAGCCTCCAATCTGCGTCACACTGCACACGTGATGCTGCACCAACAACACCCCCCCTCCGCTCTAAAGGGAAGGACAGTTGTCTATCTGACAGAATTTATGTGAGGTCGATGCAATGTAAAGAAATGAAGAAACTCAACAGTAGTGGCGATAAGCATCAGTCTTTTTACACACCAAATGCAAAGTTGTTTTTATTTGGTGAATCATTAACAGGTTAAGATTTCCTACGACTTTCGCATGTGCAGATTTTGACCAACTAGGTCTTTATTGGTTAATAACTTTCTCCAAGTAACCTCCTCTCGAATGATTGTAGCGGTATATTGGGAATTATTAATTTGGAAAAACTCAAGAAGTTTAAAAAGGAGAACTTTGTAAGTAAAAAAAACAAAACAAAAAATCAGGTCAACATCATCAGTAGAGGCTTCAGGTTGTGGCTGTAGGGACCCATGTGACATTCTGAAATGACAGGTTTTTGCCCTAGAAAGTGAGAGATGACGGTGTGGGTGTGAGGTGTCGTTTCATCGTGACATGAATAATTTTCCACTGTTCAATCATCATCACTTCTTTTGGAAAAAGCTGGTAGTGAAACTGAATGATTTAATTAGATTTTTTCATTTAGACTTGTGCTCATATTTCTCACTCTGGGTCTTCAATAAAGAGGGATTGGAAAGGCAACATCGAACATTCAATAGTGGCTGAGTCTAATGTAACAAACTGTCCACTGAATTAGGCAAAGTGCAATAAGTCATATGTGTCCTTTTGGATTTAGAAAAAGATCTACAGAGACTCTAAATACAGGACTGAGTTATGTAATTACATCTAATCCACCTCAGGGAAGACTACATTTCTAAAACTGGCTGTCTGGCTCACTAAGCAGTGATCAATTTCTTATTATTAATAGGTAATAAGATGAGTTATATGGATGGATGAACTTAACTAAAGTTTAAAGATTTAAGGTTTGCGGATAGTTTTTGATTTATTGAGATGAAGGTGGGTTCAATAAAAAAAACCTACAATCTTTCAGGTTCTCAAGTCGAAACAAACAACCCTGTCTGATCTTCACCAAAGAGGTCTATGCTCTCAGACTGTGTGGATTGTTGGAAATGGCATCAAGGGCTTTATGAGGAGCCAAAAGAAACATTTTTTTTACCCCTATAGATTGTCTGATGTCTGTAATGTGCATGTGCATTTTCAGCAAATAAGTATAAAATATTTAAGTAAATAAGCTTTGCCTTTAAACATACAAAATATAGGTATTTGATTAGCACAGTTAACTTCATATTATGTGTTTATTGATCAGTAAAGATTTTCATACTGTGTTTTATTTGAGGTATGCCACCAAACCCATCCATGAGGATTGTCCTGTAGGATGAATAGAGATAGAACAGAAAAAGCACCATCAGGCGCTGCTCTATACATCACTGATGGCACGAGCTTTTGTATCCAGATTTGGCAGGAATTACTCTCCATATGGCCTTGTGTTGAGTGTGTGTTTCTGAGCACGCAAATATGAAGACGATAATCATGGTTAACAGCTTTATTGGCTCCATTCGTGTGCAAGTACGATGGCTGGGGGGGATGTTGGAAGAAGCCCAGCTGGCCGCGGCTTGGTCAACATCAGCCAAAAGTTATTGGGGCAAAAATGAAAGAGCCCACTTGTTGTAGGTGGTCTTGGCTAATCAGCTGTGAGGTCGGTCATATCATCCATTTAACTCTGTCCTCGCTCCACCAGAAACGTCTGCTGAAGGAGCGCCAGAAGCTCCTGGAGAAAATTGAGGAGAAACAAAAAGAACTGCAGGAGACTGAACCCAAATTCAACATGGTTAAGGAAAAGGAGGAGCGTGGCATCTCCAGGTAGGGAGTCATTTACAGCCGCTCATTCAATGAGTCAACTCAGTCAACTAATTAGATGTAGATTAAAGTGATTGTTGCAGGACAACTAAAATGAGGCACAAAGTAAGCAGCTGTTCACACGTCAACATTCATCCATTTTTGCAGGGTTAATTTCTTTATGAAGATGCTTTGTTCGTTTTGCTTTCCTTTTAAAACTTCTGCTGTCATTTGTTGTGTGTCTGTCCAGACTGGCTCAAGCTACACAGGAGAGGACTGACCTGTATGCCAAACAGGGCCGTGGCAGTCAGTTCACCTCGAAGGAGGAGAGGGACAAGTGGATCAAGAAGGAGCTTAAGTCTCTGGACCAGGCCATCAACGATAAGAAGAGGCAGATTGCAGCCATCCACAAAGACCTGGAGGACACGGAGACAAACAAGGAGAAGAACCTCGAGCAGTACAATGTAAGGAGACCAATAACCCGGTCATCAAGAAGCTGTTAGTGCTGAGATTGTTGAAGCTTCTTGAGAGGAGGGTTACCAGTGTGATTTCTTTAAAATTACCTTTTGTTGGTATAGGTTTTGAATGAGCTGACAGGAAAAAATATGTTCATTTCAAGTTATCTCAAAATTGATTCTGTTTGTCATTTAAATTTTTGTGGTTTTATTTTGGATTTAGAAACTCGATCAGGACCTAAACGAAGTGAAGACCCGTGTTGAGGAGCTGGACAAAAAGTATTATGAAGTCAAGAACAAGAAAGATGAACTTCAGAGCGAAAGAAAGTAAGAACCCTGTCCAAATCTGCTTCATATCAGAGGGAATTTTTCCTTACCTTTTGTGTTATTTTGTTCACACTGGAGATATTTCTTTATTTGTGTCATAGGTGGAATGTCAGATTTTTTGGTTATCTGCCTAAAACTGATGACATCACTGGCAAACATATTTGTGTCATGCTTGCCTCGTTGGGATTTTGGCCTCTGTGTCACACTACTGTGTGACCTTTAATGCAATAGGAGCTAAAACAGGACATTTAAGGCACAAGTGTTACAGTATGTAGAGTTTAAGAAAAATGTCTTGTCATTTTCTTAATATGAAGCCAATTTAAAGTACTGTTTTAGACCCCTGATAAAAGGATAAGGACAAGTAGAAGAGTGTTTTACAGGCACCTTTAAAATGGAGGCATGGTGTGGGCTCAAGGTTTATGTGAAGTTTGGTGACGCGCGGCATTGCGTTATTTTGATGAGTGAGTCATGTCTGCACCTCACATCAACTGAGGGCTGAAACCCCCCCGCAGCCAATATATTTTTCTTCTTAACTTTAAGCTACTTGTTAGTGTGTTGCAGTAAATTTTACTTTTGTGAACTATATGACTCCAATGACCATACCTTAGGCTTTTGCCATGGTTTTTTTTTTATTTTCAGAGGGTCCATAGAGTTTGTTCCTGAAACATGACAGCATTTGATTTGTAACGGGGCACAACAAAGTCTCACCAGCATGAATGCAGCATGAAGCAAAAATGTCTTTTTTTTTTTTTTTTCATGCGGGCTGAATTCTATTGAATGTCATGGCAGATGCACTGGTGACTTTCTCGTGACATAATCATAACATGGAGCCTTCTGACTATCTGTCCAGCTACTTGTGGCGTGAGGAGAACGCAGAGCAGCAGGCCCTGGCAGCCAAACGAGAGGACCTGGAAAAGAAACAGCAGCTCCTCAGAGCAGCTACAGGCAAGGTCTGTGTCATTTTCTATGACAGTGTAACTACTGACTGGTAAAACAGTAAGATAAGACAAGTAAAAGATGTGCCTGGGTACACACAGAATAGCAGTTGGTCTTCTGACCGCTGTTGACATTGGCTAATTGCTCGGGTTACTGAAGCATCGACATGCACAAATTCCTTCTTTTTTTATGAAAACTTTCTTGATCAGAAATTTTAGATGACTCAGTGAAGAGTTGTATGCATATAATTTAGCTTTATGGATGCCCATGACATGCACACATCGCCTCGAACTTTTAACCTCCCCATGCTTTCTCTGGAATAAAGAGGACATGGTTAACACTTGCTTTGAACACTTGAAGTAACAGCTCAGGCTGCAGTCGGCCCCTGGAGTGAGACCAAGGACAGTAATGTCTCTTGCAGTGGTAACCAGTGGTAACCACACCCTTTGTCAAAAAAAGGCCTTTTGAGGCTGACTGGGGAAATGTTAAGAGGCCCAGATAGAGCTGAATACGCTCCTATTATGGATTACCCTCCACTAAAACTCTTTATTGAGCTAAAGTCCATGGTCAGTTTGATCTAGTGGACCAACAACCAGCTAGGTCTGCCATACCATTTTATTCTCACCATAACATATTCAGGCTACAGCATGCAAGCATTAATGCATGTTTGAGGCTCCGTGTGATTGGTTTCCTGGCGTTGTTATGCTTGTATTCGCCATTTATTTAGTGATGTGTATGTGCAAAGAACAGATGGTAACGAGCAGCCTCTCAGCATCCTTTGTGGTTCGTCGTGGTGGTACCAGCCTTAGTTGTAACTCACAGTATGTCTATAAAACCATCGTACAGACACTTGCTGAGAACACAGGAAGGAAAAATGGGAAAGTGAAGGTAAATTCAGAGTAAAGCGCATCACTCTGACTGAGCCCACCTGAGCACCGTGAAGTACTGGCTTTATGACTCACCCAGCTGTCAGGATGGGTATATCAAATGGAATCATTCATCGGCTCCGCTATTTTCACTTTATGATAGCTGGCTATATTTACATATGACTCACTCTGCTCTGCCTTATGCAGTAATTTCTTCTGGGCATATCAATCAAATATCAGCTCTGAATAACATGAGCTGAGATGAAGGGAAGCTGTTTGTAACTCCATGGACAAATGTCAAGCATTCATTTTTCTTTCATGTGTCCTGGCTGATTCAGTCTGGGTTTTTTTTTACATGGACCCCATGTGTAGTGTTCTTTATTTGCAGTGCATTTACCATTTTAGTGTTCCAGCTTGCTGCCTCAGACATTTGGTTTCTGTTTTTCTTTTGATCCATTAGAGTTTTTTTTCTTTTACTTTTTCAATTTACTTTAATGTCTTTTATGTTCCCTTGTATAAAGATGGAGACTTTTTGTCGCAGGTGCTTATGAGCATGTATTTGATCGTTTGATAATATTTGTGCTCACTTTAGATTTATTTAAGTTATGTAATTTGATTTTAAGTGAATGTTAATAGTATTTTTTTCTTTAAAGTATTTTCCCATCTCTTTTTCGCCTTTCATAAATTATCATTAATTGTACTCCTCTTCCAGGCGATCCTGAACGGTATCGACAGCATTAACAAAGTCCTTGAACATTTTCGGCGGAAGGGAATTAACCAGCATGTCATCAATGGTTACCATGGCATTGTCATGAATAACTTTGAATGTGAACCTGCCTTTTACACCTGTGTGGAGGTGACTGCTGGAACAAGGTGAGGACTGGTTTTGCCTTAAGCTAAATTGTCTGTTTACCTTTGAATTATTTATTTATTAATTTATTTTTAAATAATTTGTGTCTTCCAGACTGTTTTACCACATTGTGGAGACTGATGAAGTCAGTACTAAAATTCTGATGGAGTTCAACAAAATGAACTTGCCTGGAGAAGTCACTTTCCTGCCTCTGAGCAAGCTGGATGTCAGAGACACTGCCTACCCAGAAACTAACGTAAGTCCATGTGTTGTTTACATCTGTTGCTTGAGATGATGCTGATTGATATAGTTTGTTGAGTACAGCATTTACAGCTGTGGTTGTCTCCCCGTTTGTTTTCCCTAAAAGGATGCTATCCCCATGATCAGCAAGCTCCGCTACAGCACCAACTTTGACAAGGCCTTCAAGCACGTGTTTGGGAAGACTCTGATTTGTCGTAGCATGGAAGTGTCCACCCAGCTTGCTCGAGCTTTCACCATGGACTGCATAACTCTGGAGGGTAAGCCGGTCCACATTTTAACGACTGAGACTACCACAGTGTGAGAAGTTAACACTTGGAAGATGTTGTGTAAATTAGAGGCTAATCATCTTGACTATGGCACACAACAGGTAGTAGTGTGGACGCACGCAGATGTCTGACATGTAAGCTCGATGCATTTGGACTTCCCAGGTGACCAAGTGAGCCACCGTGGAGCGCTGACTGGAGGTTACTACGATACCAGGAAGTCTCGCCTGGAGCTTCAGAAAGATATGAGGAAAGCCGAGGAGGAACTGGGCGAGCTGGAGGCCAAGCTCAATGAGAACCTGCGGAGGAACATTGAACATATCCTTTTATTTGAGAATAGTCATTTGTATGTTCATTCCAATCCATGACTGAGAATCACTGGTAAATATTTACGTAATCTGCTGTTCATTAGGGAGCTGGAGAGCAACATAAAGATTTTGGAAAGGAAAGTTCAGAGGCAGCATTGCAAAAAGTGCTGCTCAGTACTAATGCTTTTTCTTACCAGTGGAAGTGAAATAGGTTTTAAAAAAAAAAAAGTTAATTGAGTTTGAAATTTCTGGATTTGACCTAAAATTTGTACAGGAACAGTCATTAGAGAAGTGTAGGTGTAAAATGTTTGAGAAACTGAAAATGTCACCAACAAAGACAAATATCATCCACTGTTGACAGATAATTATTCATGTTTACACTGCAATACACAGAACTTCTAATAAGCTCTCCCTTTTAGAAACTCGTTAGACAGCCATTCCTCTGTCGTAGGCTACGTTTGAAACATGGACTGAATCCATCAGGGTCATGAAGCGGCCTCAAGGCCAGCAGGAGTGGGGTTTTAAGCAGGCCAAGAAGGCTTAGAGTATATTGGGTCATATCTGACAAAGCCGTGACTCACTTGAAGACAGCTAATGAAGGCAGAGAAGTGGATCAAAGAGGATTTTATTTTTGCAAGTGCAGTATGTTTGAGCAGCTGGTCACATCCATCCCAGGATGAGCAAAGGTGTGTACTGAGGCCTGTGGGATGCTGTGTGGCCTCGAAGTGACAGTCCGTGAGCTTGTTTATGTGCACCTAATAATGTCTGTGTGTCTTTAAGCGGGAGAAGCAGCTGCCTGTCCTTCACTTGTGCAGCGATGAGTCAGAGTGGATCAATGATTTAAAAGCCTCTTGTTGTTCACTCTCCATTGCTTCCCTGCTGCTAACCACAAGATTTAGCCCACTTAATTTACACCATATTTCACCTCAGGAATAGCCTCTATAGTAAATGTTTTTGGATGTCACCGAGCGTTAACTGCTGCTGATTTGTTTTGGTGAAGGATCTTGTGTATTTTTTTATTCATACTGATGGATGGGAGAGCCTCTCTCTCCCTCTCCCCCTTATTTTTTTTACTTAAATTAGCAGATTGATTTAGTCTTCATTGAGTCCTGTTAAACCTCAAAGGGCCAGAGAAGTGTTTCAGTCCTGGAAAATCTATAAGCCTGTGTGTTACTTTAGCTTAATGATGAGTGTGCAGCCCTTCTTAATCCTCTTCCTTGATATCAGGGCTGAC
Organism: Menidia beryllina; assembly: GCA_013363375.1. Taxonomy (NCBI): domain Eukaryota; kingdom Metazoa; phylum Chordata; class Actinopteri; order Atheriniformes; family Atherinopsidae; genus Menidia; species Menidia beryllina. The sequence continues at coordinate 1,457,073 of JABUIW010000078.1, forward strand.
ACTGTCTTCCCCTTTGAAGCCCTGTCACATTATTCAAACGCAGTGGGTTGTGCCAAAAATCCGTAAAGCTTCCCTCAGACTGTTTGCCAACGAGGTCTCTGTTGTTTCCTAATATGTTTTAGATGCATTTTATCGAGTCGGAATCCAACTCTGAATTCCTTGTTATAGAGGGCTTTTAAGAAAAAATCTATTTCAATCTGTTGATAATGATACATTAGTTCAAATTCATTTATTTATTTTATATTACTATTATGGAATCTCTTAATGCCTGTTCTGAATTTACTGAGTTCAGTAACAAAGAAGTTTGTTTGCGAAATAATTTACAAACCTTGTAATTTATGAATGAATCTTTTGCTGATACTGAGAGAAATAAGTTAAGGTGTAATAACGGTGACATTAACACAACGGTTGTCACAAAACCAATTGTCAAGTCAGTATTCGTCTATGCTGAGTGAAGTGCTCGTCCATAAAGAAACCTTGGTGTTACTCCTTAATGGCTGCTCCACGCATCAACAACGAGATCGACCAGCTGATGAACCAGATGCAGCAGATCGAGACTCAGCAGAGGAAGTTCAAGGCGTCCAGAGACAGTATTCTGTCAGAGATGAAGATGCTAAAGGAGAAGAGGCAGCAGTCAGAGAAGACCTTCATGCCCAAGGTTGTACATGTGTTTTTTTTATCATAAACGATCCCAAATTAGAGTAAAGTCATTGGGACTGAAGTCACTTCGGTGTGACTCATATTCCCTCTGCTTCCTCCTCAGCAACGCAGCCTCCAAAGTTTGGAGGCCAGTCTCCACGCCATGGAGTCGACCAGGGAGTCTCTGAAGGCTGAGCTCGGTACAGATCTCCTTTCTCAGCTCAGCCTTGAGGATCAGAGACGCGTGGATGACCTCAACGATGAGATTCGTCAGTTGCAGCAGGTCAGCGGAAAGTTCACTGTACTGTGAAGTCTGGTCCAGGGTGTTCTCCCCCTAAACTTAAAAACAAATGGAGGATTTTTTTTAATAAGTAGCGTGCAGTGAAACATTTTTCCTCCAAGATCACAAAAGGCCACTTTGAAACCACATACGTATCTTTGTTGGATTGTTTGTCATTTTGATAGCAATGAGCCCTTTTGTGAAAATAGCGCCATTTAAAACGGACAAAATCTGGTGAAGATCCTGTCGAAAACTGAAAGTTGAACTTGCCTCGGCTCAGAGAATTCTACCTACCTTCTTTTGTTTCCATTGCTCCTGCGCCTCCGCTCATTGTATTTAAAAGAGGTGAAAATGGCAAACTGCAGCTGTGTGTAGGCTGTTCCTGCGATCCAGCGTTGCCCCCTCTTTCCCTTTCACTGCCAGCTGCTCACAGCCCTCACCTCAGTGCCCTCCATCCCTGCTATTGTTACACAACCGCGCTGCCTCCACAACGCTGAGCCTATCATGTGTGATAGTGCTGGGTTTTCAGCTGTCAAGCCATATTTACAACTTAAGCCTTGGTTTTGTATTTATTAGTCAGTTTTTAACAGAATGATATCCACCTTAAATGTTGAAATGGATGTTTGTGGGCGCTTTACTTAGCAGAATTTTGCAGTAAATACACAAAGAAAGAAAAAACTCTCGCTACTTGAAATTCACTGATTTTCTGTTTTATTCAGCTTCATGTGAATGATGGTTTTTGGTTGATTTTAATTTTGCATCGCAGGACAACCGACAATTGTTGAATGAGAGAATCAAGCTGGAGGGAATAATGACCAGGGTGGAAACGTATCTCAACGAGAACTTACGGAAGCGTCTTGACCAAGTGGAGCAGGTATAGTTAGTTGTATCACTAAATGAGCAAGTGTCCTTTTTTCATGTGATGGTCAGAGAGGATTTTTAGAACATCTCAGAGCTCTCAAACTACCACATTTTTATCCCCGATTTACGCCATTTGCATTGACAGGAGCTAAATGAGCTGCGAGAGACTGAGGGAGGCACAGTGCTCACAGCCACAACATCTGAGCTGGATGGTATCAACAAACGTGTCAAAGACACTCTGTCTCGATCGGAAGGTAGGTGATTGAGCCAGTGAGCCGGTGATTAAACCCGCAAACCACGGAGCACTTGAGAAATTTTTACTGCGTATTTAAACCCTCCGGAGATTAATATCACACACCCTTGATAACAGCCTCGATGGGTTAAACATGCAACTGATGGCTAAAATTAATCACGGCTTAGCATTGTTTTCATAGTAAAATCTCTTTGACTCTCCAACTTGATGTTTTATTTCTTTTTGGTTTAATTATTTTATATGGTTGGCTTGATTACTTTAAAAGCAAAACTGTTTGTTCACTGAATACCTTTTAACCAGGAACAACAATCTTTGTATCACTGCCTCATTTGGACTAAAACCTTTTTGTCCCCCAGATCTGGATTCTATGATTGACAAGACTGAGGGAGAGATCAAGGACCACATAAAGAGCATGGAGCGATGGAAAAACATCGAGAAAGAGCAGAATGACGCCATCAACCACGACACCAAAGAGCTGGAGAAGATGACCAACAGGCAGGGAATGCTGCTCAAGAAGAAAGAGGAGTGCATGAAAAAGATCAGAGAGCTCGGCTCACTGCCTCAGGAGGCCTTTGAGAAGTACCAGACCCTCACACTCAAGCAGGTACACAAACACACACACACACACTTCCACTCAGTTAGACGATGGCTCTGCCAGCCAGCACCAGCATCCTTTAGACATGTAGTGGTTTCATCCCTCATTTATTCCATTTGTTTTGTTTTTTCCCTAAACAAATGGATTTAATTCCACAGCAAATCTCTGCACATTACTCACAAACAGCAGCATCCAGAGTATCTCGGGGTTTCCTTTTACTCCAAAGTCAAACTTAGGACATCTCTTTCTCTCTCACACACACACTCTCTATCAGAGCTGGGGTTTTGTTTCTTTAGGTCCCGAAGCATCCCATCCCACCCACTCGGTGACTCACACACGAGTTAGTGCGGTCTAATTTTTCCTTTCAGCCAGCTGCCGCTGGGAGCAAAGACTGAGACGAGTGGACTTGGCTGCATCTTTCATAAGTGTCTGAGTGTGTACTCTGTGTGTCTTCGTGTCTCGGCTCCCCTCCTTGACGAGGCTGGAAATAGCTTCACAGTTCCTCATAAACACTTCATGTAGTTAATCTTTCCCCAAGGGACTTTGTACGGGGGCAGGATGGTACCACTGATTGCAGAAGTGGATGAGAGGTCCGAGTGCTAATGGCACTTGTCCGTGTTCCCTTGGTCATTAGTGATTCAAATGGGGGAATCTATAGCCTGAGAGTTGGAAAAGTGTGTGCCACTTTGTCATAATTAATCAGGCTGTTCCATCATCCGTTTTCAGATGTAAATAGAAGCTTGAATTTATTAAAAGCACAAAGAATCTAAATGTATCTCTCTCGAGTGAAACGGGTGTTTAGCAAAAATTAAGACTAATTGAGTAGCATTTCCAAGCTGGGCTTTCTCATTAGAAAGGGCTAAACTAGCATCATCCTCCCTGTGATTTACGCGTCACTGGTTTGTAGGAACAGAAAATCTACTCTGATGCTCTGATTTTGGAATACTGGTCAGGCGAGCAGAAACATTCATGTTGGTCCCATCTAAAGCAAAGTGGCGGGGGCTGTTGACTTCTATATCACAGTCGTGTTTCTCAAAGTGAGTCAGAAGCACTCAGTAAAATAAATGTGCTTATTAAGAAAAAGGACAATATCTTCAAGTAAAATTAAAGCAACTGATTTTCAGGCTCTCGTCAAACTCCTTTTTGAATGAGTCTCGTTACTTTTTCGTGATTAAATGACTCAACAATTTAAGTTAGGTTGCTGCTCTCAGGGCAACTTAAGGAGTCTTTGAAACAAAGTTGGATTCTATCCCGTTCATCAGTCCACAAGCTGAACGTCAACACCCTCATTGATGTGAGGCTATTACATCTGTGCTTTCCCCACAGCGAAAGTTGTTTTGATTTGTTGTATGGAATGAAAATGACATTTGGTTCTTTTAGCATCTCTTAAAGTGAAATTTATGAGGATCGAGAACGGCTCCGACGAATGAATGACGTCAAACTTCCTGTTTCAACAGCTGTTCAGAAAGCTGGAGCAGTGCAACACGGAGCTGAAGAAGTACAGCCACGTCAACAAGAAGGCTCTGGACCAGTTTGTCAACTTCTCCGAGCAAAAGGAAAAGCTGATCAAGCGTCAGGACGAGCTGGACCGGGGCTACAAGTCCATCATGGAGCTGATGAACGTCCTGGAGCTGCGCAAGTACGAGGCCATCCAGCTCACCTTCAAACAGGTACAGATGCTGGCTCCTTCTTTCGGGAGGTGCAGTCGCTCCGTATCGGTATGTTCAGCTTCACGTTGGCGGTAACTCTTCGTCCTCCTTCCAGGTGTCGAAGAACTTCAGCGAAGTCTTCCAGAAGCTGGTGCCAGGCGGCAAAGCCACGCTGGTGATGAAGAAAGGCGACGCCGAAGGCAGCCAGTCGCAGGACGAGGGAGAGGGGGGTGCGGACAGCGAGCGGGGCTCGGGCTCACAGAGCAGCGTTCCCTCAGTGGACCAGTTCACCGGAGTCGGCATCAGAGTAAGAATCCACCCCGAATGTTTGCTTTAGTTCAGAAGATCTGTTTTCTGTTTGAGAAAAATGTTTCCAGTTTGAAGCTTTTTCACTGTTTTGTTACCACATAATTCAGGCATTTAAGTTCTTTCCTTCAGTTTGTTTTTCTGGAAGCATGCGAGAATGTTTATTTATGGACTAACCTCCTACAAAGCAGGTCCACGGTGAAGCTTAGTCATCCAGTGACTAATGCAGAATTGACTTCTCGCTGGATTTAGCCCAAACTTTATGAAAGCCGTCATAACAGAGCAGTGGCTTCGTTCGTCCGTCAATACAGAGAATCTATTAATAATAAATCTCTGAATACGGCCGGGGCCCAGCTATTATGAGTGGTAGATTAGAGGATCTGTGATTGCAGCCTCGGGAGGAACATCAAAGGGTCCTTTGTGAGACACAGAAACCCACGATCACCTCTCCGCGTGACTGGCGGGATAAATGACCACGTGTAGATGAACACGATGTCAAAGGGCCCAGTCCTAACTGCTGTCCCGTTTCCTGCGTAGGTGTCGTTCACTGGAAAGCAGGGGGAGATGAGGGAGATGCAGCAGCTGTCCGGAGGCCAGAAGTCGCTGGTGGCCCTGGCCCTGATCTTCGCCATTCAGAAGTGCGACCCTGCTCCCTTCTACCTGTTCGATGAGATCGATCAGGCCCTGGATGCCCAGCACAGGAAGGCCGTCTCAGGTAAAGATACACGTGTGTGGGAATAAAGGAAGAGGACTAAATATTTGAATGTGAGACAGTTAACAAAACTTACACTGCTTGATTCTAGATTATGATCCGAGTGGATTTCTGATGGATGTTAAAAAAAACAAACAAAAATTCACACAGCCCTCGAGTGAAACAAAAACAAATGGAATGTCTTTTCCACTCAGAAGTGAATACTTACTGTAAACGCAGCAGCATCTCCCCGGGACAGATCACACCTTTATGGATGACCTGAATGTGAACTTTTCAGACATGATCGTGGAGCTGGCGGGCCACGCTCAGTTCATCACCACCACCTTCAGGCCCGAGCTGCTCGAGTCGGCCGACAAGTTCTACGGCGTGAAGTTCAGAAACAAGGTGAGTGCCGGCGCGTTAGTCAGAGCAGCAGCAGCAGCGGAGGCGCTGACCCGATTGGTTGCCTGTCTTTCAGGTGAGTCACATCGACGTGATCACAGCCGAGCAGGCCAAAGACTTTGTGGAGGACGACACCACCCATGGCTAATATTCCATCATCCTCTCATACCTGCCTCCTCCGCCTCTGCAGAGCGCTGCTCCGGGCCTCCGACAAACAAAGGTCACAGCCAGAAATATCCCAGTAAATCGACAGCCTTTATTTTTAGACAAACGGCACACAAAGCTCCGTTTTCCCAGAACACTTTGGATTTTGTTTAACTGCCCCCCCCCCCAAAAAAAACAACAACAATCGTTTCAGGCTGAACGGAAAAAGCAAATGCGTATGAATCCAAATCTCCGATGAAATATGGTTTTATTAGAAACTACATGTGCGAGCGTGAGGCCGTGCTGTTCGGCCGCAGGCGTGTTTACTCTGAAAAAGTGAGAAAGCGTTTCGCGTTTGAGTCACCACTGAGAAAACATTGGAGCCGAGGCCTGGAGAGAAGTGTCTGCGGCGTGGGGTTTTAGGACAGCTGTGTACAGTTCAGACAGTTTTGATATGACTTTGGTAAAGATTGTGGGGGAGAGTTCTTAAACCCGATCTGGACGTCTGTTTTTGTTTCCAGTCCCGTAAAAAGAACTCGAGCCTCGTTCCTTTTTAGTAGGTTTCCTCCGATGTATCCTCTTTGTATTCACCAAACAATGTTAACCTGTATTTCTCACAAAAGTTTAAATGTTAAAAAATATTTCAGTTTTATTCTTATTGTTGTTACTGTATCGTGTTCTTTTTTCAGGTCAATTAAATATCTGAAAGGTTCATTCTGTGACACCAGGTCCACGTTTTTTAATAGAAAACATCTCCTGACTGTAACTCCAACAGCAGGTTGTGCCTAGATTCCCATCTGTTTTTCTTTTTATGCAATTAGAAAACTTACAAAAATAATAAAAGGTTTTAAAAATGAGCTCGATCATTACCCGTTCCTGTTCCATCCTTCTGAAACCACCACTTGGTGGCGCTGCACAGCCAAAACACGGCGCCGAGGGACTCGTTCCACATCAACAACAAGCGAAGGGCAAACGATAAATGTGACATGAATCTCTTTTTATCGCGTCCGTTCACACACACAAACGTTTAAACATATCTTACAGGGGAAAAGTTCTATAGTCAGACAGTCGAATCCGCTCACAAACTGCCAAATGTTGGCTTTGTAACTGTTACTTTATTCTTAACACAAGTTTTCCTTGACATAATCCTTTTAATTTTACCAGCAAATCAATCGAATTGGAGAGGGAGACTTGATCCCAGAGGCAGTGCAGACATGTGGGCAGCAAGGTCAGCATCTGGCACACATTTCACAGCCCTTACTCTGCCGGGAGATTTGGTCTGTGAGATCAATGGTCCTGTTGATTGCTGCTCACGGGGGGGTTTGGGGGGGTGGGGGGTCCCGCACGGCGGCCTTACGCGGCTTTCATTCTGGTGTAACATCACCTTGCGCTGGCAGCGGGTCTGAGAGGTCCAGGCTGCTGGGAGAGGGGCGTAGATCTCTTTTTTTAATAGCGCAGCCCTCCGGAGCATCTCGGGGCCCCCCCTCCCCACGCCCCCGCGTCACAGCTAAACACCGATCCTGTTGTCGCTTACTCTATTTTTATTAAGTGGCTCGCCCTCATCGTCTTAAACGCCTTGTTCATTTATCCGACGGGGATCTGATAAGAACTCCGATAAGAAAAACCCTGGCACACGTGGAGTTTTATTGCTGGGAAACCTTTTTTTTTTGGGGTGAGCAACATCTGGCCTCCCCACTCTTTCACACCCATTATACCAAATGAGGGAAACGACACCCTCATTTCACTCCCCCACCTTACCTGTTGTCATTTTTTCCTGTGCAGGACTAATTCGGATGTTTATATGTTCTAAAAAAAACATATTTTCTTCTGTTTTGAAACTCAATTCAGCCAGATTTGTGGCAACAGAGGGAGAACAGATAAACCTCTTAATATAAAAAGCAAATTAAAGTGTTTCTTCACATCATTGCATTTAATTAGAGCAATAATGTTGAGGATCAATGCTTGTTCGTAGATGATTTAAGTGAATGATCACTAACTTAAAAGTGAGCCCAGATTTTTCTCTAAACGCAGTTTTGGTCATTATTGTACTTAAACTCATGGTTAACAGCTTTTTTGTTACACTGACATGTCTGACATTAAGGCGTCGGATAGCTCTCAGGCTTTTTTGACATCTTTAAGATGAGTTTTTCCTTTGGATCCAGACTTGTTCTGTCATTTTCAGTCCAGCCCATTTTTTTTTTCTGTTATTTTCTGGGGGTCGTTTACTTTTTTTTTTACTCAACCATATGATTTTTTTGTCAGTGGAGTGTACAAGAGAAGACGTTTTGTTATTCTAGGTACAACGTGTTCCCAGCACTACCCGGACCACTGTCGGCCGCCCCCCGCCCCCCCCCCCCCCCTCCAACTCCTCTCCAGCCAAACCATAAACACCAAATGGTCGCATTAACGCTGAGTTCATGAGCAGATAATACCAACTCCCATAATGGAGCTCCTCATCCAGATAAAGACATAAAGCTGTCCTCGTTAAAACGCCGTCTAACAGGTGCTTATTAACTGCAGAGCAGGAAATGCTGACTCGGGCCTCCAGCTTCATGGTGGTCCATCTGCATGGATGGGCTGCCCCAAAATCACATCCGCGTGTTTTAACCGCCCGTTATCTGACCACTCTGTCCGGTGGAGGACCTACAACTGGCCAGAGATTACCCGGCAAATGGAGGCAGGGGACGGGTCCTCTGGTATGCCCTGAATAGCGCCATGGTTTTGTTGTTGTTTTGATAAAGGAGGCTTACCAAGAACTTTTTTGCAGTGCAAATTAAATGTTTGTTTTTTTAAGTCCACCTTTTCTTAAATAGCTATTCTGTTAAAATAATAAACATACACACACATATATAAAAA
>JABUIW010000078.1:1470748-1504723 GCA_013363375.1 Menidia beryllina
GGACTGTTGCTGTATCCCCAACGTCAGGGACACTTACAAAGAGAAAGAGAAGGAGATGTGGTTAGCATTTTGGTCAAAATCACTGTCACAATTTCTGCCTTTACAAAAAGAGGACCCGTGCTGGTTCGGGTTAGGGTTAGGGTTAGGGTTAGGGTTAGGGTTAGGGCTCCTCCAGGCCCACAGAAAAATGTCCGGGCCGAAATCTGTGAAGGTGGATTAGCCAAACATATTTGACGATGACAAATTAGCACAGCTATTTCAGGCAGCCACGTTTAATCGTTAATATTTTTCATGATTTGTGCTGAATCATAAACCTCCTGTTCATGTGTGTGTTAGGTGCTGACTAGACGTTAGCCACTCACAGGCTGGTGATGAGCATGGGCTGTTGTGTGTGTGTCCCAGCCCGTGGTGAGCTTTGTGTGGGCTTCATCAGCAGTCTGAGACATTTTCCCCTCAAAGGTGTGACGACTCAGTTAGATACGGCTATCGTTGGGCCTTGTTATTTCCTAGGTCAAAGCGTGTCCTCATGAAATGGGCCGCAGATGTTTTTGTCCAACACGCGTCCCAGTTGTGCGTTTGACCAATTTGATTTCTCCTGCCGCCGAGTTCCTGCTCCACACACTCTGCTACAATTACAACTACTGTTCCCAGTCCTATTGCTGTTATTACTGTTATAATTAGCATTAGCATTACTATCAATATCTGTACCACTTTTCATCCAGTCTATAGCAACACTACCTTTACTTGTCTGTACCTCTACGTGTTTCTGTGTAGGCTGCCCCCCCCCCCTCCCTCTCTCACCCCCAACCGGTCGAGGGAGATGGCCTGTTCAAAGGAAGTTTATCCTTACCTGTGTCGCCTAGTGCTTGCTCTTGGTGGGAATTGTTGGGCTTCTCTAAATAACTTCAGAGTCTGGTCTGACCTGCTCTGTTTGGAAAGCGCTGTGAGATAGCTGTTGTTGTGATTTGAAAATTGAATTGTGGATCCCCGAACTGCTTTTGTCTCTCGTTCTTGGAAAGACGGGATTTGATAAACCATCAGCGTTTTTAGGCGCGCTTCAGCCTTAGCTCTGGCGAATCATTTCATGTTTATTGTGTGTCTGAGCCGCACACTCAGCCCTCAGTTGTTCCCACTCCTGATTATCAAATATGACTTCTCATCACTTGGCTTTTCGACCACAGCTGGCCACACTGAAAATGACAAACTGCCTTTCACCGTGTTCTCGGCTCACATGGCGGAGCTAATCTTAGCTGGTCGGGCCGCCCCGCTGCATTGTGGGAGATGCTGTCGGACGGCCGGCTTTGAAGGCTGCGAGAGGGCGCGGGCGCTCTCCCCGGGCCACTACAAGTACCGTGGCCATCCGAGGGCCGGCAGCAATGCCGTGCGGACAGCAGGCAGGCCGCACACACTCGCAGATGCACGGCCGTGAATTTTTCCCCCTTGGGTGTTACTGTGATCATTTTTTAAGACGGGATTAACAGCTGCCGTGTTGGTTTTCAAATACGGATTTCCATGGATCTACTCCCAGAAGTAACAGAATCTGACAGCCACATGGCGTTTTTTTACGCAATCCTTGCAGTTTCTTTGAGTCTCAGCTCCACTTAAGACACCCAGCTCACAATAAACGCACGTCGGCCCAATTAGGGACAGTCATCCCTTATTTCAGAAGTCCTGGAGAAATCCGAACCGAAATCTGAACCTCTGTGCTCGGAGAAATATATCAGACAGATGGTTCCACGGTGTTCTCGTGTGTTACCTTCTCCCGATATTTGAAGTGGCTTTTTCTTGTTTCGGGGTTTCAAAAGATTTGCAAAGATTCGCTGGACAAACAGTTTAAAGTAACTGCCACGCTTAACGCCGGGTTGTCCACCCACGCACCATTATAGAAACCGCTCCGAGCCACGCCGGTATCTGCTTTCTCGCGGGGCCAAAAATAAGCGGGAGGGATTGTTACGGAGGGTTGTCACATGAATATATACATGCGTTTGCGCGTGAGCAATGCACAGCAATAGTGGGCTGTCAGCAGCCATCGCTCAGGGTTTCTTTCTTTTTTCTTTTTTTTGTTTGATTTTCAGAATCTAAGTCGATGGTGGGAGGCTGTGTCCTCGCTGGTGGGAAAATGTCCCCGTTTTACGCTGATTTGCGATTTGCGACATACGCTGACATACTGTAAAATAATCGCCTTCACTTACTTTTTACTAAACTTGGACTCGTGTGTCTTTAAGGTGTGTTCAGGCCCAGCAGTGTTTCAACAAACCTTGACGGATTGACGAACTGGAGTCTAATTCTTTGGTTTTTCTTAAATTTCTCTCTCCTCCCTATAGATTCCACATAGATCAAAGAAACACCAGGATAAGTTTATATAACTAAGTTCATCATTTCTTAGCTAAAATGAGCTAATATGTCTTGCTTTAAACCATTGCATATGGAAATCACAATTTTCTTTCTTTTTTCAGTTTTACACAACTTATCATTTAGCTTTGGATGATAGTTAAAAGTGGGTGTATGGTTTCTGAAAACACACATTTTTGTGGTTCACCATCTTGAAGTTGAAATCGCAATTTTCTTGCTTCTGATCAGTTTTACGCAACTTATCATTTAGTTTGGGATGATTTTCTTTCGTTAAAAGTGGGTGTTTGGTTTCTGAAAACACACATTTTTTTTAGTTTTGATGAGACATACAGTACGCTAATTTCTTGTCCAGCCCAAATAAATAACTGACCATCAAACCTCACACCACGATCTACAGCCCGTTTCTTTTTCCTGGTTCTGTAATCGTGGCCCACTTTTTCTGTGCTCCCTCTTTATTTTTCCCTCCAGCATTGGCGATTTGTCACCAGACCCCTCCGTACTTTTTGGACCGTGGAGGCGAAACCTCAGCCTGTCGGACCATTACGATTATGTGAATAATCTGACACCATGTTCCAGGGCTGGAAACCGGAGCCCTCCAATGATTCAGCAGCTAAATTGATCCCGACATCTACTGAGTGACTGATGGCATTCCCAGAGCCCCTGTGCATCCTTTCATTGGCCGGACCCCGCCGGCGCGTGTTTGTGTGTGTGTGTGTGTGTGTGTGTGTGTGTGTGTATGTGTGTGTGTGTTTGTGTGTGTCTGCAGAGGTGATAATCAGCAGTGGCTGGAGGGACTTTCTGGTCCCTGTTGTTGTGCCGCGCGGTGCAGGGACTCCCCATTTGGTCCCTCGTAGCCCCCCTCTGCCATCCCCCTAAGCCCACCTCCTCCTGTTATTCTCTCTTTAACCTCACTCAGTCAACCCCTTCACTTTTCCCCCCTGAAGAGCCACTGCCCTGACTTTCCCCCCGGTCTCCCAACTCAGGAAGTGGAGTGGACGTAGCACAGATAACAGGGGAAGGGGAGCTGGACAGACGGGGCTAGACGAGGGGGTGGGGGGGGGCTTTGCTGCCGGTCAGGAGTAGCTGCCGTGAAGGGACTCGGTCCTCATCATCTGCTCCGCTCGCTGGTCATCTCAACGTTTGCCAAAGGGGCGAGAAAAAACTGACCCGGCTAGAGAAAGTTGCCCTATCAGGATTTTTACCGCCTTTTGGATTGCGGTAGCTATTTTAACGGGGTGGGGGGGTAGGGGGGGGGGGGGTTTTGGGGCGGTCAGAGGTATTAAGGCTGCAGGTGGTGCTAGGGAGTTTGCTTTGCCATGCAGCAGGCCTGGGATCGGACGAGCGGCGTGGACAGCGTCAACAAGGGCCAAGCAAAAATGCTGGGAAAAGGACCGAGCGGCGCCTGCCCCCCCGACATGAGTGACCCGCTACACAGGTAAGAGCGAAAAAAAAACACGCAAACACCCAAATCAAGAAAGGCTAAAGCAGCTGAAGTACCTGTTTCTCGCTCATACACGTTTGTAAGAAAGAAAAAGTGCGAGGGGGAATTTGCTGTGGTTTCCAGAAGTTGCTTTCCAGGTCTGAAAGGTTCAAGTAGATAAATGAGGCCCAGCAGTCTGCTCGTCTGCCCTGAATCTGATAACAACTCAACTGTTTTTCTGTTCGCCCAAAGTACATAAATGCTTAACTCTTTTAGATTTCCTTTTTAAAAAAATAGGAAATGGGTTATTATAGGAAGCCCTTTTTACCTGCACATTACTATAAATGCTTGACTTTTCAAAAATTTCAAAGGGAAAATGTAAATGTGAAGAAAAAAATCTATAAACTGACTGAAAATATTAATACTTTTAAGATACTTTCCTATTTTTAATGCTGATCCAGATTATTTACGTTAAAAGAAAGTAAAAACAGAGCCAAAACATTCCCATCTGTATCATTAAAAAAAGTAGCTTTGACTAGAGTGAATAGAAACAGATTGCGTACTCTAAATTTTCCTTAAAACATGCCAAGGTGGTTATTAAATGCAGAAAATATTCAGTAGATTCAAATTTACGGAGGAATAGCTCATTTGAAACTCATCTAAAATGTTCTGACATTTTTTAAAGTTGTGTCGATAAAGAATAATAATTTACATTTCCTTATATTTAAAATGAGAATAATGTTTTAAAAATTGCTTATGGGTTTAAAGGAAATAATAATTTAGAGATGCTGCTGTCCTTTTGTGTATAAACAGTAGAAAAATATGCTTTAACCCATTTGTTTATAGTTATAAAAGATTATTTATGTATCTCAGTATGTGCTTTATGCTTCTAAACACAAAATGCTCAAATGCCAAAGACTTTTATGGCTTTTACAGATTGCGGATGCATTTTTGTTGACTATGTGGAATTAAGAAGTTCCGGTGAGTCTTAGTCAAACTCCATCTGGTGAAGTCGTTTATTTTCAGCCTCTTGCTGTTAGCATAAATCTAAACCCAGAGTTTGTCAGTGTTGCTATGTTTATGCGTAAGTCATAAAATCCAATGGCAAATTGGAATTCAATCCTTAGTTTGATCTAAAAAAAATGCTATTTTTTTCCTAATAATCTGTGTGTTCGCCATGAATCTGCTCTTAAATTCAGTCAACTTTTAATCATGCAGCAAAGTCCCAACAAATGTTACATCAAGTTGTTTTATGATTATAATCTCATTTATTCTATTGGAATCATAATTAAAAAAATCATTATAGAGGTCTGTGAAAAAAAAGTTAAAGAAACATTGAAATCTTTTTCTTTTACCAAATCAAACACAAAGTGCTCAGCATTGAACAGAGGGACACGACTGGATCTGTGTACTCAGTTAGAAATTCTGCTGAATTAATGAAAAAGGGCAAATTGGAATCCCTTTCTTCTGTGTGGACATACAAAACGTGACATTTTATTTGGTTCAATACAACAATCCACACACTGATTTTTCTCTGCTGCTTAGTTTAGATAACTAAATATAGTTGCCCTGTGGTTTTCAAGTGAATTTATTAGATTACTTTAAAAAGATTTTTGATAAATAGTGTCTGATCCAGCCTGATAATGGTATTTAAATATCATTGGTTATACTGAAATATACTCAGATAAACTTTTTAATTGAATTTAGATGGGCTATATTTCATTGTATACACTTGTGCTAAGAGATTTACAGTCCACATAACGATTCCCTCATCCCTTTAAATCTTCTCATAAGACTTTAATATTTATCAAGAAAATAAGTTGAGCTAGTAGGGTTGAAGTTATCATATCAAAGTTAACACATAAAAAAATAGATAAGAACTTATAAAACTGGGAAATAAAAAGGTTTTAGACTATCTGCATCCGATTTAAAGACAGAGCTAAAAAATGATGCTAAATGTGTCTCATATTTCTTCAGTCAATGGCGCAGAACTTATTTTTCACGGTTTAAGCTCCCGTCCATAATCGTATTTGGTTTTTTCGACACCTGTTTGTCTTCTCAGTTATAGGGTTGCACGACGTAGGCCGAAAGCTTTTCTTTTCTTTTTTTTTAAAAAATGCAACAGAAACCCGTGGGGTTGACTTTTTTTTTGATTTTCTGAACCCGCCACCAAACACTGAACGTGGGTGAAATTTGCATTCGGGTAGCTGGATGGGTACTCGTTTGGAAAGAGACAAATTCATTTGAGTTTTGATAGTTGAAATGACTTTGTTTGATCAAAAAAGTAAGTCCAGTCCTGTCAGATTGAGAACTCTTTTGAAATGACGTGTCAAGTCGGTTTCAGCCCGCCCAAAAATAAACAGAGATCCTTTAGCACACAGCGTCTAGATGTTTGCCACCATAAGGGGGAAAGACGTATGCTGAGCTGAACGACAGGGGAGGGAATGCGATTGTTTTTGAGACATTCTTCTTCTTTATTTCGGTCTAAGTTAAGAAACATTTGCCCACTGACAGATGATTCCGGAACTTGTGGATAAAGTTGAGTTTATCCTCGTCGCTCTGGAGAAAAAGTTCTCTGTGTGCCGTGCGGTCAGAGAGATTAGTCGAGCATGTCCGACATGTTGGGTCCCGCCATTTTCACATTAGCATTCATTCCTGGCCCCCTTTTGCTCATCTTCTCGCTCGTGTCCCACCTGCCGGCTGTATATCAGTCACAGAGTGTCACAGAGGGGAAAGTTGGCCGTCGGACCGCGTTTTACCTGCAGCAGGTCTTCATCACAACGCTGACAGGGAAAACAAAGTCATCCTCTGCCTCGACCTTTCACTCTTGCTCAGGTTTAATGCGTTCTTTCGGGTTTGGTGCTGAAAAAGCCTGGGGTAGGTTTGAGGACGTGACTGGAGACCAAAGGCTGTAATGTAGCTTGTTTAGATCTGAAAACGGTTGGTTTGTAACTTTTTAATAAAGCAGCTGTATACGAGATGGCGGTTATATTATCTTTTTCTTTCCTCTGTATCTTTTTATGAGGGACAAACACTTCTATTTACCCACTCAACAGGTTTAAGTGGAAGGCTGTAGCTGCATTTTTAACTAGTTTATACAATCTGTTTTGATTAATATTTTTAGTGTCGTTTGAATTTTTGGAGCAAGAAAATGCTTCTTTTCTGGCATAATTAGATATACATAATTTAAGAAAACAGTTATACAGAGAGGCCGCTGTAGGGTCTGTAGTTATACCAGAAACACCCTTTAATGACATCAAATTCAGGAAAAACAAAATGTAATATTAAAAAAAGAACATAGATGGATTGTTTTCTTGTCCGTCAATAAATTATTTGACTACTCACTTGGTCTGCTCAGCAAGTCTGACAACATATAATTCTTGACATCCATAAACGTGTTTGGTAAATAATCATGTTCTGTTACTAGGGGATGTTTTTAAGATGATTCTAATGGTCGGTTGTAAAAAATGGTCTGCTTTAAAGCACCCTTTCCCCTACAGGACCTGACATGACCGATCACTCTTCATCAGACCCTAAAGACCTGAATGCTCTTTAGGGTAAAGATGTGATGGCTGACCAGTCACAGTTGACTGTAACAGCAGGGATCTGTGAGAAGACCACAGGTGTTTGCACCAGAAACATGGACGATGTTTCCGGGCCCAAAAATCGAAAAGCCTGGCACGCTTGTGGTTACAAAAACCTCACCCGTTGGCCGTTAACTCCTCCTTAGCCTCGATAAACAAAAGAACTGCAGATGAGTCCTTCATTGTCTGTTCTCACGCACCACATCGGCCCTCAGAGTGCCTATGTGAGTTTTGCGTGTATTGTGCCACCCGCTGGGAGTCTTAACTGCAGTCCCCTTCCGTCAAAACCCACCTTAAGCATGTGTTCATTGCTGTGTTGACACATAGCAACAACTGTGGCTAATCCTGATGTGAAATGACCGACAGTTGCGTGGTGCTGGGCAGGGCCCTCTGGGGCCTCGTACTCCGCCACCGTCAGGTCGGCATCCGCTTTCAGTCCGATCCGGTAGTGTCGCATGGCGTAATTCGATGATTAAAGCGCCGTAAAAACTTTATGCGAAGCGCATCATCGAAAGCCCAGCTCTCCCAGCATGGTACCCAGGAAGGAAAACGTCCCTCCAGCTCAGATACGGGACATAAATAATCCAATGGCAGATGCAGAAAGGCCTATTGGTGTAACTGAAAGTGACAAAATGCAACATCAAACTTTCAACACAGTGTTCCGAGACTATTTTATAATCAAGGTGGAAGGAACCATTTTCTTTGCGCTGATTGTTTTCTATGTACCATCGTTTTCCTGAGAGTCTTGTACAATGATTTTTCAGCCATCTTCATTAACAAAAAAGCTGTTTCCTAGTGTAAAACTAGGGACATGCAGGCACGTTGTGATTTACTGTTGTTGGTTCATATCGTTCATAGTACAGTAAGTTGTTTTTTTTTAATTCACCGTTGACTGATTTTTATCCACACCGTTATCAGAGATTTTTGCTATCTTCAAGTGTCGAGACGTTTGTTTGTGTTTCTCATCTCGGAGAGCGTGTAACTTATGTTCAAGTGGGGCAGCACGAGCAGGTGTTGAGACGGTAGACTTAGCGGGAATAACTGCCAGTGACCGAATTTATGGGGCTTAGACATCTCCATAGACAACAAAAGACAGTAATGAGGAGTTGTCAGAGAGCTCCGTCGGTACGCGTTTGCCAACGAGATTTGCTCAAAACTCGGACAGCCCGTGGAGGGATATACCAGTTAATCCTGAATTCTTGACAGTTGCATGGTTGGGTTCAAGTGTTTCTATAAATGAAGCTGCTGTGCGACTGGGCGCTGGTGATAGTCCTCAGATATGAGGCAGGGAGCAGTTTGAGCCTCGACAGTGACGATCAAATCAAAAGGTATTCGTTGTGTTCCTGAAGTTAGTAACACAGGATCAGCTACTATGAAAAGACATTACCTGTTATTCCATTACTGTGCTTTGATCTGAGAGCAGAAATCCAGTCATGATTAGCGGGATTATGGGTAGAGGAGTTCACACTGTGGTCTGCCCCGGATGCTGCTTGATTATATAACACTGTGCTTTTGCTTTGTTCCAGTGAAACAAGGGTCTTTGTTTTTCCGACAGTTAAACTAATGTCCTGCATTGACTGCTTCCTGACCGAGGTCCTGCAATAGCCCCCCCCCCCCCCCCCCCCCTCGACCTCAGCTCAGATTACACGGGACAATCGGGTCCTCTGGGATCAGCTCTTCATCACTTACTTTCCAGTTCTTAATAGTTAAATATATGAGCTGGCAGGGTTTAAAGGTCCCTGTGTAAGCACTATCTAAATTTAAGTGGTGGTTCATAAGAAACTAATGAAGTGCGCTGCCCTTTGAAAAC
The DNA here is from genome assembly GCA_013363375.1 of Menidia beryllina. Taxonomy (NCBI): domain Eukaryota; kingdom Metazoa; phylum Chordata; class Actinopteri; order Atheriniformes; family Atherinopsidae; genus Menidia; species Menidia beryllina. Next base: position 1,479,915 of record JABUIW010000078.1, read on the forward strand.
GGATGCAGGCCAACGGGGTTTTTTCTTAGATGACATTAAAGTGTTCACTCACGTGAATATTCACACTTCTGTGTTTGTATGATGCATTTTCCTCTGTATTTTCTATACTTTTCTACGATTAAGTCCTTTTTAGGCATCTTTAATGCACCCACTCAGAAGATTTTGACACTATATCCAGTGTGTTTTAAAACAAACTTATCATCCCGGGTTTATGATGTGGTTGTGTAAACTGCGGATGTCATCAGGTGAAAATAGCTTTACGACAAGCTTGCAGTCATGTCAGCTTTATAAAAGAGCTGCGGTTGGATTCTTAGCTGCAGGTGATCTCAGCAGATTAAAAAAAAAACAGGTTGCCATTGTGGTGTCGTCCGTTCTGTGGAAGCAAACACTTCTAAACTGGCCCAACAGCTGTGGAAAAGAAATATTCACAGCTTTCAAATATTCTGAAAGAAAAACTGTGGAGGAGGAAAGTTTGGATCGGTTTTGATCTGTCAGATACTCCTGGGAAGCAGATGATTGATAAGTTAAGACCCACCAGTACGGGGTGTTTTTGCTGGTTAATTGGCTGCCAGCAGTGCGGTTTTGAAAGCGATACGGCCGGCTCTGACCTTGTAAGTCGGTTTTCACCAATTGTTTTGAAAACCCCGGTGCTCCTTCAGACATGACGCTGACATGTTCAGTTACCATTGGATTAATGAAAAGGAACAAATGCCACATAACACTTTTATTTAGTCCAACTTCCAAAATAAGGTCCAAAATAAGGAGTTTAAAACATGAATGATTCAGTGGGAGAAGATAATATAGCCCAGCTAATAAAGAACACAATTGTCATTGTAATTATTATTAGTAGTAGTCTTAATGTTAAGAAAACAGTAGAAATTTGAGTAGAAATAACTTTTTGTCTGACTGACTGAGCTTAATTCTTTTGATTTGTCATTGCCTTTTCTTTATATTTAATAGTATTTAAGTCAGAAGGATGGCAATATGACCACTTTTTCTCCTGCAGAATTAACACAAATGATATTCATGTTTAGACGTCCTCTGTCAGGACGCTGGATAAACAGATGAGGGTGACTAACTAAAGCTGGTCAGTTCACTGATGACTGCAAACTGAATCAACACTGTCATTGAAACAAAGGGAAGTTGTGTAAGTTGAAATCCATCTTTATGATTCGTCTTTATTTTCGTTTGATTGTATCACTTGACGCGTTATCTGTTTAAGGTCATTCTGGATTTTTCATGCCACATCCACTGTCTGCCTGTCATTTCCCTCAGAAAAAAAGGGAAAACAATTAAATGAATCAGATGAAACGGGGCAATGTTACCTCTGTGCAGCCACTTCTGTGCCCTGTTATTTAAATGACTAGAGCTGAGGTGAACTGGGATGTTTGTAATGTTGTGTTTGTATTTGCTCTCTATAAAGCACTCTGTGCCACTCTATGAAAAGCTAAACAGAAAGAAAGTTTGATTGATTTGTTGTGATGACTAAAGGTGGATTTCAGGAAATGGTAACTATTATTGCTCCGGTGTATGAGAAAAGCTAGATGTTTTTATTCATTTTCATTTTTTATACCGGATAGAGAGGTTTTTTTATCTGGACTCTAAAAGCTTATGTCTTACAGACTTTGATAATACATTTAACACAAATTGGAGGAAAAAGGTCTGTATTGCAATGAAGGACACTAAATAAAGAAAGGTCTACCTGCGTTTTTCCTCCATTCGTTGTGGGCATTTGAATTCTGCATAATTGATCCACACATTAGATTTTATGAGTCATAGGTGAGTCAGCTGCTGTTTTAAAATAGTTAAGATGCCATTTTCCTCTGCAACGGCAAACACGAGTAGGAGGTGTTTATACCTCAGTGATCCGTGATATATGTTAAAGACGTGGACGGCTATATGGTTATTTTTTTTCCAGTTTGTTTTATTGCAAGAAAGATATTTTCAGTCTTGTTTGTAACCGCAGTGGTTATATAAGGTTCACTTAGATTTTAAACGTACAGCCTGACCCATTTGTGTCAATGTTTTAAAGGAAAAAGAACTCACTTAATTAATATGGATCAACGACAAGTCTCTTTGGACTCACAAGCCCTTCAAATGAACACAAAAGCGTCCGTCTTGTAGTGATAGCGCCCCACAAAACATCTATGTTTGTGCAAGGTCACACAAAACCCACACCGTCCCATGTCCGGCCTGAGCTATGAATTTGGGGAATGTACTGAATGCATGTTTCACTGTAGGAGAGCACATGCGTCTAAATAACACACAAAGCCCCCCCCCCCCCCTCTGTCCCGCTCCTCACTGTAAGGCCAGCACCGACAGCTGAGCCCGGGGGGGCGATTATAGCACATGTGCTCACACCAAAGGCATCCTCTTTTTATTTCACACGGTGAGCATTTTGGCCACAATATAGTAAATCAAACGTTGTGTACCTCCGCTGCACACATGTCCAGCTCACTCACGCGTGCTGACAGACGCAGAGGTCAGACAGAACGGTGGGAGATTAAAGGCCGGTTAAAGGGCCGTAGGGTCGGTGGATCACTGATCAGTGAAAATCACTGATCAGTTTCAACCATGTTTGTTCGATATTTGCACAAATCTGATAGTAATCCAGCAAAAATAAGTCACTTTGACCCACAATCCTTTTTTATGTCTGTTTTCCAAAGACGTCGTACTTCCAACCCTTTATTCAAGTGAAAAGTCATTGTTCGCTGCAGATATTCTGTCTTTAATTAGGGGATTATATCAGATAACGCTTCTGTTAAAAAAAAAAAAAGGATTTTATTACAGCAGAGTAAGAGACTGGACTTGTTTGAAGACACCATGAATTGGAACAGAGTTTTTTAAAGACTGGTCACAATATCTGATGTTTTTAGCTGTGTGATAAAAGAAAAAAAACTCTTTACTTGCATGGCCTGAAGTTCCTGCTTCGTGCTATGAGAGGATGTAATTCTGGAGGTTTATTTTAGGTTGTAAAGGCCTGAGAGATTAGTCATAATGGGACGCTTTTACCAATTATCTCTGTCCAGCTTGAGCTTTTAGAGATGCTTTGCTTTATATTTCTTTAAATGCATTTCCCTTATATGTCTGCATGTTTACGGCAATTTTAAAAACCGGGACGTGACGCTGAGTGGCATCAGTTGCTTTCAAGCCGGAAAAAAATGGAGTTAGAAAAATTAAACAAAAAACAAGACACATGACGACAGTAGGAAGACTTGGAATTATTTTTCAATTCAACTCTGAAAAGATCTGATCTATCAGAGCCCGAATCAGCCGTAGCCTCCATGTCATCACCGGCAGCCTGGGCTCAGCCTCTCCACCCTAAAAGAGAAAATGCTCATGACGGGAGCTCCGTGCAACCTGAGAGGAGGTAAAGGGTGATAATTGCCCACATATGATTACTCATAACCACCAGATAAATAAACAGTGTACGAAATGGGATCTCGTAAGCAGAGAAGTCTGGTCTGATCGTGTTTTTGGGCGTTTTAGACCGAGGCACGGACCTGTTTATGTATTCATCTGACCACTAAGTGAAAGAGTCAGCTGGTCTGTGGGCTTTGGACGCATTAAATGGATAACGCGATGTCAAGTCTTCTCATAGCTTTATCAACTGTTACGATGGTTTGACATGGGTCTGATGCAGGACGATGCAAGAAACCAGACAAAGTTCAGTGATCAAACATCATGGCCCAGTAAGTTAGACATGGAGCTTGCACAGAACCAATGAGAGAAAACGCGGAATGAGTATTTAATAAAGTCAGGAATGACTATTTTTTTACGTCCAGCAAAGATATTGAGGGATTATCCCCTCTATTGAGATGTCTGTCTATTATTAGCAGCTCAACCTTTCTGTCAAAGGAGTATGTGGCCTTTGGAACCAGTGATTAAAGAATGGCATTTGACACAAGTGGGGTAATTTAGCAACAAGGTTAACAAGTTTATCCCCTTATAATTTGCGACTTCTGAAAAGGAAAAGCTCTTTCATAAGGCTAACCGTTACCAGGCAAAAGTCCTCAGAACTCCGCGTGGTCATCAGCGTAGAAACATGGTGAGTATGTGGTGAGCTCCGAAGACTTGTAAAGAGATGTTATGCTGGTCTGACCCGGCTCAATGTCACCAATCCCAGTTTAGGATGGCCGCTGATGTTATAAGGACACATGTCTTCGTAAAAATACTGCTTTATTAGCTTCCCTATGGAGAGGTTCAAGGCCGGTTTCCTTTGACGCATCATTGGTTTGAAAGAACAGCTTCACGGTTGCTTTCGAATTTTCAGGTCTGTGCTCAGATTTGCTTATGCTGATTTTTTCTTTTTCTTCATTTTTTTTACACTGTATTTTAAAATGCATCGGTGTGTTTTTTGACAAGTATTACGGGGACAGCTGGAACGTTTTGAGCGAGTAATCGTTGGTTATTTCCTAAAATACCAGCATGCTGTGTAAAATATTACCCGTGTTAATTGTAATATTATATTTTGAATCCAACATTTGTTTTTTTTAATATCTCGATTGTGATGCCAGCAATGTGATAGCGGGGCATGTTTACCAGGAGGTTGCATCTGCTCCAGTTTTAACAACCCTGTAAAAGCATTTGTGACCGGAGGAGCCCACTGGCCGTTGTTCTGAATGTAAAATGTCTCCCATTCTTGCTTGATATAGGATTTCAGACGCTCAACAGTTCAAGGCAGCCTTTATTGTTGTATTGCCTTTCATAATGTGCCAAATGTTTTCAATAACTGATCGGCCTAAACTGGCAGGGCGGTTTAGCGCCTAGGCCCCTCTAATGCAGTCAGCCGGTCAAAAAATGATGCTGGATTTTTTGCAGTCGTCCTTCTGCATAAGTAAGACCTTCACCTGAAAGCATGTCATCTAAACCCCTTCAGTAAACTTACTCAATACATTTCACATAGAACTTAGTGTAGACCTTTGAATTGCTCTCTCTTTAGATTGATTTCCTAATCCTTTCATTAATATATAATACATATGGCTATCTGTGCGTATTGAAAAGAATCTAGACTATTTATCTTCTTGTTATTTGGATTTTAAAGCAACACTTGTGTTTTTTTAATCCAGCTTTCAAATGGATTATCTCGGTTATTTTATATGTCCAGAATTAGTGTCTGCTGTTGCTCAGAAAGAAATGGTTTTCCATAAAAAGGCAGGCACAACTATCCTTAACTTCGCTTTCCATCTAATCTACTGATATTACCTCAGATCTACCAAACACTCCCAAAACGGATGGCGGCCAACAGCTGCTGCTCACTCTTCACATGCCTCTACTTTGTGTAGCAATGAGTCGAAGAAGCTTGTTGATTTGTGTTCAGATACAGTTGGACAAGTGATGTGTTTGGTTAGGGCTTTTTAATGTAAAAATGATCAAACATGCCCCATTCCCAGTCCACCGTCCGACTCTTTTCAGACCTAAATCCGTTTAGTTGTTGGGGAGACTCTTACAGTGAGAGTTAATATATAACTTGACAACTCAGCAATTGGAATACAGTCTGCAGCGGTGGTAATGGATAGCAATGTATGATATCCGCTGTGGAGTTTTGGGTCTGATGGTGCGAGCAGCCTCTGCCAACAGAGGAAGCAGGTGAGCAGGACAGCTGACATAAGAGGGCTTATTGACAGCTGAGAACAGGTCGCCTCCAGCCTCGCGTCAAGATGAATGAAGGTTGTTTCGGCTGTGTGGAGAGGTGGATGAAAAAGAGGCGTCGCGGTATTTCTTAATAGAAACCGCTCTTCACCGAGTGATACCTCCAGCTATCTCGTCTGAAATATTAAAGGAGGTCGCATCGTATTTTATCCTAAAGAGGTCGGCGGCGTCGGACTGAGGGTTATAAGAGACAAGCAAAATATGGATGGACGCATTTTCAGGACTGTCTGCAGAACAGACCAGAGGGTTTCAGAACATCTGCCTGTGTTTTTTGGGCTGCACATTTGTGAAAATGCATTAAGCTTATCTTAATAAGTTACAGAAAACACAAAACACAAAAAAGATTCCAGCTAAGGCTGAGAATATGTCACTTTTTGATAAAGTTGTAAGTAGAATTTCCTCTTTATTGATTTGTCCATTTAAATAAACGGCTCATGGATGGAATAGTAACTGTACATGGGGACGTTTTTCTTTGCTTGGATTTTAGAAATAACCACAAGAACATGTGGTCAGACATGAACATTTCTGAAATGGGAATTCACTCCAGATTAGGTCATCATATCAAGTATCCAGTTTAAATCATTATTTTTACCATGAAGAATGAAACATGTCAGGAATTGCCCCTGCTGGTTCCCCATCCGATGGTCCTGTTCAAGGACGGCTAAGGCAGGAAAATACAAATATATTTCTCGTTTTCTTTTTCTTCACACGGATTTTAGCTAATTTATTTCCATTAATATGATTGTAAATCAACACAAATTTTTTTTAAAGAAAGGAGATAGTAATTATTCGGATTTGTATCATTCAAATTTAAACTATTAACTGGATGTTGATAGAAATGGAAATATAAGCTATTCAAAAATGGCTTTTAATCTGCTTTTCAGACTCTGATTATATCATAAATAACACTAATGCTTTAACATTGACAAAGTCCTTTCTGCTTTGTGTAATGTCTGTGACTTTTTCTGTGATGTGGTTCGACAAATGGAGTATTTTTAGCTTTCCCTTTTGTGAAAATGAAAATGTGAAAGCTTTTTGAATGTTTAAATGTCAGATTTTTTCGGAGGATGGGCCTCCCCTTTAACGGTATAATCAGTTTTTTCAAGATCTGAGATTCAAAAGAACAAAAAACCTTATTCTTTGACGCAAAAGCCCTCCTTGAATAAAGTGTCATCTTTTGTCACAACCCATGAGGCCGGAGCTTGTCGACACACTTTACCTGGACAGCCTTTTGTCATCAGCCGCTTTTTAAACCTTCCGCGGGCGGAGAGTCCTCGGGGTGTAGTGTGTTACAAAACCCCGACTTCGTCATGAGTTTAAGTGCCGCTGAGAGTCGGAGAATGTGGGGCGACGGGAGGCGCTGGATCCGGAATTATTTTGGATGCAGCGATGAGTCATAGAAAGGTGTGTGAGTGGGCCTGAAACCAGCGCGCTGTCTGTCAGCTCAGACCGTACGCAGCGCTGACGTCTGGACGCTCCTCTGGAAACAAGGCCGTGATGTACGTCACCACCATGCTGATGTAATGCGTGTGTTTTCTTTTCCTTCCGTTGGCGTCGTTACCACTATTCACACAGAACTCTTTCCACGGGTTCAGTCATTTTTCGTAACTGACCGTTGATTCGATTTACTTTCGTCTACTCTATTTATTTGAATAACCATCCCTATTCCATTTCGTCAGACTCTAATGGAGGTCAGTATACGTTGTAGTGTAGAAGTCCCAGCTCCATTATAAGACAGACGCCGCTGTCTTCCTCAGCAGCCCCCCCCCCCCCCCCACAGCACTACCTAGTGTTGCTGGCACCGGGGCAAAAACAATGATACACCAACTTCCTATTCTTGGCTTTTGCTATTAGGGGGCTGTACCAACTCTATCATCAAGTGTCAGGCTGGGATGATGAAGAGAAGATGGGGTGTTGGGGGGGTGGGGGCCTGTTTTAAAAGATGATAAGCAAAACGAAAGAGAAGGGGTACAGACAGATGGAGAAAGTGAGCGGTGCTGTTTGCCTGTTGTAATGTTAACGGATGAATGGGTTAAAATACCCAGTGTGATGACAGAGGAGGGCCTGCTGAGATGCTGTTTGTCATCATGAGTTCAAAATCCATACCAAAGAGGTTCCTCTTAAATAAACTCTGAACTAATCAATCGCCCCACGGGGAGACGGAAGAGTGAATGTTAACTGGGGATTTCCCTTTTTCTACGAAAAGCCCGAATGAGGCGGCGTGTTGCGAAGCTGTCAGGCATAAAGTGTTTAAGTTAAACCCCTGTGCTGCGACACGGCGGGGCGCGCTGAGCGGAAAAGAAAAAACAGATCAATGCCAGCGATGTTTCCAGTGCGTGGGTCTGCTGCGCAGATGTGCTCATCTGTGTGAGGAGTAACCTTCCTGCCTCCCTGCTGTGAGCAGACCTGCAGGTTCACCCTCACAGACAGCAAAACAAAGAGAAAACGTCTTTGGCTTGGATAAAGCTCACTGTTCTCAAATATCAACCTCTGTAATTAAAGCACCAGCTTGCGAGTATATCAATACTCTTTTTTCACACATAACACATGTAATATGTCCATCCAAGTAATTATTTTTGGTTTTTCTTTTTTTTATTATCTTCTAATGACTGAAATATAACATTAAAACTCATCAAAATGGTGTGGTACTAAACACACTGAATTAAAACTTTAGTTGGAAAAACAGATTGCTATTATGTAGACTTTTGTGTGAAAGTAAAAATATTTACCTTATATTTTTTTCTGCATAAAATGATTCAAATTCTAAGTATCTTGTTTCTATTTTTAGTTTTATTATCATTATTATTTTTCCGATATTTAAGTGTTGAGGCTCCATGAAGAATCCCCTGGTGGCCATAACTCATGGCATGGCCAACCCATTCTGTTCACTGGCTTTCAGGGGGATTTCATTCTCACACTGGGCTTTCTCTGGAACATTTTCTCTTTTCCTTGTTTTCCTTCTTCATTTCGTCTTTGAGATTCTACGAAGCAGCTGCTGGAAAAGTTGGAAGTTTGACTTTTCTCATTGTTCGGGCTGATTTGAACTAATGGCTATTTGAGCAGCCCCGAATGCCAGCAGCTTCCTGAGATGAGACATGTTGAGCCACATGGCTTTAGTGCCTTCCCTGTCAGCTCGGTATCATGTCCGCCGTGTGCAAATGTGTGTGTTCTTGGCTGTTTTCCCCCTTAATGTCATTTCCATCTGTTATCCCTGAACAAGCCTATCATCTGCACTGCTGTGCACATCTTGATTTAGTCATTATATTGAGTCATTCGAGACGACCGTATCAAATTATTATTATTAAAAAACGACTGCTGTGTTTTCATTTGATCACAGAGTCATTGAACTGTGCAAAATCTTAAATTGAACATACCAGTCACAAGCATTATTATTAACTTATGTGTGCATTCCTTTAAACTTGAAAGTAGTTTGGGAAAATCCACCACAAAATGATGGTTTAAAAAAGCTGTTTTGTTTGATTCACGTCATTAAATTGCTAAATAAATTGTTATTTCTTTATTTTCCAGTTTGGGTGGGAGCCCGGATGGGCAGTTTCAGCCTGAACAGGCAGTGCGATAGGGTGGCATTTATTCTTTAGGGACATTTTTGTAGAGTTCCAGATGTGCCTGTGAATCTGCATGGAGTTTAATTATCCTTCCTCTGCCCTGACCTGTACTTCCTCACATTCTGTATAAGTCCATTATTGTATGCAAAAAAACAATCAAACCTTACATAAAGCATTGATAGAGCATAGCGTGATTTTTATTTGCATTTATTTCACTGTGACCGTGACAGATGTTTCCAGAGGACAGCTCAGAAAGTAGTTCCCTCAGACAAAAGATCATTTCTTGAAGAAAAGGAAGGATAAATGACTTTTTAAAGGTGGGATATAACAGTTTACAGTTGATGGCAACTGCCGTTTTTACAAAAAATGTAAGCTTGCAATACCATAAACAAAGATATATTTTCACCACTTCTTCTTCCCTCTTTACTTTGTTTGATTATTTATCCTTTTTGTTCCCTTCATGTAGAGACTTATGCTGAACTAGTAAGATTTTTAGTTTTACCACCTTAAAATCGTATCACAGTTCTTTGATACATGCTAGGATTTCATTTCATGGACTTTAGGGGTTCAAGATGGATTCAGTGGACATTCTTTGATCTGCGATTCCTGATATTTGATTAAAATGTTTTTACTGGGCTCACTGCGCTTGGCTTTGAGTATTAGTTTTCCAAAATACATCGTGTGGGATCATCATATGCAATATTTATTTTGAATAACAGATTCCCTGTCAATACATATGCACATACAATATCACAAAGTAGATTGTGAAAGATTAAGGCTGGCTCTAGTTGTGGTCAGACAGTCATTTAAGAATTATCATTGGCGGCGGACGGGAGGGGGGTGAGAAGAAAGCAGCTTAGAGATTGGTTGGAAGGTCATTGAGCAGTGACCGTGCAGCTGGGTGTGATTTTATGAGCATGACAGCAGTGACAGATGGTCAGAAAGTGCTGCTTGCTTAGGACAGAGATGGAGAGGAGTGGGAGTGAGGTAAGACTGGGGAGACAGGGAGGGGGCATTTCAAGGGAATGAAGGAAGCAGGCAGGATCCGAGGGAGGTGTTGTGGAAATCATCCCTACGTCACTTTGCTCACCAATATAGCTCTGATGTTGCTGACTGGAGTCGGGGAAGACTTCGGCTGGGCGTTGCTCACCCCTTCTGACTGAACCCACACCTACAGCAGTGGAAAACTGCACCTCACACCATCCGGCGCTTGAAGACCGAATTTCGGAGAGAAGCTGTGACTTTGAAAGTGCCACCGTACGGTCTCCATTGAAAAAGAAAAAATTGCCGTCTACGCCCAGGCGGCAGCTATAAATAACTCATTCGGAGCAGAAAAAAAAAACTGTCGGCCGAGCTCAGTTGTCAAAGCCAACACAATCCTCCCCCACCGCTCATATTACCTCACCTCTGAGTCTTGTGACGGTTCCTGTGGTTCCCACCTCACAGAGATGGCTGAAATTCACTGTAGACGTTAACATGCCAACAAAAGCTGACCTCGTATGTGTGCTCGGCTTTTTTTTTTACGTTCACCATAAATTTTTTAGGGCTCACACGTGAATCAACAGGGACTTCTTTTTCTTCGTATCTGCTGTTTATGTAGTCTGGGAGATTTCCATCCTGATGTCACTCTGTACGAAGTCCAAACAAGCATCGGGGCGACTCGGTGAGTCGGCCTCCAGCTCTCAGCACCCAGTTTGACACTCAATGTCAGCAGATCCCTCTCATCCCAGGTAACGGCCTGGTTTTTCTTAGCTCCTGTCAGCACACTCGCACTGAACCTGACCACAAGACTTTTGACGGGCAAAAAAACTGTTGACGAACTGTTAAAAAAGCTGCAGCCTTAGAATGACTGGTTTGAATTTGAAAGCCATTTGAATAACACACACCTTTTCCCACATTCCCCATTTTCAAGGGTCTAATAACATTTCTTTAAAACTTCTTGACCAGAGCCTCAAACAGGTGTTGCTCTAAAATCCTCAAGTGGGCACTATTTCAGCAGAGCTCACAGGACTAATCACCATTTTCCTGCTTTGGGACATTTTTTGGCGCAATGGTCCTAATAGTCCACAGTTGGGAGGCAGCTGTCAAGCCAAGAGTTTCCTTTTGACCTGTACGCTTCACTGTGACCCCCGTCCCTCATGGGGCGCGATCCCGACGGCAGAAACAAGATCACCTGCGGCTAGCATGTGAGAGAGCAGTGTTTTCCTAGCGTAAGCCTCCCGGGGTTCAGTTGCGTGTCATTGGCCTGGTTTGTTTGTGTGTGACCGAGCGTCCTGATGTCAAACACGGGGAATTGAGATCTTTGTCTGAAGGCGAGAGGCCAAGGGCTGGCTACACGCGATTTAAGTTACCCCACAAAACGTATGTTTATCTGTTGATATTCCACGATAAAAACCCCTGCGACTCGGCCCCGGGGCATTAAATCTCCAGGATTTTACAAGCGTCATTTTTACAAGCAAATGTGGTATGAATCAAAGGGGATGGGGTGGCCTTATGGGGCGTCATGAGGGCCTGGATCCTATGTCTGTGGGGCCAAGATACTTCAACCATTGCTGTGGCACCATAAATCAGGACCCCCCCCCCCCCCCACACACACACACACACACCCCCTTTGCAACTGTGCCAAATGTGGAGTGAGGGAAGCTGAGCCTGTTTCCTCACCCACAGCCCGCCCAAGCAACCATCTCTTATAGCTTGATAGGGACTATGTGTTGACTATGCAGGTCACAACTATATGTCTCATTTGTTGAAAAGTTAAATTAAGGCTCCGGAATGTCACTAAGTGTTTATACCTTATTAGGGGGTGCGAGGGCGGGATCATTTCCTAAATTGTATTCTATACTGTTAAATGCGCCCATACTCTTTATGTGTGTCAAATCCACCTGACGAACGGGAGCGAAAAAAGCTTTTTTCCGGAGCTCGTTTATCCCTTTTCTGAACAATGCCACGTCACCAAAGTGACATTTCTTTGTGAGTCATTATGCAAATCGCTGCCAGAAAATGTAAATAACGCAGCTTCCATGCAGAGGAGCCTGTTTGGAGCGTTCTGATTGAAATGAGCAGAGTGCCCTCGCATGGCAGGCTGGAGCATCCTGCCAAACCCTCTGAGCTCAGTCATGTAGCGCCACCCTGTGGGCAGAAAAACAGGAGTCTGAAAAGGTAAAGCGAGCAACAGATGTTGTTGACAGAAGTTAGTATAAAGGATCACATTGTGAAAGCACCTTTTGGAAACAGTTGGATTCTTACAATTAATCCAATTTTATTTTATTTATATATATCTTTAAATCAGATTTTAGAGACAATAATAGGATCATCATGAGGGTGGGTTTTAATGTAATGCCACCAGTTGATAGGGTTTCCTGTGTTAGGTGCGTGTTTAATTTTTATGATCTTTATGATAAAATAAAAAAAACAATGCTACACTGAATCTTATTATTCATGGTAAAAAAAGATACTGATCCTTAACTTTGCCATACCAAAAAAAGTGGCAAATTAAAAAATAAAGATTCTATTTATTTCCATCAAAGGATGAAAAGCAAACATATTTGAGTTAAGTTCTACAGACTTTTCTGCGTCTAGATTTCTGGTATTAAATCCATATCCAGCTTTACCTTTAAACACAACCTCCCACACATGTGCTCACTCACACACGCACACACACACAAAAATACACACACGCCACCTGTTAGCATGGGCAGCTGCTCAACAAGACAGGAGAGCAAAAAGCTGAAAAGCTGCTCCTAGTCAAACTAAATCAACTCCAGAGTGTGTGTGTGTGTGTATAAATAAATCATTCAGTTTCAACCATTTGACAGCAAATCCAATCTATCGTAATGGGAACTATAAGAATCTTTAGACAAGCACTCAAATATTAATGTGTTCATACATTTGTTTGATAATTAAGTTGTTTTGTAGTTTCCTCTCACTGGAGACACATCTGTGGAACTACTATTATTAGTAGTAATAGTTTTTATGTAATTATTTTCTGAGAGTTCAATATTTGTGTTCACTCACAGCTGCCACTTGTAAAGGTTGAGAGAAAGAAGCTTTAAAGAGGATTTTACATGTCTATATATTTAATGTATTTGAGCACAAGTATTCAGCCGTATTTCTAGATAATTAATTGAATAAAATTCATATTTAAAATCCAAATAGTACACTTATGTATTTTTTCATAATTTGATTTATTCAGAAATGCATTGCTATTATTTCTATTTCTTCATATCCAATTAATTTTTTTAAGGTATATAGCAGTATGTTTTTTAGTAGCATCTTCACTCGGGCATTACTAATAATTCACAAAACGTAACATCTCGTAATTATAATATCTGGTTATACAAAATGTCTTCATATCCTTAAGCTTCATCTGGAATGTTCTGCTTCGTTGTGTCAGACAATAATGTGTTCACTTTTGTTTAGCATTGCATTTACTTATTTTTTCAAAAGAGTCTGTCAGCTTATTGCTGTTAAATGTTCATGAGTTCACACATGCTTTTTCCCCTTTTGCTTCTCCAACTCTCTTTTCATTATGAAAAATGGAAAAGATTCCAATTATATTGTGTTAGACTTTAAGTGGTTATTAGTAATTTTACTCATTTATTGAGGTTGAATACACTTATTCAAAAGAAGTAATCTCATTATTATGTTTTTTGTGGCTTTTTGTACATAAAATTTAAAATGTTTAAGTATTGCATTAATCATTTGACAGAACTATTGATCAAAGAAGCAAAACCCCTCTAAATGTACAAGTTAAGGCTGTGTTGTTGGGCTCTCTTTAGAGAAAGCACGTCTCCTCAGAGTGAGGGAACATTCAAATATCAGATATGATATAATAATCAGAGGATGCACGCGGTTGAAAGTCATAAGTGATCCACTCTTCTGCCACCTTGAACCTGACAGGTGACTCCACTTTGGGCTTTACTGCCGCCGTGTAGGCAGCGTTTCCCAAAGGCCAAATGCTTTCCTCCCTCTGTGTCGGTCCAACCCCATCCCTGCGCTCACTGGAGCTGAACACTTGTGACTTTTCATCACACGCGTCTGGGCCTGTCCGCTGAACACAGGGAAGCAGCGTCACATTTAGGGTGAAGACCACTGGCTGGGATGTTATTCTAGTGTGCCTGTGCGGGCGTTATCCGTCATGTCGGAAGGGTCGGGGCGTTCGTCCGGCGCAGATGCTCAGCAGAGGTCAGAGTACCGGGGACCAGTGCTGAGTTTAGGGTCAGAGGTACGACTCGGACCGTCACTGGCTGACTTTTTAAAAGGTTTGTGCTCTCCATGTGGGCCTTGTAGTGTTCCGGGGATCCGTGCGGAGTCTGTGGAGTCTGCGGCGTGTGTTGGGTATTTAAGGGGAAGTGAGTCTGCGGCTGACTTCCATTAAATCCTTCCTCTAATTTGTTACTTCCGCCGATTGGGCTCCGCGGGGCTGATGGTGTCCGTGTGGCGATGTTGTTATGTCTGAGGAGCTGTGCGTGATCTGTGGGAATGCCGTGCAGTGTTAGACAGAGCAGCTGCTCTGTCAAAAAGAAGAAAAAAAAGACGATGAGGCGTGCTTTGTTTAGGTTTACCAAGAAGCTTCACAGAGAACTTTCCAACAGTAAAACCTACAAGGAAAAATGTAGTATGGCTCTGTTTGATGCGTCAGTGGACGGGAATCACAGATAGAGAGAGGCGTTTGTTAGGACTCTTGTTGCATTTAATAACTTTTTTGTGCTGTTTCTGGATGAGGGACCCAAGCTTTTTGAGCACACGAAAGCTCAAACGTATTGATTTAGTAGTAACATTTCTTCCCGTCAGCTGTTTTTTTGCACTGTAATCCAACAACTTTATTCTGATATTAGTTGGTTCTGTGATTGCTGTTTTGCTATTCAGACTGAATATAATTCATGGTATTTCGGTTATAATTGGAGCAGAAATTCTCCATTAAGTGTTTTCAATTAAAGTCCAACAAAGAAAATCCCCTAAGCTTTCCTTCATTCTCAGTAAGAAATGTGGTTTCTGGAATTCTGTTTATTTGGGTTTTTTAATTGATCAGTAAACCTGAGTTTATGAGCAAACATTCATATTGTTGTGCTACAGTTTGCCAGTTAGACTTCCCTGTGTTGTTTCAATGGGCTCTTGTGAAACATTTTGAGAAGACAAAATGTCAGTTAAAAGCAACAGAATTAATGTTGTTGGGATAGTGTGATTACATTTAAATGAGACTTTGAAAAAAGTATTTTTCACTTCAGTGTTAAAGTTATGCGCTCTGGATTTAAATCAGAAAAAAAATCTGGAAAATGGATTTTCTTCTAGAAACAAAGACAGCCTCTACCTTGTTTGAAATGTTTAGAAATACACCGTGGTTGGATTTAGAAATCTTGCCATTCAGAATTTAACAGAATTATTTATTTAATGTAACACATTCTTCTATTTATCTTCTATAAGAAACCAAATGGGCAGATTTGTGCGTATGATTGATTTTTATTAATGACCACATCGAGCTTGAAATCTCTGTAAATGTGCTCTCGTATGACATGACTCACATGTTGAGTCTTTGTTATTACATTAATGAGGAATGCATTAATAGAAACATGTCCACCAGATCAACTTTGTATTTTTTTAAATAAGCTTTGCTACAAGAATGTGGCGGTGTTGATGAGAGTTTTGTAACTTTTCAGCTGCAGATGTGTTGCAGCAGCTCCCTGCACAGCTCTTTTTACCAGTGCCTCTGGAATTGGTCATGATAGAACATTTTATGCAGTCCGTGGTTTATATGAAAAAAGCTGAAGACATTCAGTTGCTAGTGAGGATATTGTGATCTTTAAACACCGAGACTGAATGAAAATGGTGGCATTAATCACACTCCACTCTGCTAGACTTTCACATGTTAAGAAAGACCTAATTATATTTTCAGGTTGTTTTTGGAAAACCTTCCTAATCACAATTGATACCTCTCTTGACATTTTTCATGAAATGTTTCAACTGTCTCCCAACATTTGTTGCTTAATTATGTATAAAGTGTGACTTTTAAATAGCAAAAAGTACCTCCAGAACATCTTTACAATCAATCTCCCTCCACAAATAAAGAGACTTTCACTTAGTCCTCTTTTTTAATGAATTTTTCAGCTTGGTTGTAAAGGTAATTTATTCTTTTTTTTAAATTTATTGCTACCTCTAATTGTTTTTTTTTTCAACCTGCAATCTAGGAAATATCATGACATCACAATTTTGGAGTGAATGTATAATATAAGAAAGCATTTCTAACCTGGCTGCCATATCACCACATCTTGTTTTACTCTCTTTTAAACTTCCCATCCACACCTGGTTAAAGCTTATTTGACACGTAGGTCCCCAATCGTCATCATAAGCTCAGTCTGAAGTGTGTGCTAGTCTGTGCCAGCTGCCCAAGAGTCCATATTAGTCGATTAAGGACACTGTGTATCATGGTGGCAAAGGGTGACTCCTGTATTTATAGCTTTGAGTCATAAGCTGGAATGGTGTAAGCGTATCGCTCCATCAGCATGCTTGTTCACTTATGAGGGAGAGCAAATAAGTGGTGAAACTCAGGGCTGTGAAACATACACTATCAACATATCATGTTTGACATTTTTGGCCCATATTTCTTTTACATAAAAAAAGGCAACATTCTTTTTCTTTTTAACTTTTATCTTTTTTTACCTCTTTAAATGAATAGGAATATCAGTTAAATTGATGTAAGAATGTCTTTACTGCTCTTTTAATCGGGAGTAATTAGCTGAAAATGTACAACCTCAATTATAAAAACTGAACATAAATTCTTTTATCGATACATTTTCTAGACCCTCTTGATCCAGTTCAGGCTCCCACAGGGACTGTGGCCGATACAAACCATCCACGGTGGACAGGTCCCCAGGCCCCAAACTCATAAAGTCTTAATTAAGTTGTAAAAGCTAAACTTCTGTGATCTAAAAGTTCAAAACAATGTGACAAAGTCTTTCATTTCTCACTTAAAGATGAGATTTATGGTATGTGTATCCATAGCTAGATATAACAAAGAGTAGCACTCACACAAAAAACAAACACAAATTCCCCATTGAGCTTTTTCTTATTGCAGCATGACCACAAACCCGTCTGCTATTGACTCTTTACAGAATAATGTCTTCGTTTTACAAAGACCGAAGAGCATTCGGAAATGCGATGTGTGATTATCAGCTTGAGCGAGAAGCTTTGACTCAAACTAACTGTACACACGGAGATTCGGAGCACTGGCTAGACAGGGCAGTGTCAGGTGCTTAACATTCTTGATGTGATGTGTAGCTGAGGAGTCTAAGTTTAGACAGCATGTGAGAGCATTTGTCAGAAACTAAAGAGGCAGAGCAATTTCACAGGGTCACAGCAAACACGGACGGCATACAGCGGTTTCAGGTAGTTTAATTACCCCCCAGAGTGTGGACGTTAACTTAACTAGGACCAAAAACAGGAAGTGGTGATTGGAAATTCTTTGATTAACATATTTACTTGAAAATAGTTCAAAATTTAGATGTGAAAGAAAAGTCACAGTTACCTCAGAACAGGCTAATATTGGTGTAGTGATGTTAATGATAATTAAATGGGTAATCAGCATATTATTCATGGGATTGGCCTTATTCTTTGTTATAATTATTGAAAAACAAAGCAATCTTTTTGATCCTTTCATGTAGCAGCCCAGCTAGTAGATAGTAGTTAACACTGATTATTTCATGCACGGGAAAAAATGTAATTCTTAGCATACTATTAGATTTCATGCATTTTCTGGTTGTTGGACAGTTGCAGCACAGGCGAGTTTATCTGCTTCACACTCGTTTAACTAAGGAGCAAAACAGAGACATGAGAAGAATTCTAACATATTTTCCCTTCTCTAAAGTGTCTTTATTTCAGCAGGTGCTTCTAACGTTAAAGATTCAGCATTGACTTTTCAGAAAAGTCATGCTGGTTGACATCAAGTTGGTTGATGTCTAACAAAACTGATTTATTTGCTCATGTGCGCTTTCTTTTTTTGTCTTCTTCTGCAGCATCAGTCTAGCATCATTGGACGGTCCTGAGAAGAAGGGACTTCAGGTTGGAGTCCAGCTTCCGGGCGGCGTTCAGGCGGGGGTCCTGCAGCAGAACCAGCAGCTCCTGCTGTCTCCGGCGGGCCTCCAGCTCGCTCAGCTCCAGGCCCAGCTCACCCTCCATCGCCTCAAGCTGGCTCAGGGAGGCAACGCAGCCACAGCTGCCAGCGTTCTCAACCAGTTCCTCTCCAATGTCAACATGTCCCAGCCTCTCTTCAATCAGCTACGGAGCTCCTCTCTGGTCGGGAACCCGCAGGGGGCTTTCCCCTCCGGGGTGATAGGGTTTCCGTCTTCAAATTCAGCGTTGGGGGCCTTGGTGGGCGGGGGGTTCAACCAAAGCCTGGGGAATGTAAGACTGAACCCTCCCTGTGGAGTGGGCACAAAGGGTCAACAAGGTGGAGACTTTGGCAAAACGTCTGGGGCGAATTACCCCTCGGACACCGACAGACGTCGTCAGTACAACTTAGCCGGCGGGACTTCTGCGGCGCCGGTCAGCGCCGGTGACGGACAGTACGCGTCCGTCAACGCTCACGCAAAAAACATGACCGGCGCCGGGTTTCAGAGAGATTTATACGGCCAAGACATGTCGGGTCAGCAAGCTGGGTTTTGCTCTGGCGAGCAGAAAATGAACGTTTATAACTCCACAGCCCATCAGGAGCAATGGAAAGGCCACTCTGCTTTGATCCACGCAGGAAAAGTGGACATGGCTTCTAATAACCCCACCGTGTGGTCGGCAGCTGGACAGCCCATCAGGTCCAGAGGTGAAATGTACAACCCGGAGGAGCCTACATCCGACCCCAAATTAAACTGCAGCGGTGGGGTTTCCTCTCTCGGTTCAAGCAGCATGCAGGGCTTTGGGGGCTACCAGCCCCTGCGCGGAAGTGAGGAAACTACATCTTCGGTTACCAGGACCCTTCAGCCCTATCAGGTCAACGATTACTTTGCCGCCACACCCACTCAGCTGCCACACCAGTGCAGCATCTGTGACAAAAAGGTCTATAATCTCAAGGTAAGTGATCGAAACTGCCAAGAGGAGATGGCATTTTTTGATGTCACACACATTATTGACCTGGAACATTAATGTTTATGCAACTCAAAGAAGAATCTATCAGAATGGGGTTTTTTTCTTTAAAAAAGCACAAGCTCATATGAAGGAAAAAGAAAGTTCACGCTGATTTTCTATGATGAAAACATCATTATCTGACTCTTCTGAATGTTTTTGGAGTGTTCCATGACTTGGAAACTAATTCAAAGTGTCGGCTCTTTAATTTTTCGAGTCAGGGGTTTACACCAGAGCTGTGTGGGCAGAGGGAGAAACAGTGAGCGGGCAGTGAGTTGAAGCTATTGGAAACTGATTGGACGCTGCGTGTCTGTTCTTTTTTAGGACTGGGACCAGCATGTGAAGGGAAAACTGCACCTTCAGAATCGAACTTTGTACTCAAACGATAGGTAAGTTCCAGCTTCTTCAGCTTCAGTGCAACGTTTTTCCACCATCCTGTGAACTGTTAGTAGTAAAACAGCTCTATAGTTTGTCGATCAGTTCAGAGGAAAATCTCTCTTGAAAGTCAGGCGCATTTATTTTTCCTCTCCTTTCCCCCAAAAACAGCTGTCTTAATCTTTCCGTGTATTTGAGCTCTGTCACAGGATATGAGTGAGCAAGGCAGGGGAGAGGCAGCTAAAATCAGCCTTCTCTGATTGTTGCAGCTCAGGGCTGGTATCAGCTGGAGCGGTTCACTACGCTGTCGGCAGGCCTTCTGATGGCGGTCTGAACCCCGGAGGGGCAACCCCGATAGTCTGCTCCGCCACGGGCCAAGGTAGGACGACACATTCATCAGAGTGTGGCTGCTGTTTGTTTTTTCCAACTGAGGTGAGACTAATGATTTTCTGCATGCAGAAGATTGTGAAACTGACTATTTTAAGCGTCACACGAGAGGGAGGCAACAGGTTTTTTATAGCTTGTAGCTTTCGATGCAGTGAAATCAGTAGTAGCCTGCCTTGGCTGTTACATCAAAACAGGGGGATCAGAACTGAAAGCTTTAGTAAATGTTCATTATGTATGTATTGATACAACATAACATGCCATTTGGGATATCAATCACTGTTGGAGGGAGTAGCTTTGAGTCTCAAGTCAAAGTGTCATTTGCACAGCAAAATTCTGACGCAACTGCCATAAAACTGTTACAATTCATGCCATCAGCATGCAGCTTTTACAAAATACACTTGCCTTCAAGTGTGACTGAGAACACAGGAGCCAAAAAGACTCTTTAATAATAATTCAACCTAATTCTGGTTCTGAATTTTTTGTTTTTTATCTTCAGCGTGAAACCCCAAGCATGATGTAAATCAACGTTAATTTGTTCTTCATACGCAGTCTGGACAAATCTGAGTCTGCATTTCACGTTATTTCACAGATGTATCATCAGGAAGTAATGCATCATACATGCCAGCCGCAGCAATGAAGACTTTTCCCATGACAGACTCAGGATTCCCTACACATCAGCCAGAATCAAAGGTCAGACTTCTACACAATCATTGTTGCCTGTCTTGGAATTCTAAGTACGTTATAAAGGACACCAAGAAATTAAAGAAACATCTGTTACCCTAAAAAAATGAATCTTTGACTGTGTTCCACGTTTTGCAGAAGTGAATAACTGATGCCCATTACATCCAGAAATATTCTCTGTGTTTTTTCTGTCTGCTTATTGTTCCTGTATCTCTTCCATTTACCTTCCATTTAAGCATTTTGTTTATGTCGAAACAAGCCAAACTTGTTATGAAATAAATGGAGCCAGAGTCCCTTTTTTGACAGCTGCAGGAGTCAATCAGCAGAAATTGAAAATATGTAAATGTTAATATTTTTAACAGAATACAAAAAAAACTTGGTTCAAAGTGTGTCATTTGAAATAAAGTGCTTCACTTTCTATGGCTCTACCCGGTTAAAAGTGCTCCCAAGAACTGTAATGTCTATCCACGCTGCTCTGTTCTACAGACTTAAGTCTTTTTTTTGTCAAAAATGACAATGAGTTGAAAAATAGTTGCTGCTGGTAGGCATCCATTATGAAGGCAGGTGTCTTGCAGATGATGTGGGAGATGACAGACACCCAAAATTAGTTTCAGCAGGGCCTGCAGCATCTATCTTTCAGTGGGTAGTCTGCAGTCGGTGAACCTTGATGGGCACACCATGTTGGAGCACATCAAGGTAGTAGTAGAACAAGAGTCTCTATTTTCTTTTTTTCATGCTGCATCTTTTATTTGTCCTGTATTAAACAGAATGATTCACCCAGTGAATCATCTGTATTGATCTCTGGTTGTTTCAGCTTTTTACACAGGACCTATTTAAATCAAGTGTCCTGTTCAATATTGAATGCTTGACATCTACAAAACATTGAAAAACCCTTTTCCTTACATTTTATTCTGAATTGTTTCATTTCACGGAATGTTTTACCCATGAAATAAATAAAA
Source organism: Menidia beryllina (assembly GCA_013363375.1). Lineage (NCBI taxonomy): Eukaryota > Metazoa > Chordata > Actinopteri > Atheriniformes > Atherinopsidae > Menidia > Menidia beryllina. Next base: position 1,501,642 of record JABUIW010000078.1, read on the forward strand.
TTCTTATCAGTTTAATGAGAAGTGTCTGAGGACACAAATAACAAATAGACTCTTACACGGAGTGTCGTCATTGTTAGATATTCTGTATATATTTCCATTTACTTATATAGGGAAAAAATCCTAAGGGGGGAAATTTTTTTTTCTGTGAAATGTAAAATGGAAACCCTCGTAGACCTTGTGAAAATAAAGCAAGAGGTCTTGTTTCAGATACCATTTAGTTTAAATAAGACCCTTGAATGTACAAAGCTCCGCTCCCATGTGCATGGCCACTTTTAATATCATCCACATGTTCTATGTGTCATTGCCACAAGAATCTATTTAACAGAAGCCCGAACTTTGTTGTAAGGGATTTGTTACGCTGGTTGGTTATTGACGAAGGATTTTATGGTATCAGTGGGAGAATATTTACGAGCTGGGCTACACGAGCTAATGTTAGTTGCTATAAATGCGCACCTGTCTATGTGGGACATGTGGAGTTTTACTACTTTGAAAGCTCTGTTTTGAACCTAGAGTTCTTTTACTGTGCATTCACATAAGCACATTGTGTATGTGCACATGAAAAGGCTTGAAGAATTGGAATATTACCAAACACATATCAACAATTACTATATTGTTAATATAAGAACAGTAACAGTTACTGTAAGCTGCGTGACTGAAGGAACACACATGTGTCTCGGTACATGCATTTGCTTGGCGTGTTTATTCGACACTGCTGTGCCCAGACTCCGGTCTGAAGTAACACGGTAGCCTCTTGCGACACAACTCAAACGGCGATAAACAGGGGATTAGGAGGAACCGCTGCGGGGTCCACAGACCTAAAGACCCGGGGTCACACCCCCAGACAGCCGTGTAACGTTTCAGACAAGTGAGAGATCGGTAAAGTGATATGAGGGGGGGGCGTGTGAGCAGTCTGTGTAGGAACGTGGGGGCGAAACTGTGAAAGCAAACTGACCATCTCCCCGAGCCCTCATCCAACAACAGACACGCTTTTAGGAGACATTGCTGCTAACGTCTGGGAAAACTACTAAAGCACTTTGGGAAGTGGTTGTCATCGGTTACAATTTTGACCGTGTAAAGTGTGTAAGGTTTTAGTGTTAAATGTGTAAAGCTCATGTGAAGCTGGACGGCCTTGTAAAGCCCCACCTTTAGCGCCTATTGTCTCATGTGTACGTGTGTATTTTTTGTTGATCATGGGAAACTGTGTGTGGAGCAGCGCCCTTATAGCTGGCCATGAAACGGCTACTGTCCAGAACTGAAGCCAACCTTGACACACAGCATCTTACAGATCAGGCACCGATTGAGCGCAGTGAGCAATGACCAAGACTCTTGCTCTCTCCTATATTCCAAGGACATAAACAGCCTATTCCTGGATCTGTTTATCGAGCCCGACCGGCACTGACCTTTACGCACTCTGGTAGAAGTGGTGCTGGTACGATGCTGTTAATAGATTTATAACTCTTAAATATGAAGTTGTTAATGTCATTTTGCCGGCCAGTTAAGCTGTGACATAGATTCCAGTTATTGCAGTGTGCTCAGATGGCCTTGTGATTGAAGCCAAATGAACAATACTGCTCAACAATATTCATTATCCAGAAGAGTTTGTATAAGAGTATGTCATTAAAAAACGACCTATTTAAGAAGGGGAATTTTAATCAAATTTCTGGGAGAAATAAGAACATGATCTTTTTTTATGTAGGTGTCAATGGTGTGTTATGTGTCTTATGTTTCAAATTATTATTTATTCTGTTTCCCAGACTATTACACCATGGGCAGTAAAGTTAACTTAAAATTGCAAAAACTTTGTAATCATATTTATGCATGCTGCATTTGACTAAAGTCTGTTATTGTTAGGTTTTCCCTAAACAAATTCCCAATAAAACTTGAGACTGAGGCTCCTGGTGTGAAGTGGAAATAGATCCCCAGTCTGTCCCGCACATGGAACTGTCTGTCAGGTTTTTCAGCCGGAGAAGAGGAGGAGGGGCAAGAGGAAAACTGCAGTTATGGCACAATGGCTGCCATAACTGCAGACCTCCTTATGTATTTAAAACTGCTTTCGGTTGTCCACCAGCAAGTCTGATTATAAATGGATTTGCTGCCCCAAAGTCATAGGACTGAATGGTTCTTTAACCATTTATTGAGAATTTCAACTCAGAAGAAAATAATATTTTTTTCTTAATCTACTTTTACTTGTTTTCTTTTGTCGATGTTCTGCGTTTTACAAGGAAAAACTCAGCTATGAAAATATTAATAGATAGCGTACAGATGGAAAACGTGAGGTTCTGATATTTTTTTTAAATGAAACATAAAATCTGAAAGAATAAGACACCAAGCACCTCAACGAGCCACTCTCCAGTCAGATTAAATAAAGGGGGTGGACACATGCTGGTCACTGTACTTGGCAGTCTGGAGAGACTTGGATTAAATGTGTGAAATGTCTGGAGCTCGTCAGCTGACAAGTCTCTAAATCCAAACAAGAAAACTTTCATTATCACTACTCTACTCCTGCCAAGGTGCTATTGATAGATGACCTCCGGTGAGATAATGTTGCAAAGAGTTAGCACATCTAAGTCAAGCTCGCGCTGTGTGAGCTGCACACATTGAAGCGTCATGCTGAGACCAAAGGTGTTTTCAGTCTGTTTGGGTCGAGCTGCACTAAGCTAAGCTTCCCATGTTTACAACAACAAAGGAGAATTGAAGAAAAGACTAGTAAAAAGATCATTCCCTCCATATATGATAACTGATTCCCGTCTTTCTTAATCTTAGAAAAAGAAATGGGCCTCTGGGACACTTTTCACAAGATTTTAACACAACCTCTGAATGGTGTCAATTGGACTGTAAACAGCAAAGTTATTTGGATTTTTGCCGGGTGAAAGTCTGTTGCTAAGCCTGCTGATAAATTGTTGACATTTTTATTGTCTCTCTGTAACTAGAATCCTTTTTTAAATGTCTGAAAGCGTTTGTCATTATGTGAATGTAAATTGTTCATTCAAAGATATTTTTGCTGCTAATTCTTTATTTATTTATTTATTTATTTATTTATTTATTTATTTATTTATTTATTTATTTATTTATTTATTTATTT
>JABUIW010000078.1:1513745-1539563 GCA_013363375.1 Menidia beryllina
ACACACACACACACACACACACACACACACACACACACACACACACAGAAACCCAACAGTTTAAATGCCTCATCAGCTGCATCCGGCGAAGGACTTTTTCAAGAGGAAATGGTTGTTTTGTTTCTTTTCCCCTGAACCTGACATGAAAGCATTTTTTGAGTCGTGCTTTCTGCAACAAACTTGCTCAGTACTTATTCAAGGTTTGACTGATTCGGCTTTTTAATGCAACAGAGGCCGAGGACCTCAGTGATTCCTTCATTTCCGGAGAGGAAGACAACGGACAATTGATTGTCACGAATAAAAATATCAACAACGAAATCAATGGCAACTGGTTGTCCTCCTCGAGCAACAGTATCCACGAGGCACGTCTCAAGGCGAAAGCCAAGAGGAGGCTGAGAAAGAACTCCTCCAGGGACTCTGGAAGGGGGGACTCCCTCAGCGACAATGGGGATGTGGTCAGGGGGACCTCTGTGGCACCCACCAGCCCCAAGAACAAGCTTCTGGACAGAAAGTCCAGGCTGGGAAAGGGCAGAGGCCTGCCAAAGAAAGGTAAGAGCAAGGTTGTTTGTTTGTCTGTATATATATTTTTTTATTATTCTAAATTCCACCACACGGAACGGTTGTGTGAGATTTGATCAATTTTCTAAATGTTGATCTTTTCTGGTAGTGTACCACAAGCAGGGATGTGCTAATGGAAGGAACAGGATGCAGATGTTTACATGCTTTTGCTTCAAAAGGGAGTAAACTCCCATCAATTTGGTTCCTGTTACTGTCATCACATGTTGGCTTTCCAGGAGCCATAAACCTATTAGTCTGGAAAACAAATGGCTGGTTGATCTTGAGCCGCTCACACACTTTAAACGTGCCCCTTTCCCGTCTTGCCATCTGCTCAGCCAGGCTTTTCTGGAAATTTCCATGACTGGATAAACACAAATCCAAGCAGCCTCATTTTAACTACTTGTAATTTCCTTCAGTCAGGATCCCAGCACTTGTGATTTATTATTATTAATATTATTAGGCTACATTAGAAGCCAATAAAGAATCTGTCTTATTGGTTAATTTCAATACTCCCACATTATCAGGATGGTTTACCATTTAATTGATTTTTATTTATGTATTTTTTGTTAATTCACCTCCCAAAAGATGGTCTTTAATGCATATGTTTCATTCTGATTCAATTGGGAACTCTGGAGATATAGTCTGTGCATAATATTGATAACATTTTTGCTGTTTCGGAGAGCCTTTGCTCCTTTTTTCCCCTGCTCCTTCAGCATGCTCAGTCAAGCTTTTCTAGAAATTTCCAAAACTGGAAGATGAAAAAATCTAGTCATTGTTGGCTTGTTTCAGTGATTACTGTGCAGATGCTTCATATTTGCATTTTAAGCTAACAGCTGAAACATGCAAAGAAGTAGGTTATTATTCTGATGTTTATTTAGTGATCTTTTTTGCTTTATGTGCCCTTTTTAAGGGGAAAGGATTCTGCACACAGTGTAGAGTGAGGGCCGTATTTTTATGTTGAACGTCGACTGATAAGGCTAAAATGTTGTAAAATGTCTCCCTATGATCACTCTACCGAGATAGTTGGTCAGATTTGAGCATTACAGAATCATCTGTCTGGCGCTACACATCTTCCCTCAGTGATGTAACCAACCAGTGTCTATTTATATACTATGTATTCCTTCAGACTGCAGTTCAGTTCGGGCACTTAACTCTTCCCATGGGCAGCAGAACTGGGACATGTCAAGTTTATCTTGGCACAAAGTCTGTGGTCTCTGGTTGCATAACAAAACTACCAGACTAGTGAAGCCCTGCCTTATTTGCTCTGAGCTCTTTTGTATTAAGATGATATTTGTGGATTGGTGAATTTATTTATTTATTTTCTAGAGGCTTTCCCAGAAGATGAACAAAGTAAACGGCACAGATTCCCACTTCAAATGTTGGATCAGCTAAATATAGAGAAATATCTGCACGCAGGATGCGACTATTGGATGTTTTTTAAGCGTGTTTACTTGTAGCATTCGTGTATTGGGCCCCTTAAACCATTGGCAATCTGTTATTTATTTATTTTTTAAACAGGAGCCTTGAAGGCACTGACATTAATGTTATATAGTAGATATTAATGAATAGTGCGTAACTTGAAAAAAAAGGATGTGAAATATGATCAGGAATGTCCAGGGAAACTAAAAGTAAGGTACTATTTATGTTTTCTTTCAAAGGTTTCACATCCTCACATTAAAAATTTGGGCCATGGACTAGAGCAACCTTCTATTGGGAAATTAATGGAATAATACACAGATCAAAAACTGCCACAATCTAATTTTTTAGAATTATTTTTGATATTATAATGGATTTCTCTGTAAGATTGCTTTAAATGAAACAAAGACTAATGGATGTCTACATGCATTTATATGTGATGATGGAAAACAGTGAGTTTTAAGGGGTTTTCCGATAACGTTTCTCTTAAAGCATCACAGCTCAGCAGCCTTCCCCAGCCTCTTATTGTTTATTTTGAAAAATAATGCTATGCTTTTTGAAAAATGAGGTGGCTTCCAGTTACTTCCTTTCCATGAGTTTATTTTTTAGCACAAAGACAGCTGCTGTTTTAGGTTACATCTATATGTGGGACACCAAACTGACACCAGCTGTCAAACATTGTTTTTGCCTTTTTCCAGGCGGGGCCGGGGGGAAAGGTGTATGGGGCAGATCTGGGGAGGTATATGAACCAGTAGAGGTGGATGAAAAGGACCCCAACTATGATGAAGATCAGGTAATGACTGTTAATTTATGGGGGAAATTGTTTTCATGATTAATACCAAACTAGCTGTGTTTCAAAATCCCCAAGTCACCAACATACAGTTTACTGTTGGCTTTCAACTTTATCATGCTTTTGCACCAAATAAAATGTTTGACCCCCGTGTTGTTTTGACAGGAAAACTGTGTGTACGAGACGGTGGTCCCTCCACTGGAAGAAAGGGACTTTGAGAAGACAGTCACCCCTATAGTACAGGAGTACTTTGAACATGGAGATACAAATGAAGTGGCTGTAAGTGCAGCAAAGAGCAAATCTGAACAACATATCAGTGCATTCCTGCTTCACATCCATGAAATGAATGCCAATCTGACATCCTTTTTTCACTGCCAGGAGCTGCTTGCGGAGCTGAACCTTGGACCAATGCGTAGTGAGGTGCCGTCCCTGGCTGTGTCGCTGGCCCTGGAGGCCAAGGCTAGCCACCGGGAGCTCACCTCCCAGCTGCTAGCTGACCTGTATGGGACTGTCTTGTCCCACAGCGACATGGAAAAGTCATTCGATAAACTGCTTTGTGAGCTGCCTGATCTGGTTCTGGACACACCCGGAGCCCCTCAGGTAGGTCTCCTAGGATCTCCTTCTCTGGGTACCATTTCTGAAAATAGCGTCATTGTTCCAGGACACTGGTTCAGTTACAATTCAAGTGTTTATCCTGAATGCTGCATTTTAATCCCGGTAGAGACTAATAGATATAAGGTCTTTAAACAAGCAAAAACAGAACAAAGTTGGCATTAACTTCATGTATTCAAGCCAGCAACACTATGCTAAGTCTCCATCACAGAGTTCCTCTTTCTTTCAAGTTTTTTTAGGGTATCTTTTGCTTTTGTCAGCGTCTGTGAAGGTGAGCAAACCTCGTAGTGGAGATCATTTCTGTCAGTGCTGTTAAATAACACAAACAGCTCTTCAGACCCAGCAGTGTTTGGTTTCTGTTTGAGGCGCTTTAACTCTGCCTGTGGGTTGGCGGAGGGGAATAACGCTGCGGTTGGATGTGTTGGTTCATGAGAGAGGGCCAGTGTGTTGTGCGTGCATAGTTGAGCTCTTCCCTTTCAGCCGGCACAGACACGAGATCTTCAGCTATTGTCTGTCTGTCCTCGTAAAATGCAAGCTCAGCAAAGAACGCTCGGAGGGCTACTTTGCCCTCACCCCTCCTTACATCGCCTGATTGGGTCTCACTGGTCATTTGTGCCCCAGTCTCACAGCTCTCAGGGTGTGGAAAGAGCGAGAAGGATTCTGCCCCTCCCCCCACGCCCCCTCTCTCTTCCCTTTCAGTCGGCATTTCTCACTTTCACACACACTAACTCCTTTTTTTTACCCGTATGCCTGCCAGTCTAGCCACAGCGACGAGCCTGATGAGATGCAGCAGCCTCTTGTCTATTCAGCAACAATGAGCATGGGCTTTGTGGAGGCCGGAGGGACAAAGCCAGCTCTTTCGTTCCCCTGAAACATGCCCTCGCACTACTGTAAACATAGACACACGTGCCCCAGAGGCCACGGCCAGTCATCTGTCCTGTCAGTGTTTTTCAGAGGCCTGCAAAGCAAAAGAATACAAACTGTTGCAGGGTTACGGGTCCCGGTTTTGTTGTATGTTGTTGTTGTGGATTAGCTGGAACTTTACAGTATCTCTAACTCGCATCAGTTTACTTAAGTCAAGCTTCAGTTGACAGAGAGAAAGGGGGGAATGAAACTACTCAAGCTGTTACTAAACTGTTCTCTGCACTTGTTATGTTTTTGTGCTCATTGACATTTTAACTCTTAACAATTTTTCTCTTTCAGTTGGTGGGCCAGTTCATTGCACGCGCTGTTAGAGACCAAATACTCGCCAAGAGTTACATCGAGAGCTACAAAGGCAAAGTTGACTGTGAATATGCAAGGTATGTCATCTTTGTGGTTGAGTCGAAATCTGAAAACAGCTCTTTAAATGCAATCTAGGAAATCACTAGGTGTGTACAAAAAAATCTTTGTATCTTAGAAGAAAACGATCCATTGCTGCATTTGAGTCGCAATCTTCTGTTCTTCTCTGTTTTGAAATGGAAGAATCATTTTTAAGGAAAGAAAAACACCAAGTTGATACCGAGTAAATAGGCTCTAGCACTCTACTTTCAGCTAGCATTCAGTTTCACTTCTCTTGAAAATTTGGCACCTCACTTTTAGTCAGTTCCTCCCACCACGGGCAGGAAATTGGAGATCAAATAAGTTTCTAAGTGTAGATTAAATCCTGATGATAAAATGTTATATAAAGATTAAGGTAACCACCACATCTAAAGTGACCTGATGCTGAGCATTGTCCCTAAATAATTTCTGGCCTCATTCTAAATGCAAAAATATCTGTCATTAAGTATCGAGTCAAAATTTTACCCTCTAATGATACGATGTGATTGAACTATATTTACTCATGCTCTGTGTCAGAGCTCATTTTTAAAATAAGTCCCATTAGATTTTGGGTCTAAAAGATAAAATAGGTCATTTTTTCTGGTTTTAGGTGTCCCTGTTCCATCCTGTTAGATTACAGTGAACTCTGAGCTCAGAGTTGTATTTAATTATTAAAGTATTCTAATCATGAGGGCAGCCACTGTTACCACTTCCATCATCACACCAAAATTGTGTTCAGAGTAATGAAGAGCGGATAAACCAAGTCAAAACAAAGAAATATTATCTAAAACTACAGTCTAATCTTGCTTATCTTTTCCTGCGCACCTCAGAGCTGCACTAGACCGGGCAGCAGTGCTGCTGAGGATGAGAATGGGCGGGCTTCGCATCGACAACCAGTGGGGGACGGGAGGGGGCCAGAGACCAGTCACACAGCTCATCAGAGAGGTACATACGGGAAGCAGAATTCAAACTAAATCGTGTACTTTCCTCATACTGTGTTTGGTAGCTGTTCTAAACTAGGTAGTAACATGATTATTATCATTGCACTGATTAGTATTGGCATGTTCACCCCTGGTTGAGTCCAAGGATCCTTCTCTGTTATTCCAGATTCTTCCTCCTGTTCACAAATCTTGGGTATTGATTTAAATGATTGCTGGGTATTACTCTTTCTTATGGATTTCCTGTCATGCCAGATGAACCTGCTGCTTAAGGAGTACATCCTGTCTGGAGACAGCAAGGAGGCGGAAAGATGCCTCAGAGATCTGGAGGTTCCACATTTCCACCATGAGTTTGTCTATGAGGTAAAGCATGGATTCACAGAGGAATAAAGCATATCACGGCCACACCAGACTGTGTGGGAACACTTGTTTAATACCTTAGGGGTGACACATGGACATGTGAAGTCTTTCCTGGTCTGAGAGTACTTTTAAGTAGATTTTTTTTTTGTCACACTTTATGAAGGCAATAAACATAAACTGTATGCTGGGATTTTTTTTTTTATCAGTGGACATTAATAGAAATGAGATACCAGTACAAACAGGCTGATAGTTACTCATTTCCATGCTGTGTGTACCAATGTGACACCGGTTTCCTTCAGGCCATCGTGGGGGTGCTGGAGTCCAAAGGGGAGAAAACCTTAAAAATGGTTCTGCAGCTACTGAAGTCGCTCTCTCTGTCCTCCATCATCACCGTGGACCAAATGAGAAGGGTAAGCTGCCACCTGCTGTTTAAAGCCAGCACTGCACCGAATGTCACCACACTAGTTTGCTCCGCTTTGATACTGAGCGTCCTCTCCTTTACAGGGCTATGAGAGAGTTTACATGGACATTGCTGAAATAAGCATTGATGTCCCTCGTGCATACTTAATTTTGGAGCAATTTGTAAACAAGAGCTTCGATATGGGAATCATTGGTGTAAAGTTAAGAGATGTATGTCCTTGTTGGTAAGTGCTTCAATTTTTTTTCGACACACACCATATGTTTCTGTCTGTAGGTGTGTATCTGTCTCTGTTAATCACATTGTTTGGGATGTTTCTCAGGAACCAGAAGAAGATCATGGGCGAGGGAGCCGGTGATTTTGTCGAACTTGAACGATGCTAAGACCTTTTTGTGTGTCAGAATGCCTGAAAAGAAGAGGACGAAACAAATGTGCATTTTCCAGAATAGTCGAGTAAAGTTTTTCTCCCTTCTAACAGCACAATTCTGAAATTGAGGTGGGGTTGATGGAAACTGCACTTTCTCTGAAACTGAAGTAGATCCCTCTCTACACATGTTTCTAAGCAGCGATTTACATAAGCTATCCCTTAAAGTGCCACACCTCTCAGTGACGGTCATTCCATGTTGTTTTGTACAGTATTTTATTTTTTGGTTTTACTGCCACTCCTATTGTGTTTTCCAAATAAAACGTGTTTGTACTGAAACAACCAATTAGTGTCAAAAGCTTTATGAAAGTGTGGAAATAAAGGGAGAATGTTTGTTAAATGCAATGCTGGCTCTTTTAACTGGCTGCGGTTTTGAATGCCGTTTTGACTTTTTCCTTTTACCTGCTAAATCAAAACAAAGATGTCATTTGGAGGGTGTACTGACCTGTGAAGAGTAGGAAGAAAAAAGCAGTCACATGACTTGCTGAAATGATGTAAAGAGTGTTTATTTTTGTATATGGGGAGCAAAAAACACCAGTGTTGCTCCATGTTTGTTCATTAAAGCGCTATTACATAAGACTGTTTTTGGAGTATCAATACTACAACACAGACCACATGAGAGAATTTAAAATAGAACCTGTTACCAAAAACTTAATGATACTCTAAATTACTGATTGAATTACAATGATCCAAATAAGAGGCAAGTGATCATACTAAACAACATGACATATCTAGAAAACAGATAGAGCTAAAGATCACTCCCTCTACTTCCTTAGCTTCTCTTTTCACAAAGCTTTGAGTCTATACATTCAAAGACTTCTTCTGTGTTTGAAACATGGCATCAAAAGTAACCTTTTGCTATCAGTCCCTTTGCATCTACTGCATTTGCTCCTTCGCTTTCAGTTCCTGCTGTCTGACGGCCTCTTGAGCCTCCATCTGCATTTTCTCCAGCTTTTCAAGGGTGACTGATTTGAGTGGGAGCAACTTTGGCTTACATAAAACCATGGTGGGGACATCTTCCATGGAAAGCTGTCCTGTTAATGTTGCCAACACAAACAAACATACAAATATATTCTTAGAATTCTGCAACAAACCATACCTAAGACTCAAATGGTGAAAATTCCACAGGTTTACGACACGTTATTACAGAAATGCTGTGCAAATATACTATATTCTAGATATTCTATGGCAACAAATTGTACTGTTGAATCATATCACTGATCCTTTCTGGAAACAGTCACTGAAGTTTCTACATAACTTTCACTGGTGGTCAGTCAGTATAATTTTATACTTGTAGTAGTCTGTTGCTGAACTTTATTAACACAACTACCTTATTTAATCATTATTACCAAGCACCTATAGGATCCATCTGATGAGATTAACTGAAGAGAGTCAATGCTTTAAACCCGTGAAACAGGCTGAGAAGAAGCCCGGGGAATCATTTGACTAATTGTGCAACCTAAAGCGAATTTATCAACAGTTCACATGTTGTATTGAGCTCTACAAACAACCTTTTGTAACTGCTGTCTGTACAGCAAACTGCCGCCATACTAACCTTGTTTAGGGAGAACTTCTCTGAATATCGACTTCACCTCTGGCATTGTGTCTTCTGGGTGCTCGCTGAAAGGTAAGGCGTTTACATTAAAGTTGAAAAAAATACATAAGGCTCAGTGGGCTTAGGTCCACTCTTCATTATCTATTGCTAGGAGGCATTTTCCTCTTGATAATGAAGACTGATCTGAGCTGCATCTATTCGGTTATAGACATATTATTAGATACAAATAACAAAGGCTGATACATATATATGTAGTATTAGGCAACATATACAAATAGCCAACGAGAGGGAAAAAATACAACTGATCATTAGCTGTCATGAGGTGTTTTGTGAATGTTTTTACAACATATCTTCAACGCTCGTCAACAAATGTTATGGTAAATATCACATTATATGTAAAAATGAGAAATAACAATAAGAACGCATGATATCCTTGTAGGATTGGCAGTATAGGGGTTATCTTCCCAAATAATTATAACAGATGTATTTTTGCAATTCATTTGTCATGCTAGCAAACCTTAGCAGAAACTATGTTAGCACATTAGATAGCTAGCGTCAGCACGGCAAAATTTGCGGTTCGTTTCCCTTAAAGATGTCAACTACTGAATTAATTCATCTTCCCCTCTCAGTAAAAGATTGTTTCTTTTCGTTTTCGTGTAACAAAACGGTTAAGTTATCTTAGAGAGGGTAAAAATCGGACCTTTTTTCAATCGCACCTTAGACGCCAGGCAGAGATTACGGCGGTTGTCAGGCCAACGCGTCCAGTAAAACCACGTGACTTTCTTCTGGGTTTATTTGACTGAGCGAGGCTTTACTGACACCTAGAGGCGGCTTTGGTAACATTACTATACAAAAATGTTTATTATGTAATGCACTGTTGTAACTTTTTGTTTGTACGCATGTATAAACCGATATTTACTTTATAAATTGTCAGATTTATGTTGATTCTATTTTAAACTATAAATTTCTCTGAAATATGTGTGTTTTCAGGTAAGCAGTATGGACAATGAATTGATGAACAAATGTGATTTTCATAATAGGTATTTCAAATGTTGGCTCTATAAGTATTTTAACATCTAATACTTTGTTATTTGTCCACATCCACTGATACCTTGTATTTACCATTATGATCTGAATACTTCCTCCATATCTGCCAATGGCACTCACATTTTCATTGACATAACTGATCATTATTAGTGTAGCCTTTTGTTTCCTTTACTATTTCTTTAGTTATTATTTTAATATTTTATTTTTTCTCTTGTTGCATAAAATAGTTTCCCTGTGTTCAATTTCTATCTGAATCATAAGCATCATAATTCTGCTATGAATCTGTGAAATCACCACTTTGTAAGCTAGTTGCAGTTTGGCAAAACCTTTCAAGCCACAATTTTATGCTCACTGGACTGTAAAGATCTAATACTACATTATATGGAAACTTGGAAGATGTAGTACATATTTGCTGAGGCTTGACTTTGAAGCAAAAAAGGGAAACACCTAATTTCACAAAGTCAAACTTCATAATAAAAAAAAAAATACTTCACCTTAGGAAATGTTTCTTACATGTCAAAACTCAGAAAATGTATGGTGAATTCATTTCCTCCAAGTTTACCAGCTGAATATTGATTCTCATAATTAAGAGCTAACAGTTTAGTTGTTTCAACACAGGGACACGTCAAAGAGAAACAAATATCCGAACTCTTTTCTTCACTGCATTTTTTCAAAGAATTTTTTTGATGCAGAGTCATTCCACCTCCGCATGGAGGATACCAGTTTGGCTCAAATATCTGAAGACATGTTCTGCTATGCCTCAGTGACATTTTTTAAAGCTGCTTTTTTTCAGTGTCAGGAGAGTTTCTGTTGCTCAACATTTCGTCTTTAAACACACCAGAGGTCTTCTGCTGGATGCATTTCAGACACCATATTTGGTCAGGTCGAATTGTCAAAGCTTTGACCCTTTTCCTACTTTAGTTTTTTCTTTGTTCTTTCTTTTTCGTGCATTTTTTCCCCCTGCAAACTCAATAGGATGGTGCTGGCATTTGGAGCTGTTATTTTTTTCTTAAACCATTTGTTATTTATACTATTTGTACTTTTGCATTGCCACTAAACATTCAATGTGAAAGCCCATATGAGGTTTGTAACAAACATGTTCAAGGCCCTCTGTAAAAAAAAAAAAAACAAGCTCATCTGACCTAAAAATGTGCTTTGGTTCTTCTTTTTTCAGGTTCTTCAGCAAAATGGTATCTTGAAGTTTAGTTGCAAAGAGCAAGTGGGGCTTTTATCTTGAACACCATAAATAGTGGTTAGTGCTGCAATATGCTTTGAGAGCTGATTGTTACTGATAAGTCTGAACCATTTGCAGGGTTGTCAGTGCAAGATTGTGCAACTAGTGCACTGCCTGTGACACAATTCTTTTATAGGACAGCTCTCATTCGCTGCCTTTTGATGGCTTCTTGTCAAAACAGTGCTGCATGGGAGTTTTAGTGGCTTTCTGATCTTACTGTGTTATTTTCCTTATGTGAACATGATAATCTTAAATTGCAGGTGTGGTTGATTTTTGTTCAGATATCAATTTTCAGCCTGTTATCAGCCTGTGTGACAGTATCACCATATGATACAGCCTTTCTTGCACTGAGTGAGCGCATTATCATTATTATAATGAAAATATAAAGGCCCATCCATCCCTTTTCTATGGTTATACATATGTAATAAATACACAAACAACATACATGTAGAAATAACAGTATAAGTTTTTTCATAAAGAATTGAGAAGTTTAGTGTGAAATGAACATTTTCAAGAGCAGTTTAAAAGAGAACTTGGATGTGGTGCATGGTTTACACCCAGACCAGTCTAAATTACTCACCGAAACCTGCCAGGGGATCACAGACCACACCCGGTATATTATGAGGTCAAATGTTCAGTGATATTTGCAGGGACCAAACCAATTAGTTTGAAAAAGAAAGATTACAACCTAAAATTCAGTTCTACAAGTTACAGGTAACTAGCAATGTAAAGCTAAAAATTAGGTTACGTATTCTCCCCTGTTGTGCACGGAAACCGTTTTGTGAGTGAGTGTGAAAGGTCATATTTCCTCAAGAATGTACAATGAATCACAGTAGTGGTAAGCAACGTTTAAAAATACAAAAAATAATACTTTGTCCACCTGTCAAGGTACATGATATGATTTAGGAATGTAAAAAAATCTTTGAGTTTGTTGGATCTCCGTCATTTTTTCTCCTCTCTTTTATTCTGAATTTGAATTGCACGTAGTGGATTTTAGTGAATGTTATGTTTTGTCACGAAATTACTTTAAAACAGATTTGAACATTTTCTCTAATGGTCAAAAACAATAAAAAGAACAACTTTCCTTTAGCGTTAGCTATTCCTCTGTCACATATGTAAATGTGTGTAAATTGATGAATATTTGATTGCAATTGAAATCTCGTGATAACATTGGTTAGGCGTGCGAATGACGCAGTTCGGTTGCCGGAGAGGGAGGGGAGCGGAGCAGCAGTGTAGGAAGAGAGGAGGAAGGAGCGAGGATGGCGGAGTCACACCTCTGAAGGTAAATCACTTATTTTACCACATTAACAACCAAGCCTTTTCGCCCCGAGGCACTCTCGTGTGACACTCAACAGATAATCAAACCGCCTGCTGCTTGCAATGGCGTGTTTAAGGCTTTCGGGTCATTTTTAAGGGGGACCGATGCGAACGCACTCTTTTGTTCAGCTACGGAATGGCCGCTGTTTTTCGGAGTGTTTTCTCTTTTTTCCTCCAATAATTTTCAGCACGTAAGCGGCGTTCGAGTACCGTGTTGTGGCTCGTCTGTGCGGCGGGGGATTTATGTGGCCTCTCGGCCTTTTGATATCCGCTGCCTCCGCCCGGCTGCTCTCTCGCCGGGTGTCCGCTACCTGCTCCCAGCTGGCTGCTGCAGAGATTTCCCCTCTCGGGCGAACTCACGGCGGACGGGTCGGTATGCGTCCCACCACCGCTCCGTTCGGGCCTAAACGCAGCTTGGCTCGAGATCTCGCTAACCGCTGGATGTGAGCATCTGGCACGCGAGGACAAACGTCGACACCGTCCGCAGCGCTTAACGACCGTGTAACGTCTCAAAATGTCAGAATGAACGCGATGTTACTCTTCCTCGTTTGAGAAAAAACGGCCGTTAACATACCGTTAGCGGGTGGGCTAAATTGGTTGCTAGCTGACGTTAGCAAGTTAGCCGTCTGGCACAACTGACGTTTGCTTTGCTGTTGACGTTTAGCTTAGCTGCTATTTCCTGCCTTGTTGTTCCCCGTATTAACAGGCTTGGCAGCTGTTCTTTTTTAAAAAAATATATATTGACAACAGGAGTCCAGTTCAATTAAAATAAATGCCCTTTCTTAATTCCGTAGCTGTTTTGGCTTGCATTTCTTCCTCGTTTGTTACGCAGGTATGTTAACTCGACTAGTTGATGCTGGGTTAAAAGTCACAGCGACGCATTATTACCGTTCACGCCTAAACATTACTGCCACACTAATGATCACGCACTCCCGCAAACCCACTCCCCCCCTCCCCTTCTTTCCATATTATGTAATTTAATTAATCTCTGAAGGCGCCGTGACTTCCCAATCTGGTGGCCACCGACTTTGTCGGTAATCTGTTTCCAAGAATTTGTCATCTGCACACGTAGCCACCGAAGCTAGCTAGGTCATGTGGAGCGCTGTGTAGTATCAGTGGCAGTGGCTGCCACCTCTCCTCTTTTTTTTTGTTGCAGTTGTGTCACCAGAACTGACAGGCCTAATTATGCCCGCCATCAACTTGACTAGTAACACACTGACACGGATCAACAGGTCTGCTGAATCCCTCTGAGTCAAGTAATTCCTCGGAGTCGTGTGTTTTTTGCCACATCCGAAGTCCCTTTGCTCTACATATCTGCTTTATTTATCCTCTGATTTGCTAATGTGGATGGGCATCGTAAAGCATAAGCAAGTGAGTACCACAGAGTCTTAGTCAGAGCTAAATGCATTGACTTTAGCAAAGGGAGGGGATTGTATCCTTAATGGAATTGTGATTAGTGTGTTTGTATGAAGCCCAGAAAGCCCTTTATGGCATTGCTGTGGTACTGTTTATGGACATGCATTAGCTTTTTTTTTCTGCAAATGTGTTTTTGAGTTGATATTTCTATCAACAAACTGAGTGGCGATGAACAAAACAATGTTTGCCAATTTTGCCACCACTGACATGATTGATGATTATTGGGCATAATTTAACATCCTGAGCCAAAGAGCAACACAATTCCATCTTTTAAAATGATCCTGTTGTCCCAACATGCACATACATCCAGCTAATGGTAAAGTAGAAGGTTATTAACAACAATAAGTAGATTTATACAAAACAATTTGATAAAATGTTCCTTTCTGAGTACAGTTAAGCTTATTGCTTGTAAGTGATTCTATATTTACACAGTTGGAATCACAACTAATAGGTTATATTAACTTATTTCCTATTCATTTGCTTTTTGCCAGGGTATCCCGATATGTACGTTACAGATTTTTGAAGGAAACGCTGAATGCATGCATAGGTGGGGCTGAAGGTCTGCAGTAATGTCAACACCCTTTGGAACATGTTTGTTTTGTAGCAGTTTGCTGGATGTCAGGTTATGCTGAGTACATTAAACAGATTTTCTTGGACTGAAGGGGAAAAACTCGCTTAAACAAGTTTGATGGGTTTATAGTCTTTGTGGTGTAACCTGTGTGACACATTCACCCTACAAAAGGCCCTTTTTATTCTTAGCTGCAGGACTCTATACACATGTGCCACTTATTTACTATATTATAACATTGTATAAATACTATCTGAGGAGAGGTTTGAGTTTGGGTTTGTGGCAGATCTTTTTTTTTATTACTTCTTTTACTCATCTTTTTTTACCAAAAGCCATTTGTCAGATATATTTGAAATAGTAGTGATCATGATACCTCATGATTTTTTAAAATAACTTGATATGATGAACCTCTAATTCTAATATTTTCCAACAAAGCCATTTTGAATAGAATTTTGTAAACTTCTTTTGATCCAACAACTATTTTGGTTGTATAAATACTGATTGTTTATTTGAAAGACAGAATCAAGAGTATACTTTTTGTCACTCCTCATTTTCCTGACTTTTTATATTAAGGTCATCACAAAGATTATTTATCCTTGATCTTTTCTTTGATTTTAGAAAGGAAGAAATGGTCTTTGAATGTTGAGAAGAGTCTGTAGAGATAATGTAGACATGCAGTTTGTAACAGCAACTGTTATGTATCAGGACAGGGACAAAGAGCACAACCTTAAAAGGAAGTGGCTTGCACAGTTAAGTTTACACGGCCCCAACAATTGAGCTGGTCTGGTTATTCTTATTTAATGTTCTTTATTATTCAGCGCACATGTGGCAGTTACAGTTCGTGTTAGACGTCCGTCTCCTTATTCACGATTCAGAGCAGAAAATAAGTCATTATTTACAGGACACAATATGAGGCATGCTGTCATGTCAAATGCTGCAATTGACTGAACATTTCTTTTACTCTAAAGGTCATATGACCTGTTGTGGTTGGGACCTCATGCTTTGAAGGCCACTTCTAAAGATTACTCTCAGCAGTCATAACCTTTTCTTTTAGCTTAGATCCTGAGCCAGAGCTGTTTTGCTTTTTGCCACAGCTTAGCTTGTACCAGTGCCGGAGAGCGTTCCCAGCAGTACCCTAGACCAAACAGAGGGAGGCTACCAGAGTCATTTCAAGATCCAAAAGACTGTGCGTTTGGTCTATGTGTCTTTTTTTGAGAGAGAACTGGTAAAAATGAACGTTTTGTGCCCAAACCCTCTGAACTGTGTATGTGTGTGGGACGTTATTCGGTGTCGGGTTCAGTATTGTACATTAGTCAGAATTTTCAAAACAAACTCACAGCCATACACCTCATGTTGCAAATAGAAAATAATCTGGATCCATGTGAATGTTATTTACTGTTTTGTTGTTTACCCTAGTTTGTAAATAAAATGAATTCCAATGGTATGGATGGAAATGGTCTAAAATAGTTTTAGTACAGCTTACTCTGAAAAGCCGGCCCACTTAAGAACCAGCTTCAGTTGGTCTGTTCTACTAAAGTGTATTTCTGAAATGAAGTGACTGTAGTGCTTAAAGTCTCTTGTAAGAGAAATGGAATTGTGGATTTGGTGAGACAGAGCGGCTTACTTTTTATCCAACATGGACACAGTTTTATGTTTAACAGCTGATCATTGCAGATGTCACCGAAAAAGCCACACAATAAAAAACGAGAAAGCCGATTGTATGCCGCTAGTCCGTATTCGAAGCCGCCCTTTGCTTGTTGATTTCCTTTTATGACAGTGTGCGCTGTGCAGCTTGTAATTTTAATGGAGCATATTTTGTTGCACTGGGTAGACTGGATAAAAATACTTGTTCGGGATGCTCCACAGAACAGGCTCATTTCTCTATGTAAAAGCACATGCACAACACACATCCAGCAGTAAATCCTTAGAAATACCTTTGTGGAATTGTTGCTAAAATGTGACAGATACTGAGCCCAGTAAATATTTTTAGACAGATCTTTTCAGCTGATGAAACCCAGAATTATAATCTCTTTTTCAATGTTGAAAATGAAAGTTACATTGTGGATTTAAAACTTTTTTTTTCTCCCAACAGCACATTTCAGAGGAATTTAAGCAAAGAAGAAAAACTTTGGATGCTAAGGCCTGAAGGAACCTCTACCTAAAGGTCCTAGGATTGTATCCAGTTCAAGCATGTGGCCCCTGGATGCCACAAATCACCTGCTTCAAAGGATTACTTCTCTTATGGCATTTTAGCTAAGGAACCCAATATCTTTTACCAAAAACTTTTGGATCACACGGCCTTTATTTCTGGTTTAAGCATAAATGTTTTGGCCTGCATGGGGATGTTTTCTTTAGAAGCTTTCAGAGTCCCTTTGTTTTTAAATAAGTAACCGGGCAAGTGAGTCTCATGAGCAGCTCTGCTAGAGGGCAGGTAACATCATCATGAGTAGTACTTTAGGCAAAGAAAAAGATTCAAAAGAGAAAGACCCGAAAGGTGGTCCAGCGGGTAAAGAAAGGGAAAAGGAGGCCAAGGCTCTGGCCAGCTTAGTCAAAGATGGTGGCAAAGAAGCAAAGACCAAAGGGAAAGAGGCCAAAGACGGAAAAAAGGACACGAGCAGCTCCACGCCCGGTGTTGCCTTCTCTGTTGACAATACGATAAAGCGGCCAAACCCCACGCAAGGTCAGCGAAAGAAGTCCAGCAACGCTGAGGTCATCAAGGAACTTAACAAGTGTCGGGAGGAGAACTCTATGAGACTGGACCTATCCAAACGTTCCATCCATGTGCTGCCCCCCTCCATCAAGGAGCTGACTCAGTTGGCAGAACTCTACCTGTACAGCAACAAGCTACAGAGCCTACCGGCCGAGGTGGGCTGCCTGTCGGGGCTGGTCACTCTGGCCCTCAGCGAGAACTCCCTGACCAGCCTGCCCGATTCGCTGGACTCCCTGAAGAAGCTTCGAATGCTCGACCTGCGGCACAACAAGCTCAGGGAGATCCCGGCCGTGGTCTACCGCCTGACGTCTCTGGCCACGCTGTACCTGCGCTTCAATCGAATCACAACGGTGGAGAAGGACATCCGGAACCTGTCCAAGCTCACCATGCTCAGCATCCGCGAGAACAAGATTAAACAGCTACCCGCAGAGATAGGTGAGCAAAGCCTAACGGTTAATGCGTTCAAGCACACAAAATGGTCATTGTCATAAAATCCAATTGTTCACAGTGTATTTTACTCAAATGATTCAAAATCTCAAATTGGTGACCTAAGAGCTAACATGAGTCGATTCGTCCAGCACCAACAACTCCACGTATTTTGGTCAGAATCAGAGATGACAATATCAGTAGCTAAGGGTCATGGTTGTACCAGAATCTTAATCTTAAATGTTGTTTGTACTTGTTGGGTATTTTGCAGGTGAACTGTGCAGCCTCATTACGCTGGATGTGGCTCATAATCAACTGGAACATCTACCAAAAGAGATTGGAAATTGCACACAGATAACCAACCTCGATTTGCAGCACAATGAGCTTTTGGACCTTCCAGAGACTATAGGTAATCTGATTATTGAATGTTTTTATGTCACAGGACTAAAAGCCATGTTATTTTCTGTGTGTGCTCTAAATAATGCTTGCTATTTGCTTCTGTTACACCCCCTTTGTTAAACCTTAGGCAAACTAAATTTGAAAAACCTCAGTGAGAAAAAAAAAATTTTTTCTTTCTTGTCCCCCCTTTTTTTAGGCAATTTGGCGAGCATAAATCGCTTGGGTCTGCGTTATAATAGATTGTCGGCCATCCCCAGATCATTAGCCAAATGTCGAGAACTGGAGGAACTAAATCTTGAAAACAACAACATTTCAGTGTTACCAGAGGTAAGAAGAGCACTTATCCCCCTCCCAGACCAAAATATTATGCTTTCATATCCCTTTTTTTTCCTTTTAAGTGTATTCTATTCAAACTGAAAAACTCTGGTGTAATGTTGACTAATGTCCGTTTCTCGTGTTCAATCATGAATCTACAATTTATGAGCATCTCAGCCACAGACTGTTTGCTCTTCTTAGGAGCTACTTTATTTTTCAACATGTTTTTTTTAACAAGGAGTTTGATCAAACAGTTTGAACAAGGCTTCAACTTGATGAACTCTAATTGAGTAGCGTATTGTTTCAATTGTGTCTCTTTTTTTTTTTTGATCAGGGTCTGTTGTCAAGTTTGGTCAATCTGACAAGTCTCACACTGGCAAGGAACTGCTTCCAGTCCTACCCCGTGGGTGGGCCGTCCCAGTTCTCCACCATTTACTCCCTCAACATGGAGCACAACCGTATAAAAAAGATCCCATTCGGTATCTTCTCCAGGGCCAAGGTGTTAAGCAAACTTAACATGAAGGTAAACGCATCGTTTGGAAAATGCTGATGCTACAGTGGTCCAGGAGAAATATTGTTGTACGGCTGATGTGTTTGTCTTGGGTTGTTAAACACAGGCGTTTTAGATGCCTCGTGTGTTCAGTTTGGAGGCTGAAACTGAAAGAGCTCGATCGAGGCCTGACACAATGCAATCTGTTCCCCGTTGTGGTAAAAGGCCTTAAATGTAATTCAACTGAGCTTCAACTTTATCTCACACCCACGATGTGCCTTGTGAGGGACCAAATCATTTACTCACGTATAAAATGAAGAAGTTGATGAACAATTTTTCATAAGATTGTTTTGTTTAAGCTAGATTTGCTGAAAATTTTTCTTGGAGTCACATAAAAAATCAGCTGTTTCAGACGGAGAAAAACCATATAAAGTGTAGTATTTCGTCATGTTTTTTGAACAGGTGCTTGAGATAATGTGTATGCAGGCATGAACTTGCATTTGTTTCTGATATGTTTATGTTGTTGTAAACACACCAAGTGGAATAACTGAGCAGAACACCGGCTCGTTCTGCTGGGCCTCTACAGCCTCGCTGTGCTTGTGCAAACCCACTTAGCAGCCGGTTGTTATGCTTATGAGGCCTGTCATTGTTTTCCTCAGGATAACCAGTTAACGTCTCTGCCGTTGGATTTTGGCACATGGACAAGCATGGTGGAACTCAACCTGGCCACCAATCAGCTGACAAAGATCCCAGAAGATGTCTGTGGTCTTATCTCGCTTGAGGTGCGTTTTGTGTGCACAGTTGTTGGATTTTGAGTATTGAAGACGGTGGTTTAGGTAATGCATAGATTTCACTATCACTGTCTACGCTGGAAGGTCATTGAGTATGTTTTTTGTTTTTTTAATGATTATTTCAGTTTTTATTCTAAACACAATCTGCATCTATGCATGGATAACCTGAATGTTTCCATCTGTTTGAGATTGTTACTTAAAAAGTTGTATTTCAAAAAACCCACCAGCTGTCAGTAATTTTAACAAAATTTGTGTCCTCAGGTGTTAATATTATCTAATAATCTCCTCAAGACGTTACCGTATGGTATTGGGAACCTGAGAAAGTTACGAGAGCTCGACCTGGAAGAAAACGAGTTGGAAATTCTGCCAAATGAAATCGCTTATCTGAAAGATTTGCAGGTAATTTTTCTGAACTTCCAGTTCTCTATGCAACGCTTCATTTATTTCATGTATCGTCACCAGACCCAATTAAAAAAAAAAAAAAAGACAGCATGGACCTTCATTTTATATGAATGTTGTTAGCTTTTTAGGAACAGATTAATGGACATGCTGTCCATCCGTTAGATAATCATCACAGTTGGTCCCCACAGTTGGAGGAATGGACGGTGCTCTGGCATGTGCTCGTTTCCGTTCCATTGGATTGTGGTTGTTTTTAATAAGAGTTTCACGAAAACGGTAAATAACCCAAAAAGAGTGTATTACAATAGGTATTTATTGTAATCACAGTTTGCATTTTTTTCG
Organism: Menidia beryllina; assembly: GCA_013363375.1. Classification (NCBI taxonomy): domain Eukaryota; kingdom Metazoa; phylum Chordata; class Actinopteri; order Atheriniformes; family Atherinopsidae; genus Menidia; species Menidia beryllina. The sequence continues at coordinate 1,533,570 of JABUIW010000078.1, forward strand.
ACGTTTGTTCTTGGTGCTTGGATCAGAGCTCTGTAAGGCTCATACCACCTGTTGTAGGCCCCTGTGTTCTTCTGGTCACTGAAGATGGTCGTCCCTCGTCTGCCTGTATGTGGGGACTGGTTCCCATGCAACAGAATGATGAGTTTAAATCTTTAGATCAGAAATGAATGTTTTGAAATATATCTCACACTGATGTGTACCTACTGCTGGTAGTGGCACTACCCACATGATTTCTTGAGTGGTTGAGTGGAGTTAAATGGTACATTGAAACGCCATTCATTCCACAACCCCCCGAATTCAAGCTTTTTTAGATTACCCCCAACATGGATTACGGAGGATCTATTCCAGCGTATTCTTCCTGTTCGGATGCCTGCTTTTCGGAAGTTGCTTTTTAATTCAGAATTTCCGTTTACCATCGTACAACGACTGGTTTGTGTAATGATTTTACTGCCGCCTGCATTCAGTTGTTGCAGAGAGAAATGTCACTGAGGTGGTTTGTTCATCTGTCTATTGTTCAGGAAGTCGCGAGACTAAACTACACTAGCTGTTTTTTTCCGCTCGCCGCTGTATTTTTAACGGGCGGCACAGTTTATGTCGGTCACGTCGGACCAGCCAAACCAAACAGCTGAGCTTATCATGTCACAGGACGGCAGCATAGAATAAGCTACAGCTTACTTGCCTTAAACTCGGGAGCAGATGGTTGGGACTGAATAAGCCTTTCCGATGAGAGCTGAAATATCTTCATGGACCAAGAAAAGACATTGTCTTTATCCTAGCTCTTGGGATTACCATGACTTGGAAATACTGAAAATCTCCACTTATCTACAAGTTGCCTTCTGCTGTCAGCTGTCCCACCAGAGACAACGGGGGCGTGTATTTAACACAGATTTAAAGTATGAATTCAGCTTTTCGAGCTATACATCGGACATTCAGCTCCATGCCGTGATCCCAAAGTCTGAGATGGTTTCAGGAAGCCGAACAAACTCTGTAGAGAAGCCAGGAGATGGACATGTTGGATGTGTGGTTAGCGGCGAAAAATTGCCTTTAAGGTGAGGTCACAGTGTTGGAAACCAGAGTAGAGCAAATGAACGACACTCTGTTTTGAGTAGATCACAGCAATATTCCGCATTATCCTCTCCTCCCTCCAGTTGTTCAGACCTCAAACCATTCCCATAGCTAACTCTTGAAAAGGGGCTTACGATCAGAAGCAAACTGGTAATACTCCACTCGTTTGGCTTCACAACAATTTTTTATATTCAACAGCAGATTATGTAAATCTATAGTTGCACCCAAGGGCTGGTCAATATCATTCACTTTTAACAGACAAACTTAAACATGTCTAAATGATTTTGTTGTTTTTGTGACTTTTTCCCCCCACTCTGTTAGAAATTGGTGTTGACAAATAACCAGCTGACCACTTTACCCAGAGGCATCGGCCACCTCACCAACCTGACCCATCTGGGTTTGGGAGAGAACCTGCTGCAACACCTTCCCGAGGAGATCGGTGAGTAATTTTCAAATCGTCTTTGTTTCTTGGCGGGTAGTTTTTGCTTCTGGTTCAGCCCTCTGTGCTGCACACATGTTTCTTCAACCATCTTGTTTCATTAAACTGAGCACATACAAATCTCCCAGTTTTTCATCTCATTTAGAAATGACGTCGTTATTGAATGACATTAAGGTCTGAACACGATCAGAATCTTCTTCTTTTGTTTAAATTGCTTGGAGCTGCCCCTGGTCTACGGCTTTAGACACATTTTCTGAACCCAGACTTCCATTTTTTCCCAGGAGTTTTCGTATACATGACACAATTCGGCAGCCTCATTTGTTTCTGACTTTGTCCTTAAAAACAGGGTGTGTTTACATAACTAGAAATCTCGTCCAACAACAAAACTGCTTTTCAGGTGATGCTTTTATCATAAAAGCTCAGTTTAACTGTAAGGATTAAAGAGATTAACAGTCCATAATGTGATCCACCTCTGGCTCTGCCTCAGTGATTGGTTGAGTTTGAATAGGTTTGTTAATGCTAAGGTTAAGAGTTAAGCCAGAGATTAAAACTGGTGGAGGAGGAAGCAGAAGGCAAGTCTATTTTTAGTTAGTTCAAATTGGACAAAGACTCAAGTTACACTCAGGTTTCCTCTAAAAACAACTGTAGGTCTTTATGTATTAGTAAGAGACCAAAACACTTATGGGCATAAATAACTTATCAAGATGTTAGATTTATACCTATAACTTTCTAACTTATCAAGATGTTAGTTTCATACCTCATTATCCAGCAGCCTTTTTTGCCCTCTGAAGCCATTTAAACCCGGTGTTGCTTTTTATAAAAAAAATTATTTCAAGGAAAAATGTCCCAAGTTTGATCTCCATCAATGTGACAAGACGTTATGCATCAAAAGGTAACTTTAGGAAGTTTTGATATTCGGACTGAGCGAACCGTCTGACGTCTGTCTTCAGGCACACTGGAGAACCTGGAGGAACTGTACCTCAACGACAACCCGAACTTGCACAGCCTCCCGTTCGAGCTGGCCCTCTGCAGCAAGCTGTCCATCATGAGCATCGAGAACTGTCCCCTCACCCACCTGCCGCCGCAGATCGTCGCGGGGGGGCCCTCCTTCATCATCCAGTTCCTCAAGATGCAGGGACCGTACCGTGCCATTGTGTGAGCTAAGAGCAGCGCTGTTCCAGTCCTGCCAAACCCCCAGCCCTCCGTTCACTCTGCCCCCCCTTCGCCTGCCTGCCCCCATTATGTGTATCACTCACTGTAAAGAAAACGGACTCGCCACAGCCAGTGTCAGGGGCAAGTACAAAGGGGAGGTGTGCGAGGATGACGTTCTCCCTCTACAGCCTGTGCAGAAAAGTGGCAAATCTTTGGAGACTTTTGTGTTGCTATAGGTTCGTCATGGTCATTTCAGGGCCCCGGCGCCCTGACCCCAACCCATCTTTCATTCCTAGTCATACAAGAGGAATAATATGTTTCCGCCTGTTTGCCAAAACTGAGAACATACATATATATATATATATATATATATATATATATATATATATACGTGTGTTTGTGTATGTATATATATATATACACGCACACACACACACACACACACATTAGTGAGCTAAGTGGCAAGTCTTCAACCTTATAAACTGTGCTCCCATTGCCAATGTATTTACAGTAATTACAGCGTCTGTTATGTGAGCAAGGATACAACTGTATGCAAAAACAAGTCTTTGGAACTTTTTTTTTTCTTTTTTTTTTTTTTTACTGCTGCTGCCGTACTTTTAAACTTTGTCATTTTTCATTTTTTCTTTTGATATTTTTCAAAACATAATTGTCCCTGGTGATAATTTGTGCTAACAGCTTCTTGACCATAGAGAACAAAGGTCTAATGATGGCGTGCTTACGATTTCTTTTTTTTTAAAGCCCCCCCATTTTTTCGTTTCGTTTTGTTTTTTAAACGATGATAAAACAAAAACTGTGCCTATGTTTAGAGTGATCCAGTGGTTCATTTCTAAACTTGATTCTTATTAGGAAAATGATTTTTACATTTTTTTTCCCATAACTGCTGTCTTTACTTTTCTCTTTTTTATTCTTTTTTTTGGGGGGGGATAAAACTATGAAGTGGATAATTAAGTTGTCATGCTAGAGATATCAATTGTAAACAGTGACAATTAGAGACATTTTATAACAAAAAGCAGCAGTGGCAATCATTCATGATGGGGGGGGGTCCTTTTTTTTTTTTTTTTTTGTTTTAAATCGGACAGTGAGAAGGCTCCCTCTGTTGATTTTATGCACCAAGGTGCACCCCACCTTTGGGGGGAGAAAACTGAAACGTATGTAGGTGATGGGATAAATGAAAATGTTTTTTATATATGTCCACAGGTTCTGGTTGCCTTGAGTGCAATTTTTAGTTATGTTTACTTGTTTGATATTTTCTCCATTGTTGAGCTTCATAGCCGTCATCCGGTTGATCATTGACCAACATATCAGATGTTTTTTAAAGATGTTTCTCTGGAGAAAGTGGTGATTGTATTGGAGCTTCAAAAAGGATGGATAATAAAACTTGGACAGGTAACTCTGTCACTACACTTCTTTTTCTTGTTAATATTCAGAAATTTTATGTTAAGTTCTTGGTTAATATCCTTAAGAATGAAACCTTTTCCCGAGATTTATATTGATTTCTAATTAAGTAAAATCTATTGAGATATTTTATCCCACACTGTCCCAGAGATGCTGCTGCTCTTATGCACTTTTTTAAAACACATTGGCATCATCTATATTAAGGCAGACACACAATAGCCTCTTTCTCTTGCTTTGATTGGGGGCATTTTGTTCCATACATTGTTTTTTTTTTTTTGTTTTTTTTTTTTAAAGTGGTTTATTGTGACATTTTTGTATGCATTATTAATGTAGAGTTTGACAGTCTCAGAACAGGCTGTTAACTCTTGGGTTTAAGAGCTCGCAGTCTTGAATTGTACCAGTGGCTCTGTAGACGTGAGCTATTCCAAGATACCGATATCCTGCTTTCTCCATGGCAAGAAAAATGGTTCATTGTGGTTCAGAGGAGCACTGTTAAATCAACTTAAATGGAGGTTTTTTTTGTTGTTTTTTTAAAGAAATGTGTGTTCAGTTAGTATTATTTCAAGTGACTGTACTTTAAAATTCCAATGAAGACTTTTTTTTTAATCTCTTTTTTTTTTTTTTTTTTTTTTTTTTTTTTCCTGGAATGTTTTGCACCCCAACCCTACATCCAGTCAGAACTCAGTTTGGTGTTGAAATGTGTGGGTCTACTTTCTTTGCAGCGGCTTGTGTTTCGGTAGTCAAGTCCACTCCACGGGGAGGCCCGCAGCTCGCCGGGTCACGTTTGAGGGGAGGTGGGGGGGGGGGGGGGGGGCGGGAGGACGATGAAATGCTGCTTCCAAATTACCAGCAGAACCCAGTTGCTGCTTTTTCATGGACTTAAAACAGAAACGGAGGCGGAGGGGGGCCGGGCGGAGCGCGACCGGACGGGGATCCACTGAGAAGGACCTCACTCTGAGACCCCCCCCCCCCCCCCCCCCCCACACACACACACACACGAGAGACAGACCCGCTGACCTTTGACCCTGGTTGCGCCGCCGCCGGCATATTTCAGCTCAACGCAGTTGTAGTACAAGACTGTCGGGGGGGAAAAAAAAAACAAGAAACAGACAAAACAATTGTAAAAAGGGCTTTTCGTGTTCACGCTCGACCACACACCGGAGGCATTTGAATTCCTGGGTTTTTCTAGAAACGCTTTGGGAGTTTCCTTTTATCGTGTATTTTACTTTCAGCTGTAAACAATTGTGTGAAAAATGCCTTCAAATGAGTACTCCACAGTGAGATGTGCATTAGGTATGCAGCCTGAGCGCTGTGACCCGTTTTTACATTCGGTCTCCGTCTTTACCTTTTTGTTTTTGTTGTGCCATTTTATTTTTTATTCTTTTTTTTTTTAGTTTTTTTTTTTTTTTTGCAACGCCAAGAATGCCAGCGTACGACAAGGTGGGCCGAGGCCCGGCCAGGCAGGAGAGCATTTATCAGACTTGTGGAATGTAGACTCGGACAGCGTTGGGCCGGTCGGTTTAGCTCCAGGTGCGGGATCAAAGCCGACGCATGGGGGTTCATTTTTTCTATCCTCTGTGATGCCTAGGCCGCGAGAAGCTCCTCCTGCTTCGTCCCTCTGGATCATGCAACTTGAAAATTTCTGGCCTGGTTGTTTTTGTACAGCTGATGCACGCGTTTCAAAGTCACCCGACGGGGTCTGTCTGGGTCAGAGTCGGGCGTTTTTTTTTTTTTTTTTTTTTTTGTTTTTTTTTGTGCATAGACTTTAATTTAATGGCTGTTTGGTGTATTTGCAAATGCTCCCTTTTTGTATATTGCAAAAGGTGTTGAAGCATTGTGTGGCAATGCTTACTACTTAATCTACATTGACGAGCAGCCTTAATGGTCCTTTTTTTTTTTTTTTTTTTTTTTTTTTTTTTTTT
>JABUIW010000078.1:1539663-1565710 GCA_013363375.1 Menidia beryllina
TTTTTTTTTTTTTTTTTTTTTTTTTTTTTAAATGTGTTTGGTTATTCTCATGTTTATGGCCACTGACTGTACTTGATGACAGGCAACTGGTCATTACAATGTAAATTTTGGTCTAGTTTCCTATGTCTTATCTTTTCCTTTTATTCTGTACAGAATCTGACGTTACAGTAGACTCAGTATTACAAAATCTGTAATGTGATGGGTTTTATAAGAAGACAATGAGTGCATTGGAAGGTGATGCCTTTATGCTGGCGGGTGGACGTGCATTGGCCTGCTTCTCACTTTGCTGTGGCATTAAAGGGGAATTCCACCAAAAACCGCCGACTCCTGGTTGTTTTGTGAAGGTAAACGGTATTTTATCCAATCATGTTTAAACGGCTCAGACCAGGAAGTTGTGAATATGGCAGTTTTCAGGAAAGAGTTGCAACTTTTTAGAGAATGATAGCCACCACAACACATCTTATGATCAAACTCGGTTTCTCCTGGTGGAATGGCCCCTTTAATGCGCCCGCTTGTTTTTTTTCCATTTCATATTTCAGTGAATCGGACACTCTTCTCTAGTATTCCCACACCTTTCCATGACTGCCTTATGCTCACCAAGCAGAGTCTTTGACCATTTGATCCAGCCCGCAGAGATGGATAAGCATTTCTCTTTTTCTTTCTTTCCTCCTTTGATGTCGGTAGAGGGTCGTGGGTCTTTGGGTAGAACACATGTGCAAAGGAACGTCTTTCTCTCTGGACTGGACGAGCGGATGCAGACATGACTACCTCGATGTGAGTCTCCGGTGACCAAGGTCCAGTCCGAGGTGTTCCCACCTGTGGAACGGTGGCGGCAGGAACTTGAATTTAAGAACAGCAGGTTAACAATGGTTTGTTTGGCCAAGCTCCCTCCTGTTGTTTTCTTTTTCTTATATGCCTTTTACTAAGAGTTACTGGGACATGGAAAAAATGGACAAAAAAAAAAAAAAAAAACGTAAAAGATATGTGTGCTTGGTTGTAAATGATAAACTTAATCAATGCCGCTCCATTGTAAGACAGTTATCCTGAAACCAACTAGTTGCAGAGTGCTACTTTGCAAATGAGTGAAAATGACCATGTTTGGTGGTGTTCTGTATGTACATACATCTTTTTAACTGTAATAAACTGATAAATATTTACAAATTCATAATGCGTGCGAATGTTTGTTGAGCCAAACAACAAAAAATGTATGTAACAGAGGGTCATTCACAACCACAAAAATATTAATCCATAATGTAGAAGACATAAATACTCGTAGATCTCCTCTCATAGTGCTGTTGGGCAGGATATATACAGGATTACAGAGAGTAACTTCTCTTTTTTTGGTGGGGGTTGCCTCCTTTTAAAGCCTTTCTGCATCCAACCGTCCAGCACCAACCCCATTTATTTTCCCAAGAAAGACACAGAGATCATCTGCCCTCTTCCTCATGCCGATGGATAATGTTACTTCCTCATCCTCACTGGATGAGTTTTTTTAGGTTTTAGTTTATTAATCCCCGACACTAAGCAGCACCAGTTGTGCACGAATACAAAGCAGTGTGCCGTTGCATGTCATCGGGAACAAAGCAGCTGGACAGGGAGCTTTTAAACAAAAAAAAAAGCGGGGCAGAAATGAAGACAATAAAAGCATCTCCTGCCATAACCCACGCTAATGCCTCTATAACGCTGTCCTCTGCCACTCCGCAGGGAAACCCATAGATTTACAGTACATGGTCACGCATTTCTCTGTCATTTCATAGTAAATTCAGAAACATCTTTCAGAGGTTTGTCAGTGACCCGGCTGGACATGCACCTCTCTAAAGCCTCCATTGGATAGATAGATAGATAGATAGATAGATAGATAGATAGATAGATAGATAGATGGATAGATGGATAGATGGATAGATGGATAGATGGATAGATAGATAGATAGATAGATAGATAGATAGATAGATAGATAGATAGATAGATAGATAGATAGATAGAACAGACAGTCTCAGCCCAGTACAATACTGCCCCCTGCTGGCCAATTTCTCTAAATTGAGTAAGCTCATATTGTCTACTACAAAAATAAGTAAATAAATAAATAAATAAAATATTAGACCTTTTACATCCACAGAGTCTGTCAGTAAAATACTTCCGGAAACTCTGCATCATAAATTATATTATTTAAATAAGGGAACATATTGAGTTCCATGACCGTTTCACCCTGGTTTTTGTTTGTTTGTTTGTTTGTTTTTGCTTGTCCCCCCCTCACCCCACCCCCCACGGACTCGTCTCCGCGGGCCCGGCGGCTCTGGCAGGAGACGACAGGTGTCACTGTATCCTTTCCGTTTGCCGGCGCCCTCAGGCGTGAACCAGCGCCACGACGAGTGTTTGTCCACCAACAGAGCGCTGGAAGTTTGGCCAGACGAAAAAAGGCGTACATTTTCGCCCGGAAGGCGGCCAGTAAAACCCGGCGACGCCGAGTTCAGCCCCGAGCCCTCCGGAGAGGAGTAAAAACACGCGGCCTCGGATAGACTGTCATCCCAGAGGTAATTGCTCGTCTAATAATCCATTAGCCGCCATTTTTTTCCTGAGAGGACACGTTCGTGTCAATTATCCCCGGCCGCTGCGCGAGGAGGGCGGGAGGGAGTGGGGGGGGGGGGGGGGGGGGGGGGCCGGGGGGGGGGAGGGGGGGGGTGTGGGGGGAGGGGGGGGTCAGCGCGCGACGCGCTTCCGTTTCTGTGGGAACAGGTGTGAGTGACGTCACTCCGCGCGGTCACGCTCAGACACTCGTCCCGCTCCGAAAAAGAGAGCTGCTGTCATTAACTGCGAGAAGGGGGGGGAAATATCCAATTTAACTTTCGCCAATGGAGTAAATAGCGTCCAAGACAAATAATGGATCATAATTGGAACTGCCATTCTTAATTTCTGAGGCTTTTTGCATGCTTGACTGAGTAATTAGAAAGGGAATGAAAACCAAGCGATGCCCTTCATTTTTCTTTTTATGTTGACTGAAGTGAGTCTCTTCAAGAATCAGTCTAAAATGTTATTTAGGAAATAACGTTTTAAGAGTAAATTATTCATTTAATACATTTGAAAAGCTGAAAATCATATTTTAGAGGACAAGCGGTAGGGAGAGATGGAGGGATTTAACAGGGGACAGAACTGAACACATTTCATGTGGTTTCAGTTTTATATCATCGCTCACGTGTTATCAATTAAAATCATTTGAGCTTAACCCGTGAAAACTGGATGCATTTTGTATTTATACAACTGAACTTGTTTTATTTTTCCTCATTGTGCCAAAAGAGCCCATGAAATAGTGCTCTGTACGCCCACTTCTGTGTCAGGGGCCGGCAACTATTACGTACCGAGACCGTGTGAGACTGCACCAGTCAACTAGAATCGAGATCGTTGCTATGCTTTCATGTCCTCCCACGTTTTCCACCGATCTCCCTGTAAATCGCCCCCCCCCCCCCAGTTGCTTTTGCAGTTTGCACCGAAGTGGGATGAATTTAGCAGCGTTTTCCTGGTAAGATGGGCCTCCGGTTTTGAGGAGACTCTTGGACCAGGACAGATATCCCAGAGGATCAAATCCAAAGGGAGGAGAAGGAGAGGACAAACTGTGATACTCTCACAGTATCATTTTAATAGTAAACTAAAAGCTTTAAAGTCTTGAAAACTGTCTTTCTGGTTCAAAATATGTATTTTGTGCTAAAAGATGTTTATCCTTTCCTGTCAAAATATGCAAACTGTACACTTATCTGTGCATCTGCTGTTTGCCAAAGAGCCTTGCATTAATGAAGGGATGGGAGGTCACTGATAGCTGCTGTCACTGAAATTTTGCCCTTTCTTGGCTTCTTGCTATCTTGCTTTGGCTTCTCTTCTCTCTGAAACCATGGAAACGATGCCACAAGCTGTATCTTACCATCAGCAGGCAGTATAAATAAGTGTGCCTCTATTACCTCTCATGGACAGGCTTAGACAGGGATTCAAACACTACCTTAAATGGTGTTTTCCTAAATAAATGGAGCAGTAAGTGTTGTAGTTTCCACCCTCGGTTCGTTAACCTCTGTGGTATTACTGAATATCAACCGCTGTCTTTCTTGGTTCTGGTTCAAGAAAGAGAACATCTTGGTAACAGGATGTTTGACAGGCTGAAAAGTTTGTTGTCACCCATCACCTGTCGCATTTTCTGCTTTTGTGGAACAATGAAAATGACATGGGATTTGTTTGACATCCAGACGCGGTCGAGCCAAAAGACGCCGGACAGGTTAAGGCAGGTGTGAGCTGAAGTTAAATATTTGACTTCAATCATCATGTCAACTGTTTTTCAGAGCAAACAGCCGACTGTGCTTAGCAGAACCTGGAATTTCTCTGTGAATGACTGGAAAAAGGGTTGCAGATAACCCCTCCGTCCCTTGCAGGCTGCTCTGGATTTGCTCCTGACTCTCCTCTGCTGCACCAGAGCTCCCAGCTCACACTCGTAAACACCACGGCCAGTTCGTCTGGCGTGTCCCCTCATGCACACGGACGGCTGGAGAAAATCAGTCAGAGTCCAGTGTTTTTTTAGTGTGGATTGTAAAAGGTGGTCAAATAGTAAAAGTTTGGGCAAAGTAATGAAATGGCCCTTCTGATCTGCACATGGTGTGGTTCTGGCTGCTGCTTAGCAACAGAAGCTAGCAACTGCACTGCAAAAAGTGTCTGTCCAAGCAGGTGTTAAGTTTACCCTTTATTACATGGCTGATATGCTAAACAAACAAACAAACAAACAATCAGTAATCACACAAAAAACACATTTTCTTATACTACAAACACTCCAATTGCTTAGGCAGATGAAACAGATTTCTCAAAGTTAGAAAACTTCATATGTATCATATATATAGAGATATTTGAGTGACTGACATTTTCCTATATTATATAATATACGTCTGGGTTGGCATTCACTTAACAAGGACCAACAGTCATTGTTGTTGGCTCAAATTAGCACACTTGAACCTTAATGAGTACCGAATTATGGAATTAGAGACAATAAGAGACGAAAGTGTTTTGTCCAACCGCTATCTCTATCAATTATATGTTTGATTATATGTTTGTTTTTCAATATAATACAATAGTACAATAAAATTCTGGTGAGGAGGAGGAGGAAGAGGAGAATGAGGACGGGGACGAGGAGGAGGAGGAGGAGGAGGAGGAGGAGGAGGAGGAGGAGGGAAAGTAAAGGGAGAAAATTGGGACGGGTTGGTTTGGAGTTGGACTTTTTGTTTTCTGTTTTCTCCTCTTTGAGGTTTTAGTTAGATTTATGCCTTTTATTATCTAGGTTCTGGAGCTTTATAGCGTGGAGTACACTAAGAAATCAAAATTTGCATTTGTGTCAATATTGAGCTCATTATGGATCCTTTTTTCGGTATGGGGATAGGATTATAAGTGACATTACAGTTTTGCAAATGGCTGTTTTCTGCTTATACACTGTGTAGTTTCTAGGCTTTTGTATTGTTTGCAAAGACAAAGTTTGGGAATTTTGGGAAGAGTTTTTTTTTATTTTTAATATAGTTAATTTTTACCTGGAATTTGAAAAGTTTGGAGCTGTTTTTTGAAAATGGAGAAAGAATTTCAATAAATCCAAACAGAATCAAAGAAACACAAGTTGCTGTCATTAGTATTTGACATGATGGGAAAATTTCATGCTTTATATGATAAAAGCTTACAAGTTTGATCTAGTTTTATTACTCAACACGACATTTGCCACTGTTTTCACCAACGCTGCCACTCGTGCGCATTTTGACTCTTTTTTTTTGTGTTTGTAATTGTGTAGCGCCTGATGATAATTTGCTCCTGTTACTCTCTACCTCTTGCGGTTCCCCCTCCCGCAACAGGCTGGGGCTGATGCGGCTGTTGCTAGACAAACATGGCATGGCAGGATGCCAGCGTTGGCACTGCGCGGACGCACGGTGACCCGGCGAGCGGGACACTTTTTGCAGCGTGCGGGCTATAAGGAGAGGGAGTGGCGCGCTGGTTCACAGTGAGGAGAGAAACTCCACACGCAGACAGAGGCACGGCAGCGCCCGGGATAACGTGATTAGCGCTCTATTAGGTCCGCCGCTGAGCTCAACTAGATGAAGAGCAGAGATCATTGCGAGGGAAGAGAGAGGAGACGCAGAGGGGAGCTCTCATCCGACACATGGGTTTTAGTTGCTTTACATTGATTCGCCCAAAGAAGTTACGCACTCACAGTTTTTCGGTGTCCGCGCGTCGGGCTCTGGAGAGGTCGTGCCACCGGTCCTTGTCTCAGGTAGGATTTTCTACTATTTTTCGTCTGTTGTTTAGTTCAGCTTCAGCATGATTTTTCCCCTCAATCTGAGCAAATCACTCATGCTGGTAATGATTTCAATGATTTGTAATAATGAGTAGAATATACAAATGACAGCAATGAAGAATGTGTTTTTTCCCCCTCCCTCTTGTTGCCATATTTCCAGATGAACTGACAGCCTAAGTAAAAATAAGGGCTCATCCCTGAGGAGGCAGTTCACAATGAAAAGGAAAAATCCAGGAAAGCCTGAGTGGAATGATTTGGTCCCTTCTTTTCTAAGCCCTGCTGTGAGCCACTAGTTCAGCTCTGCCTGTATGATATTTGTTAACCTCGGGTGAACTCGCACGAGAGGTGGGCCGATCCGCTCCAATGGAGTCTGACAACGGGACCAACCAAACTTTTCCCAACGTGACCACTTACAGCCTCCAGGTAGCCCTGCCTCTCACGGTGCTGGTGGGGATCATGATCCTGTTCATAGTGTTTGGGAATGTGCTGGTGGTCATAGCGGTCTGCACCAGCCGGGCCCTGCGGGCTCCGCAGAACCTGTTCTTAGTGTCCCTGGCGTCGGCGGACATTTTGGTGGCGACGCTGGTGATGCCCTTCTCTCTGGCCAACGAGCTCATGGGATACTGGGTCTTCGGGGAGGTGTGGTGCGACATCTATCTGGCCCTGGACGTCCTCTTCTGCACCGCCTCCATCGCCCACCTCTGCGCCATCAGCCTGGACCGCTACTGGTCCATCACGCAGGCCATCGAGTACAACCTCAAGAGGACGCCGCGCCGCATCAAGTGCATCATCTTCATCGTGTGGGTCATCGCCGCCGTGATCTCTTTCCCCCCTCTGATCACCATGGAGAAAGAGAACAGCGAGAAAATCCCCGTGTGCAACGTCAACGATGTCAAGTGGTACGTCATCTCCTCTTGCATCGGCTCCTTCTTCCTGCCCTGCATCATCATGGTGCTGGTCTACGTGCGGATCTACCAGATTGCCAAAAAGAGGACGCGGGCGCCCCCGGGGGACCGGAAGCGGGCGGATCTCTCCAAACCGGCGGCCGTCGCTTCCGCCAACCCGAAGGAGAACGGCGAGGCGGTGGACCGCCTCTGCCACGAGAAGCTGAACGGCGAGAAGGACATCGAGCTGAAGGAGGCAGCGAGGGGGGAAGAGGGAGCCCACGAGGAGAAGGGCGACGTCAACGGGCTGGACATGGAGGAGTCGTCCTCGTCCGACCACAAAATGAACAGTCCGTGCCCCATCAAAAAGAAATCCGGCAAGGGGAAAAAAAAACTCAGCCAGGTCAAGCCGGACGATGCCCACATTCAGAAGGGGGCTCAGAGCAACAAGGGCAGCCGCTGGAAGGGCCGGCAGAACCGGGAGAAGCGCTTCACTTTCGTCCTGGCCGTGGTCATCGGAGTGTTCGTCATCTGCTGGTTTCCCTTTTTCTTCACGTACATGCTGAGGACATTGTGCGACGACCACTGCGGAGTGCCCGACACCCTGTTTAAGTTCTTCTTCTGGTTCGGCTACTGCAACAGTGCCCTGAACCCCATCATTTACACCATCTTCAACAATGACTTCAGGAGGTCCTTCAAAAAGATTCTGTGCAGAAGAGACACCAGAAGATACATATGACTCTGCACTTAGTTGTTTTTTGTTGTTGTTGTTTTTTTTTTTACTTTATTGTACATACGTTGTAGAACATTGCAGATGGACTTTGGGTTTGTCAGTGCTCTGGGTGCGAAGGGTCAGAGGGAGCTTTATGTACAGCACCATCTTTCCAAAGCGTCCACCAGCCACAGCTTCCACACAGACCCCCACAGTGAGAACATGCTTTTGTTGTAACCGCATTCTTTGTATTAAAGGAACAAAGTCAAGTCCATTATCTGTGGTGAATTTACATGTTGTACAAAAAAATGATCTGTGACTATTTGTCCATTTTCATTGTTATGGCTGCGGTATCGTGCTGTTTTGTTTGATGAAATAATAATAGTGACTAATGTGACGACGATGGTGATATCTCGTGGTGAAAATGCAGACTCTTTAAAGAATAAATGAATCCCAAGTATTGGAAAAAGGCTGGAAGGACCCATATGAAGCATCAGATTGGTCACATTCCACTTGGACGTCAGAGTGAGGACAGTGAGGGAGAGGCAGCTGTAGTCACATGCCAGAAAAGCCAGAATTTTCTCTCAAAATGAGTTCAGGCAGGATTCCCATTCTGAACATATATTTCCTGCCACTCCTGTGAAGGTATGAAAGCACCGGTGCCGAGTTAACTGAGACCAAACGACAGGAGCCAGTTCACCGGTCCATTGAATCTGACCTTTGTGAAAGCCTAACAAGGAGCTGAGCTCTTAATGAGCCTGAACAGAACATGCGCAAATGTTGTTTTGGTCATGTTTGTGATAAGATGGGGGACTTTTATCCGAGATGTCAGTTACCTCCCCCCAATTTAATTACATTTTTTTAATCTTTGTTTTTCTCTGCGTGCGTGTTTGCTTGAGAATTCGGGCAGTTTATGAATCAGTCCTGATAATGTAATGTGAGGCCGTGGAGACGTAGCGGTTTGTTGGCTGTTTTGCATTACGCATTATTAGGCAGAGCCCGTCAAACCGGAACCTGATTGACTGGTCTAAGACTGTCTCTTTTTACTGTATTCCCTCCACTGAGTTCAGAGGAATACGTGGATAAAACAAAAGAATGGCCATCATATGCCCGTCGAATACAAAGAATGCGCCTCCCCGCAGAGGATGGGTATGTAAATGCATTCCTTTTGACAGTCAGCAGAGTAGTTGAACAGCAGAATCCTCAGATAACTAAATGGTCCCTCTGGGAGAGTTCAGTGAGCCTATCTAGTACCTCATTTGTAAGAGCTCAATGTATACTCACATTGAGCTGGTGGAGTGTTTTCTGCATGTTTATAAAATGTGTAAGTGCAGGGGAGGAGTATTTGTGCGTGAGAATGTGCATGAGTATTCGCCATACATATAAACAGAGGGAGAGAAGTCCCACTGGATGGACGAGTCCGCAGTCAGGCGCGCTGATACAAAACGTTCAGTCAGGATTAAAGGAGGCTTTTCTGTGAGAGATCTTTGGATGTTGTTTTTCTCATTTTAGTTAAGGGGAAAAAAGCTAAAAAACCAGGAGAAGAATGTCTAATGTGGCTGCAACAGTCATTTCACAAGAACTAACTTTTGGAACTATCCCAGAGGTCAAGGCCCCCCCTGTAGTACATTGTGAAATGGTTTCCCACCATTGGATGAAAATAAAAACGCATCTGAATGAACCCATCCTCAAATTCTGTTGAATCTACAGGTTTTCAAGAAGAAACCTATAAGCCAAGCTTTCATTGTCTGTCCTGCAGTCTATGGAGATTTTAAGGCTATACTATGGAAAATATCATTACAAGCAAGCAGTAGTGTGCTTTGCACTCTGAATAACTGCAGCATCCCACCTCAAAAAGTTTAAAAGACTCTTCAAAAAGTACCTTTTGTGTAGGTCTTCAAAACTTAATCTGTAAACACCATTCTGAGGAAAAGTGCTTTTTTTTTTATATACAAGAAAACCTAAGTCCACAAAAGAATGTTGTCATTGTTCTAAATTCATTGTATTTAGAAAATATAAATAAGTTTACGTGTTTACTGTTGTGTTACATCCTTCTTCTTTTAAATGACAATTTCTAATTGTTGGATAACTGAGTTTACAAGATGGATCTTTGTTCATTCTTGCTGAATTAAAGAATTCATCAACAATCCAAGGCTATTGTTGCCTGAGTCTGCTCTTTATGACGCTCCACACATTTTCAGCAAGAATCTGGCAAGAATCTGGACTGCATGCCGGCCATTCCAGCACACACACACGCACTCGCCGTCATCCACAATTAAATCTGGTTTTGTGCTGCTGAAGTGACCACACACACCTGTAGAAGCTGTGGCTCGATCGTTTGGTTGCCTGCAATGGAACCCTCAAATGGGGTGTGGTGTTTGTGTCCAACTTGTGCCGGTTCCAAAAGCGGATGAATGCGAAGGTTGCATCAGGAAGGGTTTCCTGTGCAAATACTCCAGCCAAATCCCACAACTTGAGTCACATCTGATGCTCTCCGGTAACCCCTGACGGGCAAAGCAGAGAGGCGTAAACAACATCCGGAGAACACGTGGCTTGACAGGAATACATGTCGTTCCAGAATTGAAAAGAAATGTTCAATACAGTCTCGGCAGTTGGACAGTTTATTTTTGATAACTACGTGCTTAAAGTTGAGACACATGCACCTCGGGTTCCTGTTATTGATTGTTTCATAGCATTTTACAAATATTCTCACACTTTTCTGGAAATAAGGTTTGTAGAGTTCATCGAAATGTTTCTCCTCCCTGGGGAAGATTACTGTGACGAAAACGCACGTATACAGTGGCACACAAACATTTCAAAGTTTATCTTACCACAAATAGCTGACAGAGCAGAAGATTATGCTTTTTTTTCCTATACTATAAAAAGAAAAGTTTTGTCTTCCTACATGATCATGACCTAATGACACTCTTTCAAAGCGTGAAGGCTAATATTTGCCTTTAGCGGTAACATAAGATAGTCAATTTTCTTGTGGGAGACTTTTTGTGTGATTCTTTTGAGGATTTTTTTTTTGTGACAGATGTTTTTTTAGAATTTGCTGGTCTAATTGAATTAACTTGTTTCTGTTCTTTTCGTGAAATCCTCAGCTCTATTTTCGTCAAAAGCTTTTCTTTTTGTTATTGCACATAGAAAATACCCCTTTTTTAAAATAACCTCATCAACCCACAAGAGATTTGGATTTTGATTCTGCTAGGAACATGTTGATGCATTTGTGGCTGACCAGTAAAACAGTGCACCAGCAAGTATTCCATCATATCACAACTTTTTTAGGAATCTTCAAAGAAGTTCAGTACCGAGCTGGAGCTATAACTTACCAATAAACTGTAATTTGTTTATTACATTGCAAACCTCGAAAATATCTTTCCAACAATGCTCTGCCACTGAAGGCGGCTATTAAAAGTATAGAAAATCAATAAACAAGATGTGGCCCCACCATACTAACTCAGATTTTGAACTGAAGTGATGCATTAACCTTGCTTAAACCATATTTGATCTGTAACACAAGGGCTTCAGGAAATAAATTTGATGTTCAAACATAAAAAATGCAGTCGTGTATTCTCTTAAAGCTTTTATGCTAATCAAAACTGTGAACAACCCCTGAACTTTGGAAATAATTTATGTGAAAAATAAAACTGTCAGGACTGTAAAAGGCCTTGGGGTCTGACATTAATCTGTTGTCCTCAAATATCAGAAAATAGACCTCAGACTGATAAATACCCATATTCTGGTCCTGCTGCAATCCCAAAGCAATCCACCAATAGCTGACTCTTGCTGCCCAGTTTATCCTGACTCAGCCACTTTGATTCTGAAATATGCAATGCGAGGTTGCTTGCAAGGCGATGCATTAGAGTGATAATGTATTCACTTTCATCAATATCAGATATATAGTGTATAACTTCCAATTTGAGCTTGCTTTTGCCTCCTTCCAATTTCTGCAGTGATTGCCAGTTTTACATTCATCAAGGTATATTAAACACACACGCAAAGCCTAAAACAGGCTAGACTGGGTCTTCTGATAGTCTCCGTGAAGCATGCTAGCTGTCTGACCTCACCTTTGTAAAACTGCAGGTGGTGCACTGCAGATTCATGATACCAAACATGACATATGGCATTAAAGGGATAAACATGTTAACATGATTTAAAGCAACTTTATATCAGATGGGGGGGTTTAGAAAACATTCAATCAACACAGTTCCTCCTCTCATAAAGATGAATAGATGAATAGTATATGATCATCAAAACCCTAATACAGCAGCAAAGAAATAACTTACTTAATTGCAGGCTAGTAAAATACATGTGGAAATTTATAATATTATGTTGCTGTTCCTATGCTAATAATGTGTTACAAATGGACATGATGTGATTATTACCATCCCTTTAAATCTTTAATCTGGGGAACGACCACAGTAGAATTACAGACGTCGTGAGTCATGGGACCTGTTTTCACTGTTAAACCAAATGGCATCAAGTGTCAGTCGAAATCCACATATCTAGGTTTTTTGAAAATACAATACAACCATTTGAATTTATTTTAGTTTTCTCCCTTTAACAAGTAAACACTTTTATGCAGCTTGCGGTGTATTTGGTTGACCAATTCTTATAGTAAACAAATCCAATTTTCCTTAAGGAGTAACAGAGGTTATAAATGCAAGCTCGGAATAGATATCTCAGTAACAATACATCATACAGAACCGTTTTGAAGCCTCTTAGTCCCAGTTATGCGTTTGTTTGCATCGTCTCATTCCTCTCAGTCTTTCCTTTCACATCAGCACGAAGCAGTGATAGCATTAGGCGGATGTGCTTGCTGACAGCCTATTGGAGAGAGCCAGCTGTTAAAAGTCTGCAGACCCCCTCTCTTTACTCACACAGACCCACACGCACACACGCATGCGAACAAACAGTTGGCCTCTGGGAATCGGGCCATGGATCATCAGGTTAGAGTGCAAATCCCTCAGCCTTCATGTCCTGCGTTGTGCTTAAGTGTAGCTACCATTCAAACAGACGGGGGGGGAAAAACAAACATTTCCAGTGGGGGGATGCATGCGGAGATGAAGTCGTTTGACCTGAACATGAGTACCGTGGGAGGCTGGGTGTGTCCGCGCACCGTAGGTGGATGAGGTGGACAAGATGTGATAACGATGAGGGCTTTCTGAGGCCCCCACATTCCATAATCTGAGCATTTCATCTGTTTCAGACTGACATCCACCCATCTGAGGTGGCTGCAGCATGCGTGATTATTCCCACTGATGACTCACTGTTGTTTGCTCCTACTTTTATTTGCCTCTCTATATGCAGCTTCACAGGAGGTCTGTACTTGTCATCTCAATTAAACTTCACACCGTCCACGAAGATATTACTGAATCGCATTTTACAAACAGTCCGCTCCTGGTTGGCTGTTAGCTCCTCTTTGGTTGGAAAGCATGTTTCAGAGGTGTCATTTCAAATTGAGTCCCAGTTTCATTAACGGCAGGCTTGCTCCGACTCGAAGCACAGGCCGACTCTGGGCGTTGGAAATTTCCCTGGAAAATAATTTGTCTAGACAAATCTATTTTGCAGAAGCTCATTAGGATCAAGAGCAATCAGCCCAGTGTCCCAGAGACCACACAGCATTACACGGTGTGATTATTAGACCTGTGTGGTCATTTTTCCAGATCGAAAAGAGCAAAGGATGTGAGATTTAATGTCTAACCCGACCTTGGTACATGTGTCTGTGAGTCCTCATATTACAGATGTATTTATTCACAACTCAGGGTGGAGAGTGGTATTGAACGCAAAAGAATTGAGAGGCCATTTTTTATTTTGTTTTAAAAAAGTCATACTGATGGAAAATGGTAGAAAAGCTGTGAATAACACAGAGCCCAAATGGTTAAGATGGATTTCCTGATGTGTAAATTTAGCAACACTTTTGAGAATCCTTTTTCATCAAGTACATTTCCAGTATCCACCGCATTAGGTAGGCAGTACAGTACATTTACGGTTCGTTACAGTAACAGCACTTTACATTTTCTAGAAAAGTAAATCCTGGTTGTTTTTGTCTTTCACATCTTAACTGTTATTCAGTCTTCAGTGGAATGAAATTTCCATCTGTCATTTTCCCGTTAAGAATAAAAAATGCTTGTAGTATTAAAGGCCACCTGAGCTTTTTTGCTTTTATAATCTAATAAAGAGTTCCAAACTTTACAGATCTGTAAACTATTACTGATAAGATCAACTGTACCAAGACTAAGTTCAGACTAAGACCAAAGTGTCTCAAGACTAAGACAAGACCGAGAATAATCCAAGAAATATGCTAAAAAGGTATAAACAAGGTTCACTTTAAACATGAATGTCTGTTCCCTAAATCTTTTTATTCTGGTTAGCCCTCTAAACACTAAAGTATTTGGATTTAGTTTGGTAAAATGTAACCTGGCACGTCACCTACAAAGAACTGAATCATCACTTACTCGATAGGCACAGACAGGCATCATTTTGTCTCTATTCTTTTTTCACCTCTAGTTGCACCACACACTCTGTCTCCGGTTCACAGTGTAAAGAGATTTGCCAAAGATGCATGACAAAAATTTAAAATTCAAGCCCTCAACAGTGTGGCTCTCCCAGACACTTACTAACCTCCAAGTGGCTCTTCAAACCTGACCGGCTTAAACCATCAGTAGAATAACACTGAAAACAGGAGAGATGAGAATGAGGCACAGTGTGCTTCTCACTTATCAACAAGCCTGTTTAGAACCTCTAACAGGAAACATCAGAACACTTATGGCACAACTCAAAAGACACACAATAAAGTTGAACAAAAATTACATATACAGTACATCCAACATTTCCATTTACTCTTTTATCTGTATGTTTGCTGCATTCACATGTGTTAAAATGGCAATTTTCCAGCTGGAAAGTCCTCACACACATTTGGTAAACTTCAATTACAAGTCAGGCATCTGATACGTCCCAGTTGTGTTTTGGCTGAACGATGATTAAAAACACATCACGACAGAGTGTTTAACAGAGGTGGAAGATTAAAAATCATCCAACACATTTCTAGCCGCCGAGCACAATGAGCACCCGGCAATTATAGCAGATGGAAGAAACAAATAGTTAAGTGCTCTTTTGTCCCGGTTATCCGCATTCTATCCGCGAATGATGGACAGCGGAGAAGAATGTGCACGGTGACATGCCAACTGTGAAGTGAGCGTGAGGCAGAAAAGGGCAGCTAGAGTGGGCCTCCGTAAAGTCTGGAACCGCTGTGCGGTGCGTGCTGATGGACGGGTCGGTGGGCGTTTGGAGGAGATTATACGTGAGCACTCTGAGCCATTACACTGCTGCAGGTCTTCACAAAGGCGACTTAATGACAGCAGCTGGTTTGTTCATTTCCCCAAGTGTTTGCGAGTTTCGAAGAGAAACAGTCTCCGGATGACAGAGATCACGACTATTCACACTTCCACTCATTGAATTGGTGTCGAAATCGGGTTGACACTGAAACGTCACGTGTTGGACAGTGGAGTGGTGGACAGGGATGTCCAGGTTCGATCCACAGTATCACATCTTGCCCGGTTTTGTCCGTTTCTGATCGATCCGTATCACGGGGTCACTGCCTACACCTCAGCTCCTGATCTCTGTTATTTCCTGCCGGTCACTCTGTAATACGACTTCCCTCGAGAGATGTCGCAGGAGCTTGTCAAATATTTCAGTTGCAAGTAGGTGCAGTTCAACAGCAAATGGAATGTACTTATGAGTAGTTAGCACCTTGCCTGCTGTAGTAGTCGTAAAGTCAGAGTAGGGTTGATGGGATAGTTTAGATACCGCACTCAGAACTCAAACTGGAGAACAGCAGATTTTGACCGTCTGAAATAAACTCTATGCTTGCAGTGGTTCTAGTGAATGCCGTGTGGTTCATCTTTAAATCAAATGTTCAGTAAAACCATCCGAACAGAAGAATAGAAGCTGAGATCATGCAGCATTTAGACCCATTGGGAGATGTTTTTGTATGTGGGGCTCCTGGAGCCTTCAGGGTCAACTTTTTATTCATACTCTGCAGGATTAGCTTCTAAAATCCACTTTCAGCCAATTTCTTCCCCTTATAACATGATGATCACTTTTAAAAAAAATAGATAAATAAATAAATAAACAGGTAAATAAATAATTATAAAAATTATGGGATGTCATCATTATCACTGTAGTGAGTCATGAAATCAAATTAACATGACCTCGTAAAAGGAATGCGGTGCTGAATCTATTTAGCAAAACGGTTTTATAATTTGCTTTTTTTACGAATCAGACAAAAAGTTTTTTTTTTTTTTTTGCCGATTACATTTTTTTCTGTGGTGTTGATTAGCAGAACTAACACAGATCAAAAATCTCGACTGTCTAACCAACTTGCCCTCCCTCCAACAGACACTGTTTCTCCTAACGAAACAACAGCTATTCAAGCAGCAACACAAACTGGAAGAGGGAACAGGAAAACCGAGGACAAACTTCTTTTAAAGTCGTGATTCATGCATTATGCGCTACTGCAAACCTGTACTTTGTAACATATCAGAAATGCATGCAGCTCAAAAGTTTGAATGATTTTTCCAAACAAAACGTATCACATCTTGTGTCCTCCAAACAGTCAGAGGTGTTTATGAAGACTGGCCTTTCTGTGAAGCTAAAAAAACATTTATAATTTTGTTCCAGGGTGTTGCTGCCACTTGGGGGCAGCCTCAGAAATGTGTGGAAGTAATATTTTTTGTCTTATTATCTCTCAGCTTTGTCCGGCTTTGGATTATAACAGAACTCTGTTGTGGAAATGTTATTATTTGTGGAAAATGTATTTTTAAAAGTGGCTCATACGACGTACCAAGCTGCTCTAAAGTAAAACAAAATCATAGCATTTTATACCCCTCTCTGAGCCTGGAATGAGGGGTGAGGTCTGTCTCCCATCATAGAGTAACCTGCACCTATAGCAAACAATCCTCAAGCCAAAACCTTAAGAAACAAAGCATGAGAAGACTTTCTCTGAGACCTAAAAGGAAGAAAGACTCCCATGAGAATAAAAAAGAACCTTTGAAATATTCACTAGAGGAAAGTCACAAGAGAGAAGTTAAGAAATTGATTATACATATATTGATTTCCCCCACAAGTCAAAGTGGAGAAAGACCAGCTTCTTCATGGTGAGGAACAATAGTTAGAGTTTAAAGAAGTCTGTCCCGCACAGCCGCTCTCTGTGCTTTTCACCATCGGTTCTTTGACAGTAATAGCTTTTGGTGCTTCAACCTCTTAGTTTCGAATTCTGTTGGCGCAGCTAACTTTCAACCCAGCAGCGTCCGACCTGCACACACACAGGGTCATCTCTGAGGCTTTGAGCTGTTAGTGTGAGTCTGTCTGCTTTGATAGATGACTCAAAATACTTCTCTCTGCAAAGGCTGGGGGCTTTAAAGATTCACATCTCTGTGCACGCACAAACGGGACCTAATAACTACTTAATTAAAGGACATTTTACAAGATGACCACCACCACATTAATCGGGCAGTAAATTTAGCTAAAGCTCTTTGCATGAGTGGTAAAAAAGTAACCAACCACTTTTTCAAAAGATGAGTAGAGTGGTATCTTCTAATATTACTCTTTAAACGCAACAAATCCTCATGATTAGCTCAGGGAGTATTGATCTATTCAAATAGAATGACTTGTATAATAATAAAATATTACATAATTAAATCATAAATAATATGTAGAGATGTACATGGTAGGAATTTAATATATTTTTCGTTGGCAGTTCGACTGGCCATTGGACTGCACGAATAAGCAAAGTTAAAAGCTCCTCAGACGACAGGAAAAAAGGCGAATGAAGGGTTAACTGACAGATGTCGCAAGCAAGAAAACCATCAAACCAGAGAAGTGACATCAAAGTCAGAAAAGGAGTGTCGTGGAGAATTTTCTTTTGTTAAAGCTACTGGTTGTTGATTCCTTTAGGGAGAGTCGTCTCACACGTCTGGAGGTTTTAGGACCACTAGGAAATGCAACAATTTCCTTAATCCCATCAAGGATGAATCTCCCATTCCTGTTTATCATTGAAATTGTACGACTTGCCCTTTTGTGAAATCCTCACACCTGAGAAGGTTCTCCTTTTGACCAATCCACATGGGGCCCCCTACCTGTCTCCTGAGAATATGCATAGCACTGTCCCTTCGGAGATTCTCCATGGGACTTCCTGAGGACTGAATGTAAACCAGAATCTCTTTGTTTGTTGCTGATAAGAAACACAGTGGCTTCTTTTCCATTCTTTTATTCATACAATGTCATAAAAGGGGACGTGCCTTTCCATCGGTGTGCACTCACTTGGGTTTTACTCTGTGGCCTGCGCCTTCGAACGCTCTTGCCTTCGAATAAATCTCTTTATTGGACAAGATCGATCTTCTCTAATTATTACGAAATTTTGCCTCACTCTTTTAAAGAACTTTTCCATAACAGGAGTGAGTTTGACAGAGAAGGAAAACGGAAGGGATCACACCAAGGAGGATGAGGCTATCACAACTGACAACGACAAAGAACACATCCTTAAAGGGTTCACCGTCCAGGTCAGAGGACTGACACAGAGAGACAAGCATTCTGAAACACCGTCACAGTCAATTTAGAATGACTCATTAATCCTCCATGTATGTGTTTGGATCATGCGAGGAAGCAACACACACAAAAGCGGCGCACACGCAAGTCTTTTCGGGCCTGCTGGATCTAAATAGCTCCACGAATAAAAACAAAAGGCATAAAAACAGGTAGAAGGAGAATAAAAGTTGTCATAGCAACAAAGGGTTCTGTTCAATTACTTTTCATGTTTATTGTGTGCCTCTGGGCTCCTGAGAGCTGTTCAGACAAAGGTGGTTTATTTTACGGGCTCCATTGGCTTCGCGTGACTCAGAAGATTTGTAGCAAAAGTATGAAAACATGGTGGGGTGACTCCCCGGACGCAGAGAGTCAGGATGCCAATTGACGCCCTAAAAGGGGGGTCAAATTTGCCAGCTAATTTTGAACAAAGCACAACCGTCTTTCTTTCTGTTTCTGCCTAAATGCAGACAATAAAAAAGCACCATCGAGGAGGAAGCATAGGTGACGTTTCATGGCAGTTTCTGGTCCACTTTTCTGGATCAGAGACGAACCTGCAGTGATTGAATTTGTAGCTTTTTTCAGCTGCAAGCCATCACGTCACGCTAATCCAAAGCACTTGTGGGAGCAGTTCCCCTCCAAGTAAGCTATTATCTCCACAACTAACTGAAGCTTTCCCCTGCCCAGTGCTCAGGCGAGGTTTCAGCAACAGCAAACACAATAGTACCCGTGTCAGAGCCGGGTAAAATACCAATGATTTTAAAGATTGTTATTTCATTTGCCGCTGAAATCTGTTGTTGACACTAAAAGCAGAAGTGGAAGCTTGCAAATCCCAGACAAAGAAACATATTGTGGCTAATCATCTGTATCATGGAAAATTGGAAAGAGTGTGCCGGTGAGCATGAATCCAAATGATTTGGATTATCTAATATGTGGGTGTTATCAAGACATAGATCCTATTTGTATCATGGAAGACAGATGGGAGGAAATGCTAGAAGAAATGTAATAAAGGGAGAGTGGAAAAGGAAGGAGAAAGAAGAAAGACAAGAAGAGGGAAAGAAACAGAAACACATGGTAAACTCCCAGGAAGAATTGATATTATGTAAACAATCGGCATAGCCAGATCCCAGTGAAATATGCACAAGTTGCAGGTGTCTGCTATTTGTTATATGAATTAAGGGAAGAGGCAAAGAGAAAACTCACAGAGAGTGAAGTGAGTGCACTTCGCACAGGTAGACAAAGTCCATCTCATCTATATGCTAAAGCCTTCTCTATTTGCATGAGCAGATTTTGAAGCCTTTGCCGAGCAAGCTTTCATGAATCCTGTACATATTACATCCCACCAAACGGTGTTCAGACTGTCATCTTCTCATGTAGCAATCCTTTTTTTTTTGTCACAGCGGATGTGATTCTGCCCCTTCCCAGCAATGACAATAATCCTATTTCAGTGAAACAAAAGACTCATCTTTCATATCAATGCCACTGGTAAATTAGTCTGAGGCCCAGGCATGGAAAATGGACATGATAGCCCATATTTATGGGAGAATTGGGTTATGTGGCTGGCAAACACAGATGGAAGAAAACCGGTGGTATTCTCTCTGGAACGTTCTCAGCAAATCAGAGACCGGCTAACAAGAAGTGTGTACATTAAACACTGCCCCAGCAGAGGGAATATGAGTCTGGAACCTCTGGGACATTGTGCAAAATTGAAGATGTCATTACAAGAACAGCTGCATATTGTAATATGTCAAAACAAAGCTGTGACAAATTTGTGCACAGAGGGAGTGCACATCAGGTTTTGTTCTTTTGGAAATCAAACGCCTTTCTTTATTCTTTCCTGTAACTTGCCCTCTGGCCAATAACCTTTAGTCACAAAGTGAGTTCATCACCCTCCGTTGTCTCAGAATTTCTAACAATTCGAGCTGTGAAACGTCATGGCTGAAAATGTTGCACATGAGACGTCCATGAAAGTGCGAATGTCTTATTCATCGTCATGAAAATGGTAACTTCATCCAAACATGAACATAAATGTACCATAAAGCATCCCAGTCTCATGAACAAACCAGTCCCTTTGCACCTGCCCTGGGTGCGTTGTAAGGTTACTTGCATAGTGCAAACATAATAGCAGAGTAAAGTACTTGAAGGCATTCTTCCCGACGCCCCTACTTAGTAGTGGGGTGTGTAGCGCCATCTTCCAAAATGTCTAACATGCAAAAGCAGACTTTCTCACCCATTGATTTTGGCCTGTGCAATGCAAAAGTCCACATGGGACTTATTAAATGATTTTACACTGTGTGTTACTCCATCTTTTCAGTCAAACGTTTTGAAAAAGAAAGCATGAAAAATTAAAATGGTGTCAACAAAAAATCTACTCTGCTTCAGTGACGCTGAGGTTTGCGATCTGGGGAGGATTGATCCCCCCATCAGACAGGTTAACAGATGAGTAGATGGATTAACTACAGGGTCAGATCCATCTATTGTTCCGCTGACAGGTTTTTGCTGGACGTTTCCCTCGATTCTTTAAGAAATTAATCCTGTACATACATTTTCTGATCATCCTTTTATGAAGACTTTCTGAAGACACTCTGAAAAGCAGTGCTGCGAAAAGCCTTGCAAAAAGCTTTTCGGGCAGCACGCCAGCCTTTGTTCTTTCATATATTCATTTCTTCTCCGTACCCCATACATGATGCTATTCAAGGCTACAGGAGAGAGGTGTAGAAACAGTGTCTTTACAGCTGGACGCCAGTGCCGAAGTGCCTAAAGACATTTAGAGCTTTGAGCAAAACAGATCAGCATTGGGTGACGTGATAGAAAAAAATTCAAGACAAAAGAACGCACATACCCACGTCTGAAGAAAACCTTCCAAAGAAATTTCATAAAGGCAACAATCTGTTGTTCAAGACTACTGTTAAAGAACACACAGAGATAAGGGATGACGTGAGACTTCCGTGCTTTACTTCGGCTGGACTGAGGTCATCATCGTTCCATTTAAACGAAGAGACAACACGAGTGTGTTGCAGCTCATCAAACTGCATTTTCCTGAATGAATAACAGGTCATTACGGTGTTTGTTCCAAATGTGTGCTGTTTCCACACCCACCTCTATCAAACAGTATTATTAAAAAAAAAAAGACTGGCACCACCATATGTGGGTGATTGTGCTCTGCGCAGCCTCTGCTCCCTGATCTACGCTCGGGTCGCCTCCAGCAGAAAGGCTTTTAAACTATGCCAATGAATTCATAGCATCCCTTCCCACCAAAGGTCAGCCTTAAAATTGCTCTCTTAGCAAGTCTAGAGGGAGCCACATTACGAGCTCTCAGTTCCACGGGCGGCGTTAATCGATACAGCTCTGTGTGTTGTTGTGCGTTTGTGTAACTGTCAGTACACGAGTGCAGTGAATTTGGCACTTGCTTTCTAAAACATTTTGACCTCGGCAGATACACAATGAGATTCCACGTTTCAGATCGGCTCTGCATGGCCACTAGATCTCTGCTTTGACCTCCGTCCGTCTGCATCCTCTCGCATCCCGCATGGATGTGTTTTGTGTAAACTCCAGAATACACCGATCTAACAACAGATTCTATAATCTATTAGTTTTTTTTTTTTTTTTTTTGCTTCACTGTCTAATTTATTCCCTGTGACCCCGTGGGGAATAAGTGGTATAGAGGATGGATGGATGGATGTCTGATTTATTGATCTTTTTCAGAATGAGGTTGGACAGATGCTGAAAAAAGAAGAAGAAAAGATGCAGAGTGCCCAAAAAAATATATATGTAAGAAAAAAACCCATTAACACATGGGAAGCACAGAGCTAAATGGCAGCCGGGAGATGGCTTGGCTGTGAATACTGATGGGATAATCATTCGGTTTTTGATTGTGTATAAAAAAGCTTGTCAGGCTGGCCTGGAGAAGATGAAGGAGGGTGGGGGGGTGAGGGGGGGGGGGCAAGCCTAAGGGACGATGACATCTGGCACAGTCTAGTACTCGGCCCTCATCACGTTTTTTGAGTTCTTGTTTGTTTCTGGGGGAATTACTCAGGCCGTGGGGGAGTTGTCTGCGGGAAATACAGACATCAATCTCCCATAACATGCAGGAGAAATAGAATCACATCAAAGTGAGAACACTGTTGGGCATTTGTCAAGAATTAAGCGATGTGAATGTGCTCAAAATGCATGTCTTCATACTTTAAATGCATGAGAAACACTCTGCCTTGAGAAGTCGATCAGCAGCGGATGTTTACATTTTGGCTATCCGTCATCGTTATTCTTCATTAACGTCCTGACAGCCAGGAAAATTTATCTTTTGCGACGTCATGCCTCGATAAAACTGTCACCGAGCAGCTTCGATTCAATCAGGATCGTCAAGATGGACTTAAAGCGGGTGGCAAGCTGCTGTGTTACGGTCCTGAACACGCTGCGTTATTATTGTGTGTGTGTGTCTCCGTATGGAGTCTGTCCAGGGTTCCACAGTAGTCAGTTCTCACCAGATTTCAAACTTTCCTGAGGGGATTCAATGATAAACAGCCAAGCTTCTTCTGGAACAACACACCCCCACACTCCCCCCTCTCCTCACGTTTATTGCTGTTTTGTTTCCGACTTTTTACCTCCCCTAATATTTTTCCATTCATTGTAACCTATACTCTTTTATCATTTCACTCCACAGTTTTGGTAATAAACACTTTGTAACACCTCTCATTTTGTGATTGTTGTCTATCGTCTGACTTTTTATAAAGCCGCTCTTTTTCTTTAGTTTTTGGATTCCTTAAACAATTCTTATCATTGCTGCTACTTCGATACTTCCAGGTCAGCTAACAGTGCCATATTCACTGTCCAAGCCATGAGGCTATTGGACCGGACCCCTCGTCTCCCCTTTCCCTCGCTCCTCTTTCCTCCTCTTGTATCTGGTGACCTTTTCCCTCTCCAGAGACAGTTTGACTAAGTGGGAACTTATAGCAGAAATATAAAAACAACAAGCCAGACGCAAGGCGGTGGGGATGTAACTGGTGCCTAGAGATAAGGGACAAACTGCCAGCAGCTTTTTGAAGAAACACACACTCACGCAAACATAGCATTGTGCGTCCGTGTGGCAGCAGGCAGGTAATTGCTGCTCTGATTTGGTGGACGGGAATAACACCAGAGGGGGATTCAATTTCAGGGAGCGTCCAAAGCCTCTGAGTCCATATTCTGATTATACTGTTATTTTCCAAGGGGATGATGAACCCGTCCTCCCGATGGGACACTGGGGAGATGCAATACAAACAGGGATGTTCACAAGCAAAACAATTAATATTGCTGAGATAAACGCTGTTAGATGTGCTGCAGTGTGAAAGAGCGGCCAGATGTGTGACTCAGGTGGGGCGAACGACGGCCCGGCGAAAAGCAACGAGGAGAAAAATTCCTCTTTGCTTTGGGCGAGGCAGACGTGACCAAAAATACCTTTACGAAACAAAAACAAGACAAACTGTGGTGGCTGTAGAAAAGAGCGGAGGGCTCATCTCCGGACACGGCCTGTGGAGACGCTTGATTGGAAAAAAGATTACAGTGTTTACTTGGAGGAAGGTCCGTCCACCGTAAAGCAAAAAAAATGGAGGATGGAAGCACAGAAGTCCCACAATGTTACAGGACCTGGCGACGCAGTTTTGCTTGCACTTTATTGAATGCATATTTTCCTGACCACGTCTCAGAGAGTATCGCTGTGGGTTCGACTCAGTGTTTGCTTGTTTGTGTTTCGTGTGTGTCTGAGATTTTCATCAGTCAAATTTGATCCACCACCACACCTCAGCCGAAATCACAGCATAACATTTGTACACAAGTTTCATTGTTTCATTCAGTTCTTTGCCTCTGCCCTAAACTGGCTCACCCCAAATGTACTTTGCTTCTAAATAAGATCTAGAGAGTGATTTAACCAAATAACAATGACTCTACAAAGAAATGTTGAATAATCCGATGTATATCTACCCGTTAACAATAAACACGAGAGCTGAGGGTAATGCCTCATTTCCTGTGCTGCGAGCTTAATCTGTTTGATTGATGACTAGCTTATGTTTTGAGATCCTCACACACAATATGGAACAGTAGATAGCCAGTTTTTATAAGGTACTCTACACCAAGCAGTTTAGAATTGAAGATATCTTGAGAGGTGAAACGTCTTTAAGTCTAATTTGTGACCATAATGGAGTTTTTTGTTCTGCAAGGACAACACTGAAGATGTCAGAGTACATTTAGATAAAGCGTTTTATCTCTCACAGCTAGTCCTCATATCACTGCTTGCAATTGCTTTATGCTTGTGTAAATTCCAGTGTTTCCTGTTCAAACAGGCGTTTAATAGGCTGCCCGATTCCATAAAGACACTGTTTGCTCTAACGGGTTTATTTCACAGGACTGACCAGTTATCAGCTACCATTTCTACCATTGGTTTTGCCAAAATTCAGATGATTTAGTTTAAAGTTAGAAGAAGGTAAGTGCAAGATGGGTCGTCAGCATTTTCAAGTGGACGTATAGGAAATCAGAATGTTGGAAACATCTTGAAAAATTCCTACAGAAATAATTTTGTCATTGTCCAGTTAGATTTGTGAGTGGAAGAAAAATGATCAAATAACACTTGGAGTCCGAGTAAAGCATATATCTTACTGACCTTTGGCTGGATTATCAATTAGTGGAGGACCTGCTGAACAACATGATTATATTGTATATTATATTATATTATATTATATTGGTTTTACCATTTCACCGTGTCACCTGCTGCTTGTTCCCGGATCTCCATGATGTGTTTCATTCCAATATTCACTCTGTTACGCAAACTGAAACACAGGTTTTTCTGTTAAACTCAGAGGAGCAATACTGCTGCTGGTGAAAGAAAATCAGGCAATCACTGGAGCATTAAATTAAAACAGGCCACAAAGTCTGCATCCAGAGGTCAGAAGGGTTGGGGGACAGAGATGTATAAGTGAAAGTCGAACTGTACATGATAATACAATTGGTTGTTTAATACATTAAAAAACTTATATTTAAGTTCAGGAGGGCACCACGACTTATGCTCAGACAAATATTATTATTATTATTATTATTATCAATTATTATTATTATTATAAATATTGCAAAATATCCTTTTCTTGCTGTTACCAGGAACCTTTTACACACAAACCAGATATCCTGGCAAGAGATATCAGCATTAACATCACGACTTTCTTGAGACTTTTTTTTGTTTTTCTGTGAGACCGCACAAACAGCAGCAAGTTAATGTTCTGTCCTTTGCAGAAATGTAGCACTCATCATCACCTCTGGTCGGACTGCACCTCGGCTGCGGGGAAAGGAGGACACAGCTCTTTGTGATGACAACTTCCCAGATGGTTCTGTGCAACACACCATCTGGCGCTTCAGATAAGTTTTCCAGCAAACTTCCACCAAGCTTCAAACTTTGGCAGCTAACTCGTCCCACATGCAAGAAAAGAAAGTTGAGTTTTGAACTAAGAACTTGTCGTTGGCCTAAATTGCTGCAGGGAATAAAAAATAAATGAAACCAAAAGTTATTGAAATTTTAAGTTAATTCTCTACAATACATCTACCGTG
>JABUIW010000078.1:1570710-1593703 GCA_013363375.1 Menidia beryllina
GAACAACATAAGTAAAAAATGGCTCATCTTACCCCACTCTCCCCTACTTAACACTTTGTGTTGTGATTCCTCTTACCCAGCTCAACCTCTTTTCTGCTTTTCTCCAGAAGATGAGTAAATATCTCATTTGCAGAAATGTTTTCATATTCCAGAGCTCGGGCTTCTGCAATATCCATTTGCCACATGATGCATTGTGTTTCACTCACCCTGTTGAACAGGCCATTTTTCATGGTTAGTGTTTGCACCCCAGATTAATATTTCCAAGGTGTGCAGAGGTGAGATTAATAAAACAAGTTATGCGATCTAAATAATAAATAAAATAGGACCAAAATGAAATCATATGAATAACTCGCAGGTGAGAAGGAACTTATCCTCCCACAGATTTCACAGGACACTGCTTTTGACAAGTCTGACAGGGTTTCTCTCTCTCAATGCATGGCGCTTTCATTTATTATAGTGAGGATGAAATGAAGATCAGAAAAGTTGAAATTCCAGAGAGGCTGAACCGTTTTAACAATCTTTGTTTACCAGCTAAACTTTTGCTTAATAGCTCATAAAAAAACAAAGTATGCTCAAAGTTTATTGGGATTATTAAAGCATTTTCATGCTTTCATTGTGAAAATGAAAGCTATCATTTTGCTCTCTCGCAGTTGCTGTGGCTCAAAGCAGAATATAAAACATTTATGATCTATATGGTATTTGTTTTCAACCCATTTTCAGGCAGTAATGTGTTTTACCTTGCTGATGGCATCATAGCACTGTTCAGCTCTTGTTTAAACAGCTATGTTGACAGAGAACACCTGCTCATGTGAGGCAGCGGCCCGATGGGAGGCACAGAGGAACCTGAGAGCGGCCCGCAAAAAAAACGTCTCACTGACCTACCGCAGACCCATTCAGTCACCTATCCATCCATTTTCTATTGCCACTTAATCCAATACAGGGTTGCGAAGGGGTGGAGCCTGTCCCAGCTGCTATAGGTTGAGAGGTAGGGTGTCCGTGGACGGGTCAATGGTGCACCACAGGGTCAGAAACAGCGAGAGAGGAAGAACCAGACAGTGAGAAGAAGCTGGAATTCCACTGTGGGAACATGCAACGTCACTCAGACACCCTGAAATCCATCAGTCCCCACACTGATCTGTAACTATACAGCATAGGTGCAAGATTTTGGTGTTTTTGTGCAGAAATTTGTGCTAGAAGAGTGTTTCCATAGGATCAGGACACATGCACTAGTCCTCATCCCTTATGGAAATTAGTGACAGATGACTCTAATCTACTGTAGTTTTGATAATATAGATGACTCTTATGGTTATCTGAAAGGAAATCTCTGCAGAAAACCTAAAAAAAGAGAAAATGTCAGTTTTAGAGATAGATTCATCAAAAAGCAAAGAACAAAGAAAAACCTTCATGACTCATCCTGCTACACTTATCCTGTTTTAAGGATGAAATGGTAACAATGTAACAAAAGAGATGAAGTCAGAACAGGGACTGTTTGCTGATGGTCGTGACATGGTTTAGTTTAGATGCTCCAGAGTTGCTTTTATGGCTTGTTGCTGAGTGTACATCCATTAGACTTTGGTCAGAGGTATCTTATCTTTGGCTAGCAGGAGCAGGTGGGTAAATAAAGCACCACGGCACTGAAAGTTCAGTGAGTTAAAGAAGCTATATTCAACTTTTACTACTGTCTCTAAGAATAGATGTTTTCTATTCTCTAACTTATTCTTTTAAACAGACATAGACAGGAATTTATGAAACAATATGCCATCGAAAGAACCGAACCAGACTCACTAAAACGTATTTATTTCTTTCATTCCTGTTGATGATATTCAGTTAGAAATAATCTCAGATACAAAATGAATTAGATCCAAGATTTAAAGTGACCAAAATCAGATGTATTCTGGAAGGATGAATGAGTAACAACCCCATACTTGAGTTGTTACAGCCTTGTATGTTATCATCCTGAATTGACCTATTACATGCTTTGGCTCATATCTAAAAAGAGCTGGCGTGGATCCACCATCGAGGTCGGGGAGCGATGTGCCAATACGTCAAGAGAACCTGCAGTGAGTAAATGCTCCATGGATTGATTCTCTGTAGCAACAATTTCGAGATGAGACTCGCCCTCAAATGCATCCTAATTTCTCACCTCATATGTCAACACATACATTGATACAACACTGTCATCCCCGGAATGAGCCTCTCTAGTCCCTGCTGGTGAACCCTGAATCCTGAAAATATTACACTATTATTAAAATATATGCAAAATTTTACATTGAATCATCACACAATCTGTTGAATAAAAATATGTAACAACACTTTTGCCCGAGTTTTTCCTTTTTTTATGTTTATTTATTTTTTTTACGTTACTGTGCCTCCCAAATCGAAACATGAAATCCACCACCAGAAGGATTTCGCTATTTTAACACCAGAAAAATGTCCGACCACAGAGCAAAATGTGGTTTCATTTAGGAATGCCTCCTGTTCCGTTTTCTGGAATTCAAAGGGCAAGGACAAGCTTTTTTCCCATAATAAAATCAGATGTCTGAGTGTCTGAAAATAACCACAAAAAAAAAATCACCAACTATGAAAAACCTCCTGTTTCGTCTTATCTGGTTTGGTGTATGAAATTAAATATTTTACGCATCTTGGTATGTCCACTAACATTTCAAAGCTGCATGTCTTAAAAATCTCCCTTTGTAAGAAATTATTACATTTACAGGATTCCCTAAACGTTTGAGTTTTATGCAGTGTCTCTGGCCACCAAAAATCTTGTCAATAAGAGGGAGACAGTGGCGACCGAATTAAAGTAAAGCTCTTGGTAACACAGAACATGCGACTGTTTAACAGTTTTTATCCTTTAAAGTTTCCACTAAGGGATGCTATTTTTTCATTTTTTATTGTTTTGGGCCTTTTTCAAAATTTCCAGGCCTATCAGGGTAAGATATTTTTCTAACTTCTCCTTCCATTCAGAGCAAGTTCTCTTTCACCAAAAAAATACTAATTGGTAAAAACCTTCCAGCTGCAGACAAATTTTCAAGGAAATGGCACTTTGCGATTATTACCAAAAACCTCCTTTCCTGGAGATTGTATGAAACTCCTGCCACCTTCAGGAATAAAGAGCTTTCAGAGGTCTTTGTATTGTGAACTATTTCTCGTGCACTGAGGCACAGTGAGTCCCAGCAGTGGTCTCTTATAGTTGACGTTCCGGTGCGGAAAAGATAACCCAATTAGTGTAAACTTACACTGCATTAAAAAACAAAAACAACAAACAGCTAAACTGGTGACAGATCAACATCTCACTAAAGCTGAACTCAAACCAGCTTTGCTTGCATATCGGAAACTCAGTATTTCCCTTAAAATGAGATTTTTAGTTATAAAGCCGCGCTCAAACAGATGTTCCAATCGCCTGCAATATAATAAAATTGCTTTTACTTTATGTCCATGTCTTGTCTACGTCCATGACATGATTCATAAAGCTTTAGCACCTGTCCTTTGGCATAACCATTTCTAGCTTCATTTATTTAATATACACTGCGTTGATATTTTCTTACAGATGGCATCCCTGTCATGGAACTATTAGTTGGCTAGAAGGGAAGAGCTCAGAAGAGGTGACTCTCTTAGTGATGAAGTCACGGAAATTGACCAGAAACATCACTGAGAAAGCTGATTCAAACCACTGAGATGCAGAGAGCTGTGTCCTCACGTTTTGGTTGCATAACAGAACGGATTTGATTTGATTTCATGTTTTCATCACAGCCCTGACACCAATGAACTGCATCTGTGTAATCAGAAAATCACAGAATCAGTAAACAGTAATACTGGAAACATATTCATATGATGGAGTATAATAAGTGATAAACGCATGGTTGCTTTTTATGGTCGTCCCCCCTGTGTTCTGGTCCTGTTTGTTCCAGCTCCTCTTCGTCTGTCATAAACAAACATTTCTCCTCTCAGGTATAAGTTACTTCTTCTCATCGAGTTCTTCTGCTGCTTCTTTTATTGCGCTTTTCCTGCTGATATTTGTGCTGATGAATTCTGTTTATGGCGATGCCAGCGTTTGCTAGCCTCATGACTTCATCTGTTGCTCATTACGCCCTCTCCGTGTGCCAGATTCTCCTTCTGCTGAGTGCTTTATGGGAGTTTTATATGAATCCCAACGCGCTTTCTGGCTATGAGCAGAACATTTGCGTCCCGAGGCCGCCTTTATCGAATTCCGATTTAAAATTTGCAGTTCGCAATTCACATCTGTCACTTGTCTTTTGCGACACAAATAAAATGTCCAGACTACTGGTGTGCAGCTCACGGGGAGAGATTCAACACAGATGTTGTCGATTTCATTGCCCACTGAAAGAAATAATAATATTCTGCTTCATATTATGTTACTGTCACGTTCAAAATGACATATTGTGCTTGTTGTCTTGCACTGCTATCCAAAACTCCACAACCTCCACACAGCAGAGTCTGAAAGTCTTTGCTTGAATGCATTGCAAAAATAATCTGTGTGGAGAGAAGTAATAGATAAGCACACGGTTTGGGACTGAACAGAGATGAATAAGACATTTTGTGCAGTATCTTAAGAAAAGAGAGACACTGCCAACAAAAACAAAAAAATAACAAAAAGTAGATAAATCAGAAAACCGGCATTCACTGTGCGGGCAGTGGACGAACGGTTCCAAATCCCAAGACGCCTCTCAGTGTTACAATCAGGTCTGACTGCAAATACCGGTGGCTCTGTCTGGACCCTGTAAGGCCAAGACCCTCACAGTTCACATTAAAGACAACCAAAAATATCTGGAATCCTAATTTCTTCTTTATTTGGTCGGAATGCCCTCTATATATTTCAGAAGAATTCTTTTAAACAAATAACAACAGCATATACACAAAGCATTGAGTCTGTATTAGAGATTGATCCACTGATTGCAAATAAAGAGAAATCCGCTTCAGCCAGAAGAAGA
The DNA here is from genome assembly GCA_013363375.1 of Menidia beryllina. NCBI lineage: Eukaryota > Metazoa > Chordata > Actinopteri > Atheriniformes > Atherinopsidae > Menidia > Menidia beryllina. The sequence continues at coordinate 1,575,663 of JABUIW010000078.1, forward strand.
ACAACATCAGACTGATGATTATCATCCATGACTGACTTATTCGACTGAAGAAAAAAAAAACACACACCAATATCCCTAGATATTGTGGATTAACTTCAGCTTTTCACTTCGTCTCTCTGCATTCATGCATTGATACTTAACAGATGCATATCAGCCCCACAGGTCAATGGGACTGTCCAGCGTGGAAAAGACAGAGTTGGTGGAGAAGTCAGGCCTGATGACATCCTTCCGGACAACCTCACACAGTATAGCTTTTGTCACACTAAATGAATCAGTGTTACAATCACAGAGAAACAGTCATCGCCACGATTAGAGTGCAGAGTCTCTCAAATGCTGGGAGTTCTGCGATTAAGAACTGTTGGATGAAAATAACATTCAGCCTATTTTAGCCGTTTGCTTTGACCCACAACTTAACAACCCCCACCTGCTATTTTAGAACTGCACAGCACCAAGTTAAAGACAGCTGCTGGCTAACTGGAAAGCCAGCGGTGCTGGTGAAAGCTGATAAGATTTCTTTCTCTTAGGAAAAGAAAAAAAAGAGAAAAAAGCAGAGTAGATATGCTTCTTGTCCAATGGCCAGAACAACTCCTCCCTATAAAGTGTGATGTATCTTCACTAGATGTGTAAATAAGGAACTTTTTTTTAACACATCTCCCTGGAAAGTTATAAAATTGATGATATAAGTCTTAGTATCTGGTGGTTATAAAATATGCAACCCAATATAATGTACTTGCAATGCATTTGAACCTCAATATAGCTGCAAAGAACTGCCTCCGATGAAAGGATAAAGCTGCATATTGATGTCCTCATCAAATACATGTGCTGCTGCTCTTTCTCCTGTGTGTTTTATCACCCGTTCGTTAGCTCAGCAAAGAGATTGTGCAAACAAAATCTTTTCCTTTAATGAATGCTACATCTTCTGTGGTCAAAAAGACGTTAGAGAATGTTACAATCTTTGCATAAATATTTTTATATGTAAACATAATTCACCTGTAATCTATAGGTGGTGTGTAAGTGTTAAGTTTACTCATTTACTTACTTCCTTTTAAGTTCCCATTAAAATTCTGGAGCCATCTTCACACCTGTAAAATGTAACTTACAAACTTACAAACTTTCAAATACCAACAGAAATACACAAAAATTTCTCAAAATGACAGAGGGGAACAATCGGCATTTTACAAAAGACCCGATAATAGAATTTCTCGCACTAAAAAAAAAACGGATGTTGTAGAATTACATTTTTCTCCACCAATCTTTAATGAGGACCAACATTTCAGCTTTTGATTTTCTTTTTTTTACCTTTCTTATGTTTTTTTTTTGTCTCAATTTGTTTTGTCATTTCCTTGTTTTTTCCTCCAGTAGGCTATACGATTTTTCTCAGACGAACAATGAACAACAGTATTTTCCCACTGCGTGTCAAGATAACCATGCTTGTCTAGACAAAATAACCAAATTCTTACTTTTTCCATTCAGGCTCCAGTATTTTTCCGCTGTGCTAGCCACATAGATGGTATAAATAGCTGATGTTTGAGTTAAACCTCACGCAGGTCACACTGTGCTGACTTGTCTTCTTGCTGCTGAGATGGAAACAGTTTTTAGAGGGCATCTTTGATTCCAGGAAATCGTGCTTTTCTTAAACTCAATAACAAGAGATTGTGTTTTACCGTCAGGTGTGTTTGATTCATAAATCCACAGTGTTTAGCTACCAGCGAAGAAATGCGTGACTCTGTGGAGCTGAATATTGCTAATGTGGAGGCAGCGACAGAGGAAACATCCAGCTGCCTTTTCATTTTGGATGTCTGTCTTTTGATTTTTCATCACTGTGGCAGTCCATTATTTCAGCTTCTCTTTGCAACTTAAAACACTTTAAAAGATATGAACTAAAGATTGGTTTTTTGAAGAAGTATAAAATAGTATAAAGTCAGAGTATAGTATCGTTCAGTTGAGATTGATGATTGACCTTGTTTCTTGTTCTTCCTTTGTTTTCTTTTTTTGTCACATAAGACAAATCAAATTTTTTTTTTCTTTTTTTGTTGTTTTGATCCATAGTTGAGAAAAAGGGGCAGATATTATAAGATTATTTTCTTCTTTCTGCTACCTTTCATTTCATTTTTTTTAATTAATTTTTCTTTGTATTGAATGAAATGAATATTTTTTCTTTGTATTGAATGAAATGAATAAATAAATAAAAAAAATAAATAAAAAAAACTAGCATTCAAGGCTTTTCAGTTGGCGGTAAATAAATTAGTTTTTTTTTTGTCACATGTAATCATGAGCAAAATAAACATTTAGCTATACAAATGATAATTTCTTCTTTAAACCTTAAAAATAACCAATCCTGGTAGCCTGCTGGTTGTGGCTTTAAAGCTGATGCCCGTGAACTTCATAAAACACATCGACTGTTAAGCTATAAACAAAAGTTATTAATCCATGTAGTTGCTTTGTATCTGTAGAAGTAAGAAAAATCCGGACAATGTAGATGTCTGTGTCTGTGAAATACATATTAGATTACAACAGAGGCAGATTTCGCTGTAACTTGTTTCACTATGAGTGCGAGGAGGCAGAAACATACTCTGTTTCTGATCTGGTAGACGTAGTGAGCAAACACACGGGTTCAAAGCTTGTTGTACTCTACATTTGTAGCATTGCTTTGCTGTTTGCCTTATCTTGACAGTAAAGCATGCATTCTGCCTGGTGTGATTTCATTTCCTACCTTTAAGATTTGCTATGTGCTATGTTACCTCAGTCACAGAAATGACATTTTCAGTTGTTAAATAAAAAAATCCCCAAGGCACAAACTTACCAACACGTAGTTTCTCTCCCCACAGTCTGATTAAAACCGCCCTAGAATGCATAACAAGCACAATACTCTCATTTTCGTATAAGAGATTTAACACATTAATGGATGAAATGTTAAACTGTCAAATTGTAGCAGCAAAACAGCATTAGCTCTGTCAGCTGATGATTGAATCCTGAAGAAAAAATTGCGATTGATCCCCTTTACACCAATGAGAATCAGCTGAAATTGGTCAACGGGCCCCAAACTTAGAAGGGATGATGATATATGATCACGGTTTATGTACTTTGTTTCTCTGAGTTTCATTTATCATTTTTTTCCTGATACAAAAAGCCTTTTCACATCAGGCTGGTGGAGATCCCTGCAGTGACCAGCGTGCATGTCAGCGCAGGTCTGAAGAGAAAAGCTTTTTCCCAGAACACCTCAGATCAATCTCAGGGGGGGAGGTGTAGGGATGGGAGGAAGGTAGCGTGCCATTAGAGTGGAGGGATCAGAGGCAGGGCGGAGAAAAAAACACATAAATCCGGAAAAATAGTAAGCGTGAAAGCTCCTCACGTATTTGCAGGTGGCTGTTCAGTCTCTGTGAGCTCTGCCCATCTCCAAATGGGCTGATCATGAGGTTGCTGTGGTCAGAAAATGTCTGCCCCTCTCTCAGGTGAAGCTCACAGGAGGTACTTTAACAGCTCGGGGTCAGGGGATGCTGTTGTGGTATGGGGTGCAAAAACGTGAGTGGTATCACAATTGTCTGGATGAGCTAATATATGCTCGTCAAAAGCACTGGAAAGTCTCTGTAGAGATAAGAAAGTATGACAGAAACAGGTTATTCAAGGGTTTTCTTGGAAGTTGTTTTTTTTTTCTTTTTTTTCTTTCACACAGCCAGTGAATGACAGACACATTTCACATTCAATTTAAAACTGAAGGGGAAAAATTCAGTTTTTGGAAAAGATGCTATCTTTGGTGAGAATTATCTGTACCTTGTACATGCCAGCATTCCCATAACTTTAGTAGGATATTTTTGTGACTATTGTAAGACTTAATTTAGCCGTAGTTTGCATGATTTATATTTTCATGGTGGACACCAATGATCAACTTATATGACACCAACTGGTAGAACCCAAAGATGCAACATAGAACATTACCAGTCTAAAAGCATCTAACATCTCCATCTGATTTTAATACCTTCGTTATGACGCATCAGTACTCAGTGGAGCCTCGGGACACAATTTTCTGCATGTCGCCTTCCTGCTTCTGAGTTTGTGTTACGACCAGATTAAGGATAAACTTTGTATTCTAGCAGTTACGCTCAACCAGGAAATCATGTTGCTTAACTTTGGCACAACAGCGGAAAGTGAACAGAGAGTCAAATAAGAGACATTAAACAAGCAAGCTGAAAAATGACATTTTCCCAGATAGGTCTATAATGTATACTTTATTTTTCTAAATCCTGTGATATTCTACCAGTTTCTCTTTAAACTGCCCAAGTTGATTTTGTTGATTTTGTTTAAATGTACCCCAATGGGTACATTTAAACAGACGATTATAAACTATCACAGATGATTTCCCAACAGGCTTTAATCATCAGTTACCCCTTAATCGTTCACAGTTTTGAGTAAAATCAGGAAGTTTGTGGATGATGCCTCATTTTAAAGGAAAAAATTATGAGACGATTTACAGAAAAAACGTGGTTGTGTGGTGCTTACCACACAGTCTCGACTTCATCACTTATTAAGATGGGTTTAGACTATAGGAGGGCTGTTTAAATGCAGGTTAATGCAGAGAGGGTACACAGCTCTACATTTGTGGGGACACATCTGATAAATGAGCTGGAATGACACCACCGCCATCCCAAAGAAGTCTAAAAAAGCCATTTCCACTCCTCCTCAGGCTGTAGAAGGTTGAACTTCCCATCAAAGCCACAGAAATGTGTTACAGAGGCAGCACTGAGAGCATTTTCCTGTTTGATGAACCAAATAAGCGAACATGTCAGTCCAGTCTCTGGCTGTGCCTGCCTGACTCAAATTCAAGTCATGAATGCATCTCACAGAGTACTATCAGGGTCAGCGCTGTGGTGTCTGAGCTCAATCGAACAATTCACAAGCCTCTTCTTAACCCCTCGTTTCTCAATCGAAGGACCTCTGGTTATGCCCTCACAGTGAAGACTCGGTCTGAGTCCAGGCTCTTCTCATTTGTGGTCTTATTGACAGAGTCATACGCTTTCATCAGTGCTGGGGCATCCCTCTCTGCTTTCAATAAACTCTTGAGGACTCATCCCTCCCAAAAATACCTCTTCTGCTTATGCCTTTTATCACACCTGACTGGCATTTGTATTTCTGCTCCGTTCTACGTGCACTCTGTCGTGTAAATAGATGAAGTCTTTCGTGTTTACACAAATACCTCCTTCTGCACTGAAGTTCAAAAGCTGCTCCTCACTTCTCACTTTGAATAAAAGTGTCGTCTAAATGGGTACAGCTTATGGGAACATTATTTAGGTGAATATTTCATAAGGTCTAATATTCCTAAACGGGCCGAATGAGCTTTTCTCTCTCAAATGACACAAGTTAGTTAGTCAGGAGCTTATAAAACAACTTGTGACATATTTCCTTTTAAGCAGCTTTACAGCTGCAATGTACTAATCTTTTTATTAGCAGTGAATCACATTATTATAAATCAGTTTGTTGGAGCACAGCAGTATCTGTCATGGGGGGTTGGAGCCTATCCTGGCAGGCTCTGATCAAAGGATACAGCCTTGACTGGTCCAGCGAAAAACTACATATATGATATTTCAGCTTTCATTGTTGCAAATATGAGAAAATAAGTGAACTCCTGTCCCCCTTGTCATCTCATAGAGTCTGCATTCATGATTCTTTTCCTCGCCTCTTGTTCCTGCTTCTGTGTGCTTCCCACCTGACCAACAGTAAAGGAGTCAAGGAGACATTTGATAAAATATGGCGTCCTTGTTTCATAGCCATCACCACGGAGTAACATCAATTAGATGACGTGTGGCACGGATGATACGTTCCTCGTTTGTTACAGTTTAGCTCTGTATTTTTTTATCTCTGTCAAATGAGCATTAAATCAGAAGCCGCGCTTGTGACAAGTTATATAATTATTTCCAGGTGAATTTACAATGTGAAGTATAATATGTAACCGGGGTTTCACACACCACAAGAGAAGAAAGCCCTCTATATGGGACACGGCAGTGCATTTTTCTGTCATAGTTCCTTGAAATTGTTAACTGTTAACAGCCCTGCAGCTTCAAGCTACCATGCAAACATAAATCAGCGTGGGCTACACTAAATAGCCAACAGAGCATCTTTTTCTTTTTCTAAGACAATGCATCACCTGACCAGAAAGGCTTACACACAATGCTTCTCAAATCCAGTATAATACAAGTATTTTGGTGTTATTTTGGGAAATTATATTTATCTTTTTATCCAAAGTTAATTTTTGTATAACCACTGACAGGTTAAGATAGTAACATTTCAACCCAGTACAGTGTTATGGGAAAAAAATTCCTAGAACTGGTATGGATTTCACTTTGACTCTAACCTAAACATTTCTGCAAACCGAATCAACCAATCAACCCCCTTCAGCTACACAGGATATCTCCTCTAATGAGCAGCTTTCCATGGAGTGACGGCACTGAGCCTTTAAAAAACACCTTTGGAAAGGCTTAAAAGAATCTCAAAGTGTTCCTCTGACCTCTAACAGTTCCAGATACTAAGCTGAAGGGATCTAATAGCATCTGTTGGAAACGACCCAAATACCGACCCAAATACCCCTCAAACTAAATCTCAAAGGATCATTTCCCAGGGTTCTGGAGTAAGACACTCTAGGACCCCTTCAGATGGTCATCCTTGACTGACCAGAGCTCTTTTGGCAGGATGAGGAGTGCACACAGCAGTAAGCAGGTGCTCATAATGTCATTTCTGATTAGCCAAGACAAAAAAAAAAAAACAGAATTGTCAGCTGGACTACATTTCTCTCTGTCCTCTTGCAGGCTTTCCGTAACAATTCCCTTCCAATGAGCAGTTGTTCAGCAGGTTAAATCTGAAAGCTTCAGCACCTGCAAGTGAGCCGCAGAAGCTGACAGTCTGCTGCAGCAGCTGTGATCGAATTTCGGAGCTGTAAGCCAGGTGCAGCGGCTGTAAGCAGGCGAAACCTTTCACAGCACTACATTCTCTTTCTCCAGAAATCCAATCTTCCGCTGAGCCTTTGACCATTCCCATCTGACTGTTTTTTTCTCCTGCTGTAATTGTACTACGTGATCCTGTGCCATGCTGTTGGTGCACAAATACATCAGATCTCCGCATTATTTCGAAACACTCCCAAACATCAGAGGACTTAGAAAAATTGCTGCGATGTTAGCCACATGTATTATGATGGATCAGTTCAAACTAAGCACGTTAGTCAGAAACTCATCAAATTTCAGCTGCAAAATTTTAAAATGTGGCTTTCATAATGAGTACATTTTATAACCATAACATTGACTGAATACCTGAAATGATCTTTTTCTTGATTTAAAAAGTTATCAGACTTTTGATGATTGAGACGTCAATTTCTTCTTCGCATCTACAAACTGTGCAGAAAAACTGAATTAACCCTCCCTGAGGGTAATAAAAGCTCAAAATGACTTTAACACTTTTCCTTGAACGCTGTGATGAATGTGAGATTTTCTAAGGTTGTTCCTTTTACGATTTCTTGAAATGAAGAATGAAAACATTGCTCAAGTAATGCTCAAGTACAAAGTCATTGGTCCATGGGCTAGAAATGAAGCATCTGAATGTTTAGCTGATCCTCGATACTAACTGCTAATCAACAGATTGATAATAAACAGATTCTAGGGGACACCTTATGACGTCTGTTCAAAGCTTGGTTCACAACTACAAGGATAATTATTATTATTACAAAAGATGTGAGACATGAAACTGGAGCTGGGATGAAGAAAACATTTCTTATATGTGTAAATGAATAATCCGATGTAACAAATAATGGAATCAATTATATAATCAAATCAAATATTTATTGCTATTAGACAACCTCCGATGGAAGGCATTATATAAGTATCTATCTTAGCAGTAGTTGATGAATGTACCGATTCCATCTCCTCCTGTGCAATACAATCTCTTTCACTATATGTACTATATGACGCACACACATACACTAATGGTCATTTAATGAAGTTGTTTCAGTGAGATGCATTTGACGTCTGGTTCACTTGTTCCTGTAGTATTACTAAAGGTTTTCTTAGGTATAAACAACAGTTGATATTATTTTTGATATATGATTTTAAGAATTAAACAGGTTGTCTATCATCATAATTATTCAATTGTGTGTCCATCTATATATATTTTTTTCTTATGTATAAGTTAAACAACGGAATTTGTTGCATCAATAGAAATCAAGTTCAGAAAAACACCAAAGGAAAACTCATGACTCCTACAGAGAGAGTGTGATTAATGTGGGCTCACAGCAGTCCATTAAAGAGGTGAACTGTTAATGTGATGTAAATATGGCATATTAGAGAGACTTTGTGAGCTGACATTCGCATGTGCCAAGTACGCGTTCATGCCTAACTTCTTTATGAGATCATTAGCCTGTGAATATCGAGGCTGACGGTGTGCCATAAGAGTAGAACTCACAGCTCTCTTTCTGCTGAAGCTGTAAGCACTGCAGACAAATCTACAGCTGAACTAGTCTATTCCATTTTCTGTGCTGCTTCCAGTTTAGATTTTCAGCCTCTCTCAGTAGGAAAATTGAATTTGCAGGTATAAAGAAATGCATTAACACTCAGACGAATCAAAGTTACTCTCAGAGTATATTCACAAAGAGGTAACCCGATAGCTTTGCCATGCGACTGTTTCGAGGAGTGTTCTTGTATCCCTTTAACTACAGCGATCGGGGATGGTTTCCATGACAATTATACACTTTTGAGGAGTAATTTTGAAGGAGCGTGGATATAAACTTGCAAATGCCAAACACTGTACCCTCTCCCACCCCCAGGCAATGAACTCTCCCTGATTGCTTTTGTCGTTGTGTGAGGGGGAAGAGAAATGTTTAATTTACAATCATGATGACCTACTTCGGATGAATTCGCACACACATTTTCCTACTTGCTTCTCATTTCCCTGTATTTGATCATGGACTGTTAGAGGATGTTGTACTTTGTGATGGCGAGCATCACTTCCAGATTTTAGTCCTCTAAATAACTGAAGCCAAGGAATCGTTTTAGTTTTTCTAGCAGCAGTGAATCAAGTGGCTGTGTGCTACGACACATTTGAAGGGCCTACTTAACCATCTTTTGCATGGTCTTTCGACCATGACCTGGTGTGTTTGTGCTTGTTGACTCCTCTTTTCCGTCCTCTCAAATGCCATCTGATTGAAGCAGATGATCACCCTTCCTCAGCCTTATTCCACCACAGGTTTTCTTCCTGTAACAGAAATAAGATTTAGCTGGCCTTTTTTTTTTTTTAATGGCCATTTTGATAATTAAACTATCACAGATTTTTGTGAATTACATATTACTGATTACAGTGGACCCTGCAGTGGAGTGTCCAGGATGTACCCTGCCTTTCGCCAATTGAAATAGATTGGAACCTTAAAGTTCCTTGAATAGATGCTACAACATTTGGCGCAATGACAAAAAGCAAAAATTAATTTAAAATGTTTTGGCAGCTTATAATGTAGGAAGATCTATCAGGAGTTTGTTGACAGTGAAAACAGAGCTAAGAAGTTATTTAGAAACCTACTCTGCGTTAATTAATGTTAATCTCTTTAATTAATGTGCATTGGAAATGATAAAATCTGATACACTAAAGCGTAACAGCTGCTATAGTCTTGGAACACGATGATGTGCAGCAGTCCAGATCAGTCTAACCCTTTGCGGCGCATTTGAACTTTACCCTATCAGGAAAATGTACTTCAACAGGAGTCAAACGTATTGGTGAGACTTATCAGAAGTGCACTTGGCTATCTATTGTCAGCTGATGTACCCTTTTGGCAGCTCTGTTTGAGGACTTGAGAAATGACATATAAGAAAAAAGGTTACTGGAAAACGATTTAGCAGGAGGAAAAAGAGGGAAAGGGAATAAATGACAGAAATAGATTGTTTGGGAGAGGATGGAGGAGAGGCGAGGAGCTTCACTGTCATATGAAGCATGATATAAGTACTTGACAGCGAGCAGGTTGAACCCATTAACACAATAGCTAGCTTGAAAATCACTTTAAAAAAAGGAGCAAAAAGCTATATACAAATGTGAAGACTTACAGAGAAGCCATGCGCTTGGTAAGAAACATTGTGGTTAAGTTTGGAGGCTAATAGTCATAACATTAGGTAATCACCATCCTCCTCTGCTGGCACACAATTCTCTCTACAGGAGCTGCTGTTAAACCCTACCAGCAGGTGTCTGGGTGAGTGATTTTAACCTAAGTAAACAGAACAAGATTAATGATGCGAAATGGCACACGAGGGTCACAAAGCTGTTGGTGCAACAGTGATTGTGTCAATAAAAAGATTATTAATGCCTTGTGGGGTGCGGACAATATCCTTGTTATTTGGCCGCACACTGTTTGCTTCAGTTGTAATGTATGGTGCTGTGGATGGATGAAGCGAGTAGCTGGGTTTGTGGAATGAAATCATTTACAGGGAATATATCAACTCCCGCCAAAGGAACAAGGCCGGTAAGTGGTCTCCAGCACACGTGATGCGAGTTCCTCTTTTAAGGAAATATCAATCAAAGTTTCATCTTCTGCATGCTGCAGACACCCAGAGTGAGGTAAAACAGTTTTAGAGCCCAACTTCATTAAAACACTTTATCTTTGTTCTTTTGTGCAGCCTCATAAGTCTGACAGCATTGGTTCAGCTCGGGCTGATACGTCAAAATCAATATCAAATTTTAGATGTGGGTGCTCAGCCTGGAGCTCATTACGTGGGCCAGTGTTATTTACTAGCCTCAGGCTGCATGAGCCCCAGTCCCTCCCCTGTTTCCTCATTGTCTCCTCCTCTTCCTCCTCATTTTTTAGGGCAGTTTATTAAACTAATACACCACCACTTAGTTCAACTCAGTGTCACTAATAAGCTGCTTCTCCAAAGTTTAGCCAGTCAACACGTTGTGATTATTATCAAGATTTCAAACTCATGCTAAAGTGCACCGCCTCGTGCACAGTCTCTATGTTCCAAGTGGTTTAAGACAGGGAGTGCTGAGGGAGTATATATATATGTATTTTTTTTATCAAATAACATGGTGGTGCAGATGAAATGGAAATAAAAATGTATTGGTTATAAAACCAAACATGGCTCTGACAAAAGCAATATGAAAAAGAGATGCAACACAGCACAGTAAATCAAGCCTATATGACCCAGAGGAATCCACTGTGTAAATCCACCTGGATCCAAAGCCCAGCTCTGGCTACCAAATAACATACTTTAACTGATAGCAAGAGAATGATGAGTTCAAGTTATATAGTTGAGCATCACACAGAAATTGCAAAACTGAAACACCATCTATGTGAAATATGATTGTCCTTTGTTGAAATCAAATCACAACAAATTGAACCTCAGCTTATTTCTTTATACATTATCAGAAAGAAATAGTAAATAGGTAATTGAAACATTAACAAAAGGTTTCTGTTACATGAACAAGCATGAGTATAAATACATTTCACAAAATCTATTTTTAATAGGCTTGAGAATTTGGAATAACCACCCTTAATCTTAATTACTGTCTGAACCCATCCGACCACCATTTACTGTACCTCTTCAGCCTATCACAGCTGTTCAGAGGCGGGAAATACACCGTCAATCCATCACAGGGCCACACAGACAAGAACAAACACACACACTCACATTTAGAGTGTCTGGTTAACCCAACATGCATGTTTTTGGACACTGGGAGGAAGCCGGAGTACCCAAAGAGAACCCACGCATTCACGGGAAAAACACTGTCATCTGTTTTGAGATTTTTTTTATTTTTACAGTAGCCATGCGAACATTTAAGCATCATGCACATTTTATCCATATGAGCTTAAATGTTTTGTGTATAAACACTGAGACTTACTTTATTTGGGTTTTCCCGAACAAAGCTTGTAATTGATTACATGCAGTTTGGCTCCTCAGATGGAAAAGAGAAATTAGGATTATTAAATACCTTTAAATACTGCATCGTGTGATTATGAGCTTCTCAGTGTAAATTATGTGAATTCTGAATCTTCTATTAGAGTTTTATTCCAGTGCTAAAAAAGAAATATTCAAAATAGTTAGTCATTAATATTTGATTCATTATTTTCATTTTAACTTACCAAGATGATTTATTTAAATGACTTAAAGTGCTTTTAGAGGCTCAATTTTTGCGAAAACACAGTGTTTATTAAAAAAAGAAAAGAGTTGATACTGATATGTCCCAAACAGACGACTGCACTGGCAAACTCAGGGATCGAGACAGTATTCATTTATGTAAGGAATAGCAACGTTTTTTTGCTTTCTGTTTGACTAAAATCAATCCAAAACCAAAAGAAAGATGCCTAATTGCTTTGACTAAGCATCTCTGATGTCTGGTACTGAACATCGGAAGTCTGTGATTTTTGCGTCCTGGGTGTTTACCCACAGCTGTTTAACCAGGGAACGCCAGCCCACAAAAGGCATTGCTGACGAGACATCAAAGGAGGGCCGGATTACTCTGCCTCCGCCAAATGAGGCAGAACGGGGCTAATTCTGTTTGAGCTTCACTACTTGAGTCAACTTTACAGCACAATTAGCTCCCTGAAACAGGAGAGGGCTGAAGGGGAGACCTGGGGAGCTTAGGCTAGTGTTTGGAAGAGCAAAACAAGAGATTCTAAATAACACCTCGCTGTTGCCGTACTGGCTGGGTTTAACTGGGAACAGCAAGTACAGGTCACTGGTCATATCAGACTTTTGGTCGGGAAGCAGGAAGCATAGAGGGGAATGTTTTTATGTAGTTACAAGGCGGATTTTCGAGAGAGGCAAAGTTCAGCTGTAGCATCCCGTCCACTGCCCAATGAAAACCAGTATAGACTCCATCCTCTCTGAATGGGATTAAAGCATCTTTAGAAATAGGGTGCACAGGTGACGGATCCAGTTTTGAAGGACCTGTGAGATAAACATTGGGACTGGATTAAGGTTTGCAGTTCCTCGGACTGACCACTGTTTCCTCCACCTTGTCAGCTTAGGAAGTGGAGGAGAATCTGGGAAGGTGTAGATAGTAAGAGCTCATTGTATCGAGAGGTGAAATTGAAGATTAAACAGAATGAATGTGTCTCGATACCATAACTATGTTGACCACTAAAAATAGCAGGTGGCAGTGCATGGTTTGTTTGTTACTGATTACTGTGAAATCCTGCCATTGCAGCGTTAATGACAATAGTCGGAGAACCTGTGAATCCCAAAAAATTGCACATTTTCCCATAATTATATTAATTTTCAGAAAACCATGCCATCCAATATTGAAGATATCAGAAAATTCTAATAAATTCTAGTTATCCATCTTAATCCGAATCATTGGATCTTTCATTTCTGACTTCAAGATGAAAAAAGACTTACCATCTGAACAGAAAATCAGACACTTGCGTTCATGAAGCCTCAGTTAAAACCAGTGATGCTCAGCATACCGTCAACATGGCGACATGTGCTTGCCGGGGTTAAGATGTTGACCTTAATATTTGCTCGGGGGATTCATCAGTGTGTTTACTGCTTCTATTAACATAAAAATGCATAAATGATAATTCAAATAAAGCACTGCAGGACATTTATGAGATCTTCAGCATATGTTTTTATTGAGTGCATTTTCATACTGTAAATACTGTTTGTTTGACACGAAATCTCACCTCGACAATAATCTAATTTAGTTTTAAATCACGAGCTTCACGAATGATACAGTTGTTAATTCACTTCTGTTCAGTTTTATCTATATAGCAGCTAAATCAACCAAATCAAAACAAATGCCATGTCTTTGCAAGATACAGTTCAGTTCAATCCAATTAGAACCCAACCCTTTGTAATACAATCATAATCCAATAAACAGTTCATTCAGTTCCAAATGAGCCCAATTCACAAGAAGCCAATGAAACTAAAAGCTCGCCTGCTAAGGAAACGAGCAGATTTCACTGAATCTTCTCTTCAACCGGGTGAAAGCTGGTCAAGGAGGTATCAGGCAAAGTGAGAGTGTGCTAAGTCATGCATTGAAATAATGTTTAAGCCACCTTTAGTATTGAAAGCAAAATCTGACTATCTGACTTGTACATTAACAATAAACACCAACATCAGACATTAATGATGATCATAGCTTAACTACAGTTAAAAAATTGAAAAATATAAAAGCTATTTTTTTGGCCCTGGCTATTATGACGTTTTAATCCTAATTACTCAAAATCAAAGCACTAAACATTAGTCAGAAATATTAAATGGTTTCAAATACTCAAAAACAAACAAACAAAGAAAGACCTCCGATGTGTGATCGGGTCTGTGTGATCTGTGGGATGAAAACGGCCAAATTTTTCATCACTGAATTCATTTTTATGAGATTAAATTCACACGTGTTTACGATCCCAGCTGAAAGTCATTTCCATCCACTCTGGAAGCACGCTGACATTACGCCCCTCTCAATGAAGGCTTTCATGAAGCACACAGCTTTGACTTAGATTTTTTTTTAAACAACTTGTAACAGGCAATCTAGTTGTGTGATCATTTTCATTTCAAAGCTGAAATGAAAGCTCTGTACTGCAGGGAAATCAGTATTTTACTAACAATGGATAATTATTAGCTGTAATGAAAACAAGTCATTTGTGATTTAATGGACTCGACGAGGGAAAAGGCCTACAATTATGGGCGGGATTCTTACACAAATGGCTAAAGTAACTGAGCGCAAATATAAACAAAAACACATGGTAATCTAGAACCATATTCAGTGACAAAGCAGTCTGTTTTCAACAATCAAATAATGTTTCTAAGAATGTAAGAAAAGGGGAATCAATGAATTAATCAATTATTCAGTTCAAATTCTGTTCGACAAAATTAAATCATACGAATGTGCACAAAAATCATGTCTGCCAGTGACATATTTAGGAATTCATTTATGATAAAAGACGTCTGTCAGAAACAGGACAATAAAATTGAAATGACTTTTTTTCTCCGTCGCAGCACTGATGGTTCCCGGCCTTCATTGTTCCTTTGTGAATCCGTGTCAGGGAACAGTTAGCAAGAGAAATAAATAATATTTCCTTGCAAAAATGATGGCTTGCCACCTCAGTGATAATCGTGCTGATTGCAGTTGCTCACTCACCATCACTTAAAATCAGGGGATAGAATGAAAAGAAAGAACATTTTAAACCCCTCAGGTGATGAAGGGGTCGTGAGTTCCACTTCCTAGCTCAGAACTGTGGATAATATCAGCTTTGTTTGGAACTTCTTACCATTTTAAAAGCAGTAACAAACAGCCTGCTTTGGTTGTAGGATATGTATTTGGTTTATGTTCGAGGGAATTAGGAACACGGGTCTGGATTTTAGAACTTCTTGCAGAGAAAAGCTTTTCGGGATAGCTTCTGGCCCAGTTCAACAACAACTCCCAAATCAAAAAAGAAATGAAAAAAGAAAAAGAAATCAAACACTGAGCATCCACATGAGATGATGAAATAGAATTTGTAATAATATGAAACCACAATGACCTGCAGGGCTTTGTGTTCCCGAAAGGTGAACAGTTCTCTGTTTACAAGTCAAGTACAGAAGCAAACTCTATTACTGCGTTGATTTAACGGCATTCTACAGTTTAAGGGAAAAGAACATTTCCAAATTAATTCATTTCTAAAGAGCTGATGAAACTTTCAAGGACAATGACTCTAAGTTGGCATTAAATACCACCTCTAAAGGCACAAATTTTGTTTGTGGTTTTGTACACAAATTCAACATTCTTGATCCCACACAGCTCTCCCTAGCAGCATAACAGCGTATATGCTACCGTACACTGAGCTTTAGCGGCATTTTTTATGATAAATTATCTGTGTATTTCACTGACGAGGACCAAACTACAGGATTAGATTGGCTTTAAACAAAGACACTGTAGCATACTCTCTCAGCCTGCCAGAGGGAAGGAGAACAAAAGGAGAGGAAGAATGTATGAATACTTGGATAGATTGATGTATAGGTGGGGTAGAGGAGGGAAGGATGGATGGTAGAGAAATGAGTGAAAGGCAGAACGGATCAATGGATGGGAGGACAACAGACATTAGGGCAACATTGTAGGCTTTTGACGTATGATTTTCTTTCCCCTGAAAAAAAACAACAACACATTTTTTGCATCCTGCAAGCCTTTTCCACCTCTCAGGAAAACAAAGGTTGTGTGGTGTGGAGAATCAAGTTGGAACACTTGATGTCTGAAAACTCGTCATAAATGTGGAGGGTTAGGACCTATTTAAAGGCCAACAATAGATATTTAGCTACAATATTGCTGTTTACCTCCTTACCTGTGTCAAACCAGGAGAAATAATAATGAGACATTGCTGTTTTAAAGGTCAAGAAAACTTCAGTCGTTGTGACTCAATATGCTGTTTTCATTGGAGGTCAGAAAATGGACCTGCAGCTGAGCTGGTATTAGTCACTCTTAGAGACTATGGAGTGGTCACTACTATGTCTTCTGTACATTATTCCCAAGAAAAAGGGACTTTAGACAAAGAAATATTAATACTCACATGTTTGTTAAACTATGAATCTGTTTTCAACACAGATTTAATGGTTATTGAGAAGAAACAAAGCTCTATTGTCACCATATAAATCAGATGACTGACATTTCCCTGCCTAATTATAGTGGACAACTTCATTTTAATATATTTTTTGTCAATTACACACCCATGTAAACCATCTTCCTCCTCTAATGGCCATCTTATTGTTGTGTGCTGGTTAGAGGCACAGAATGGTTTAAAAGGGCATAATAAAACGTATTTAACATAAAAAAGATATCCTGTTACAATTATAAGCCTATTAGAAACAACCAAGTTTCAGTCTATTCGTCTATCAAATGATATCACGACTGAGGAAATTCAATAAAACGTACCAAAGGCATTAGCATCTTATTAAACTGTTTTCAATACTTGTATCTTTGAATGAAAGTATGGCTGCTAAAGTGCTGTGAGGAGGATGACGATGATCACGACGGATGTTTCCAACAATCATTCCATCGATTTATCATGCCGCCAGGTCTCGGTTTTTCCCACTGTTTCTGAACGCCACGATTCATCCAATTAGAATTACGGCGTTGGTATGATCACAACTGGGGCTCGGGTTCTCCAGCTTTGTTCACAATTGAAGAAATTTCCTCCGGGGCTTTCGTGGGATGTTGTTTTCACCAGAATGCGACAGATGGATGGTCAGACAGCCCTGAAACATAATGCCTCCAGCCATAGCCATCACCGCTGCAGAGGCATAAAAAACATCAATAAGTTTCTCTCTGTGTCATTTGTAATTCTGCACTCAGATGAAGGAGGACAGCATCACAAGTACCACAGGCTGGGTCTTCTTGGCTCTCTGTGGTTTGTGAGGGAAGAAAAACAAATCAAATACAACCTTGGCATATAGCATGCTTAGGTAGAATTCTTTTCTACCACGCTCTTTTGAGTCAGAATCTAGTCATCATCCCATCACGCCCGGAAAAGTTTTTCATATGAAAATTAATCCCAGAGCTTCTCTTATATTTATGACTACAGCTTTCATTTTGGGAATTGAGTTTTCACAACCTGCAACGTAACCAGTCATCTGTGCAGAGCTGAAATTGAACCAATGTTTTTTTTTTCTTTCTTTCTCTTCTTCTTACATGAGAAGCCAGTCTGCCAACATCAAATCAATTTAAACACTTGGCCGATGAACAATTCAGAAGATGAATGCAAAGAAAAAAAGGCTACGGCTCTCACCGAGGATCCATCACATCCCGTCGTCTGTTTTTCTGTCTCCAAACAATCACAAGGTGTCTGTAAGACTCTGTGGTCTCATCTCTCCTGCTTTACATGAGCAGAGACTAAGCACCATCTGCGGCAGAATCGCAAGTGCAGGTGGGTGATTTTCTTGCAAACGTTAGCCATGTGGATGCAGAAATTCAGCGCCCTGCCAAGTCTAAGTGAAGCAGTTTTGGCTGAGGAACGCACAACCAACATATGTATGCTGCTATGTGAAATCATCCACCATCTGTGGATTGTCCCTCTGTGTGTGTGTGTGTGTGTGTGTGTGTGTGTGTGTGTGTGTGTGTGT
>JABUIW010000078.1:1595363-1606549 GCA_013363375.1 Menidia beryllina
GATTGATTGATTGATTGATTGATTGATTGATTGATTGATTGATTGATCGTTTGATTGGTTGGTTGATTGGTCGGTTGATTGGTCGGTTTATTGATTGATTTATTTATTGATTGATTGATTGATTTAATGATTTATTGATTGATTGATTGATTGATTGATTGATTGATTGAACAATTTATTGATTGATTGATTGAGACTGGGAGAGAGAGAGCGATAGAGATAACACAAAATTTCCGTTCATTCTGCACAGCTGCTTTCTTGATAATGATAATGTGGAGGACATGATCATGATTACCTCAGATAATTACAGTGCCTGACTAAGAGTTCACGTGACAGGGCTGTTGAAAAGTGGGAAAAAAACACAAACATACCTCGATATGGTCCATGCAATGACTTTATGTCAACATTAGATTTCATGCATGAATCATGCAAACTAATGCACTGAAAGGAAGATGAGGGGAAATCGGCGTCATTACTAGAATAAAGAGGAGGAAGCCACAAACCCTAAATGTCCATAAAAGAGCAAAGACAGAGACTGAAGTCTGACTTTCTCCATACACAGCACACGTTAACCATGTATGAAAAATGCATCATCTCTGTGGAGAACATCTGAACATAACTGGTAGAGAGCAGGAGCGACAGAGATAATGGAGGCCAGCCATTCTTAACCTCAGCCCCACATTACACATCCACTCACAGAGCTATTTCAGCAGCTGCAGGTATGGGGACAAACACATTTGCGCAAAAACAGAACTCAAAACGGATATGTGAGGATTAACGAGTGGATAATGGCAGGTGGTTGATGGCTGGTTCCATTATTCCCTCCATCATCTGCTGTTGGCTGTTTGTGTAACAGTTACATCAACAGCAGGTTTTTTCATGTCGGATGCGGTGCCTTAACGGGTGGTTTAGGCACCATCCAAAAAATGATCTCACAGTCAGTAAAAAAACAAAAAAAGAATGATAATTTTTCAGATTTGACCATACATTATACACTACGAACTACAAAACAACAGCATGCGCATGCCACTGTTTCACAAGCAGAAGAGAAGAGGAGCTAAGATTGACTAAATAATTATATAGTCAAATTGCTGGTAAATATAATTTTGTTTTATCCGTTTTAAATGGAGCATCGCCTCACAGCAGGGTCTGGAGCAATGCGATCTAAAAGCAAAAAAAAGCAACATGACGTACAGTACCATCCAAATGTTGGACACATTGGATGCGTCTAAAGTGTTGGCAAGATCAAATTTTGGCTTGTCAGTTGAAATTCTCCCTGCAGGCACAGTTCAGCTATGACACGTTCCCTGTTGACAAGAAAAACATCTTATTGCTCAGTTAGAAACTGCCAGTTAGCAAAAAAT
The DNA here is from genome assembly GCA_013363375.1 of Menidia beryllina. Lineage (NCBI taxonomy): Eukaryota > Metazoa > Chordata > Actinopteri > Atheriniformes > Atherinopsidae > Menidia > Menidia beryllina. Next base: position 1,596,728 of record JABUIW010000078.1, read on the forward strand.
AATATTTTTAAAAACGAAAAAAAAAAAGAAACATAACCAGCACTCTTGAATGTGTTGATTTGAATGACTTTTCGCTAAAAATCAATTTGAGGATTTTTTAAATAACATCACAGTCCACTCAGCTGTATCCATTTTCATAATTTTAAGTTTAAAGTTAATAAGATGAATCATTAAGTTTTGCGTAGCTGGCATTGGTGTGCATAAAAATGTTAACAGTCCCATGACAAGGAATTTGCTAATCTCTGGTATTACGAAAGCAGAATCCTCCCAAATAGGCAAACAGCAGAAATAATGCTTCCATACACTTTCTCTGAGCAAACGTAAACAGAAACCCACAACTGCACACGCATGCAAGCTGACGCAAATAGAAGTTGGGCTGAAGTTTGTGGTGTGTTTTGACGGATCTGGGGGCCGGATCTCTGGCCACGGCTGTGTGACACGGCTGTGCACTGAGCAAAGAGGCATAAATCAATAGAAACTCCTCACGGTGCGATCCAGTGACAACACGGGTTAATGGTAAGCTGCGGAGCAAAGTGTTGAGGATAACAATGTCTGCATGGCGTCCTCATCCATCTAACAGCAGTCTGAGAGGCCGTCGCTGCCGCATTAAACGCTGAGCCCCATCTCTCCTGCTTTCACTTTTCGCGTTCGGCCCATTTGAAGGGGGGGATTTAGAGGATTTAATGCTCTGAAATTTGCATGGAGCAGACTGGTTGTGTGATTTCATCTTATATTTACGCTAATTTGCATCTTATTAACTGCAGTTTCTCATTACCAGTTCTAATCTTTTCAACCTGTTTGATAACTCAACTTGTCTAAAATGTTTTTGTAACTTGGAATGGTTTTTTCACGTTCTGCCCAAATGACTGCAGCTATGTAAGTAGATAAGTGACCCCTTTGAAAAGGGAGCAATAAGAAAAGAACTGAGTCATTATCACACTTTTAATGTTGTGGGCTTTAAATTCCACCAGGTTCCTCAGTCTCTGAAGCATTATACAGCATGCATGATTATGTATTAGTGTAGTGGGTGTTTTTCATTTCCATGGCCACAATGGCCTCGCACACAAACCACGTGTAACAGATAAATAATTAGAGAATTAGAGAGCATCCCTGTAGACACGCAATGTGCCTCAGTAATTACATATATGCTTCTCATTTTGTACCTATAGCTTGTGATGACATCCTCCACTCAGCGTCAACGCAACCAGGCAAATCAATTATTTATCTGGAGTACTTGTTCATCGCTGATGGTTCAGCTATGCCTATTTGTCACAAAGGGCAGGCCAGTTCCAGCAGCTCATTAGGTGGTTTAATCAGACCCGCTGAGTTCAGGAGGGTCCATTTCACAAATTCAGAATTATCTGTTCCCTCACCAAGACTCTGAAAAGTGTGTGGAATTTTGCCTCTTTGGAAAGTGTCAATATATTTATATGACACATAAAAAAATTGGGGTCATACAAATGGAGGGTTTTCTGAGGGCCAAACAAATAAACTAAGATTACTTCCACAAATGGAATGTGCATATATCTTTTAACTATTTTTTTATGTCGGTTTTGCTTAATCACACTACGGGTCAGCTTGGGGTTTCATTGTAGAAATGAACGGATGCATACACTCATCTAATTTGCATATTAAAATCACATTCACACCACAATTAAATAAGCTTGACAAAGAAGTAAAAGTCATGAAGAATGTATAAACTGACTGTGACATCGTTCTTATGTAATCAGAATTAAAAGAGTGAATAAAAAGAGATCAGCTCTGTAAGTCCACAGCAAATGACCCTGTGGAGATTAAAGATCATCAGAGGCATCCGCCAAACACCCTTCAGTTCAGACATCACACCAGGGCTGTGGTGGAGGCCAGCTCCTCTCTTTTCTCTGCAGCAGATCAACACAGAGTCTGTGTGGATATGATCAAGGGGGCTCACATATCTACAAATGGATCACGGCGTGTTTGCCGTTTTCTTTAGCAGCTTTTTAAAAGCCTTTGAAGCAATCACGGGCCAGAAAATCCTCACGATCCATGCGTTTTCTATATCCGTTCATTCCAAGTAATGTCACAGGGGTGCTGGAGCCTGTCCCAGCTGTCGTTGGGTAAGAGGAGGGGTACATCCTGGACTAACTGCTAGTCCTTCACAGAGCCACAAAGAGACAGACAACCACGCACGCTCACTCCTCCAGTCAATTTAAAGTCTCCAATTAGCCTGACATGCATGTTTTTGGACGGTGGGAGGCCTGAATACCCGGGGAGAAACCACCCAAACATGCAAACTCCACACAGAGATCCCCAGCTGGGTTTCGAATGGGGAACCCTCTTGCTGTGAGGCTAAGTACCACACTACTGTGAAGCCATTTCAGAAAAACATATCCATCCATCTTCCATATTGCTTATTCCTTTCAGGGTTAGGGAGACATCCCAGCTGTCATTTAGTGAGAGGCGGGGTGCACCCTGGACCGGTCGCCAGTCGATCACAGGATCTCACAAAAAACGAACAACACCCCCACATTCACTACTACGGGGAATTAATGGTCTCCACTCAGCCTAGCATGCGTGTTTCTGGACTTGAGCATCCAGACACAATCCACACGGATCACACCTAAACGCCACACTGAAAGGCCCTCAGTCCTCTGAGGATTTGAATCAGAAATATTGCTTAAGTAATCATTTTCTCTGTAAATCTCATTGAGAATGCATCGGTCACATCCTTTGTGACAGCTCTTAAATCCAGCAGTGTCATGAATGAATGGTTGCGTGTTACAGTATGTGTTTTCTTGCGTGTTATTTGTTTTGTGAAGTGCACACACCCCAACAGAGCGTATCAAACATCTATGTCAGCTAACTGAATGGTTGTGTGGTTGTATCCGCGTTGGCCACAAGTGAGCTGTGGTGGTGGGAACCTGATGCCTGATATCAAGCTTTGTTTGTTGGGCAAATAACACACAGCTTGTTTGGTGGTGTTGTCAGACATCTTTCAGACATGACCCCGACTCTGGGATCCTGAAGCCGCAGCAGCCTGTGGCCTGCTTTCTCCGCTTCGCCTCCAGGTAGAAGTGAAATGAAAACCCTGTGAGATCATTTCTTCACAAGCCAAGGTCAGCGTGTTGGACACAGGAGGAGAAAATCCAACTTCTGTTAGTTCGACACAAAGAACTAAATCTTTTCTCATCACATGACATCGGCCTGCTCCCCCACCAACTAAACTTCACTGTGTGCACAGTGGGTCAGTTTTGTGTGCCAATATGAGGCAGAACTCACTTGATAATACATGAAATGTTCTCCCAAGACTCAAAAAACAAGTGTTTAACCTTATCAACATGGCACTGGGTGGCTCATTTGAAAGTTTACTTTTCAAGTAAGTTTTTTTTTCGTCCATATATTGTTTACAACTGGTACAATCAAGCTTTGAGCCTCTCCGCCTGTGGGGCTGTGGCTGTATACTACCGACATGGCACAGAGTGCTTTCAGCCAGGGGCTCACTGCTCAAGAAACCCGTAGGAGGGAAGCCTTTGCCCTGGTTTCACAGCTGGGGAGGTGGCTTCTGCTTTGGTCCGAATGTTCCCCCGCCCCAGACAGGGCATCGGCAGGACAGGGTCAGCACTGCCGGCGTCTCATCCAAAATGAACAGAGAGCGAACTCTTCTTATGTGAAAAGCCCAAGAGCGATGTGCTGGTTGCGTAAGACTGTGCAGCCCTCATTTTGATCTTACCTTCCTGCTTGATCTTTATAATAGGAATGCAGCAAAGTAAGTTTTGCCAAGTTTGAGAAGACTTTGCAGAACTGCTGAGAGGACTGTGGTACGACCAGGGTGTGACCAAGTTCACACATCCACCCGATCACCATTTGAAAGGAAGTTCTGATTTAGCGCAGTGTGAAGATGCTTAAAGGCCATGGTGTGATCATAGTTTTCTACAGAGGATTTCATTAAAGATTCAAATGAGACAAATAGTCATTTTTTGTTGACTTGGGGCACTGCAGGACAAAGCTGTGCTAAATAAATAAATAAATAAATAAATAAATAAATAAATAAATAAATAAATAAATAAATAAATAAATAAATAAATAAATAAATAAATAAATAAATAAATAAATAAATAAATAAATAAATAAATAAATAAATAAATAAGGGCGGCACGGTGGTGTGGTGGTTAGCACTGTCGCCTCCCAGCAAGAGGGTTCTGGGTTCGAATCCCGGGGGAACCAGGACCCTTCTGGGTGGAGTTTGCATGTTCTCCCTGTGTCTGCGTGGGTTCTCTCCGGGTTCTCCGGCTTCCTCCCACCGTCCAAAAACCTGCATGTTAAGTTTATTGGACATTCCAAATTGCCCTTAGGAGTGAATGTGAGTGTGAGTGGTTGTTTGTCCTTGTATGTCCTGTGTGTGGCCCTGCGATGGACTGGCGGACTGTCCAGGGTGTACCCTGCCTCTCGCCCGTTGACCACTGGGATAGGCTCCAGTTCCCCCCGCGACCCCATCAGGGAATAAGCGGTATTGATAATGGATGGATGGATAAATAAATAAATAAATAAAAGACAAAAAAATATCCCTTATTTTCTAAAATATTAATTGGGTGTAAGAGTTCAGGTAAGTAGTGCTGGATTGACTTCTGATTCTACAGCAGTAAAGAATGTGAACAGCCTCTTCAGAACCAGCTGGAACTCTCAGCCCACCGCTGTGGTTCAAGTCAGGAGGGGAGCTTCAAAACAGCAACTAACATCCTGTCAACATTTTTTTTGCTTCGGGCTGAATTTAATCACCGAATTTAGTAAGAGCAGTTTTTAATCCTGTTCATCTTTATTGTAAAAGTCACCCTCTGTGAGAGGATAACTGGCTCAGATGGGGTACCCATGTGGAAGATTTTCTTAGATGATGGTCGTGAGAGGAACAGCATGTTCTCTCTGGAGGATTTTGTTGACATTTTGTTTTCAGCTACCGAGAGCTGCTCTAATTAACTGCTGCAGATTTTTAAAAGATTTAACGTTCAAGCACACAGTCACGTTTTGGAACCCCTTGGTGCTACGTGTATGTTAAGTGTGTGCTAAGCCCCCTATAAATGTGTTATATGTTTTTTTTGTTTTTATTTTTTTCCTCAAACTTTCATATTCAAATAAACATTAGGCTATTATATGTTAAACCTAAGATCATTTGCATCAATATACACATTTTTTGCATCTCCGGGGCATAAAACATTCATCTGAACGAAGACATTTTAATGGCATAGTAGATATTAGCTTAAACAGTTGAAAAGACTTTTCTAATCTTTGTTGTCAACATGTAACTGTAAACATAGTGAATTATGGATTCTAGTTTGTCCCTAATAATTATCTTCTCTCTCCTTAAAGAAATATTGCCTCAGGTTTATATATTCATCCGTCCACAGTTAGTTATATTATTAGATTTTCTTTGCTTGAAGGACCAGGAGCAATCAAGATCTGTTATGTATTAGTTGCTGATCTACAGAGAGAATTTTTTCTCTCTTTTTTTGGGGGGGTGAAGTATAACGTAACACCACAATAAAGATTTCACAATCAGATGCAAAGAAGCGTCTTAACATTCTTATCTAGATGCAGCCAATCGTGGAGGAGAAGACCAGTACCAGGGCCATTTTGTTTTTTCAAGAAAAGATATTAGTCATTTAGTTTACTTCTACAAAGGCTGCAATCAAATTTGAACCACTCTCAAGAAAAGCTGGCAAAACTTTTACAATTTCAATTTAAATTAAAAAGCAAACACCTGCAATATATTACAATTGAGGTATAACCTGGCTAAAAAAAGAGAAAAAAGTGAACCACTACAATTTGATTTAAAATCCAGAGGCAGTAACATGCCAGTTTGAACTTTCTCTGTTCCAACAATCACCGTCTGACCAGCCTACATGGTGGTTGTTTTTGTGTAGGCTTGGTCTGGTGGGGGCTGGACGGGAAAAGGGCAGAAAAACTGCCCTTTCTGTGTTTTCACAAAAAAGAACAACAGACCGCATGACCTTAAAATGAGTTGGACCCGTTTAGACCCGTTTAGACCCGTTTATGGGTCAGGCTCAGTATCAACAGCTTCTTCCAATCGACACTTCTGTGTTGAATGTTGTCGTCCAAGGAGCGACAAACCCGACGTCAGCGTCAGCATCCATCAAATAATCCTGCGCACAAGCTATGGTTACGAGCCGCATTCCATTTATTTAGATTATTTATCCAAACACACAAGCGTGAGAGAAAAATCGTTGTCTAGGTGTGTATTCTGCCTTTTTCAATACTCTCTCTCAGGTGGATCAGTGCATGTGTAGCAGCTGTTGGATTCATGCCACAAATGATGTCTTACAGTCATTTTCATTATTTAATGGTGAATTTGTCAAATAAGACTGATTTCATCGATTCAGGATTTTATTAGAGCAAAGTACCAGCATGGAAAGGCTTTCATTTGTCTTCAGTTGTCACAAACTCTCAATGGCATGATTTTCTGTAACAATTCTGGGCAGCAGACAAAAAAATGAATATAAATAAAATGATTGCAGCTTTGTAGGGAAACTATTTATTCAGGCCTGACTATTTATGCAAAAAGATGGAAATTTAGAACATATACAAACAGCCTCCGCCCATTTGAATATTTATAAAGCCAACGATTCGATCCCCAACTGCAATTAGCCTGGATATGAGAAACCAATTTTTATCGAGCATTTAGAAATACCGTTTTGATTCTCACTAACACAATAGTTGATTGTTTGCATGCACCTGCAGGAAGATAGGAAAGCTGGTCCATGAATAAAAAAAAAGTCCAATTCAATTTATTTTTCCTGACAGATAAACATAGCATGAGAGGCAGGAAAAAACATGAATGACAAGCAAAAAGAGTGTAAGTGGGTCAGAGTGGATTAAGTTTGAGGAGCATGCAGAGGAGAAACAGCCTCTCGTCGGTTTAAAGAGGATAATTGGCGTGACCTTCTGACGTCAGTCATCCTCTGCAGAATGGTGGGCTGCCAGTGACACACAATGTCCTGTTGTTCCGCATCCACACGTAAGCTGAAATGTACACTCGGGTTCACGGCGGCCACTCGCACACCCACAAATTCTCATGCACACAATAGAAACCTCTAACCTTGTATACAGTTCCCTTTGTGTGCGTAGTACCCACTCAGAGGAGTCATCGCTCACTAATGTGTGTAATTAAGGCTCTTTGATCGGGATGGCTGAGTATACAAAAAAGGACACCGAGTAGGATTAAAACAGGTGGTGCTCCTGTTTGTTGTGTGTGGTGAGTGAAAGCAAAATTCTGGCAGGTACTTCATGATTTTTTTTTTGCCTCTGACTAGTTGTCTGTGCCAGTTCCTCTTAGGTTAACTATTCAAACAAGGGAAACTTTTAGGGAAACTTTGTCAGTGACACTCTTTCGGCGAATGCCTAAAAAATAATCCATCACTGCAACCCCGGTGGCCACGCGATGACCCGTCCTCACCGCAGTGATGCCCGAGTTTTCTCAGATCAGGACACGTGCGTGTTAACTGCTTTCTGCCACAGAGGCAAAATCCTAATCCAGGAAAAAAGTCACTGCAGTTCTCCTGCCGACAGAGTGTACTGATCTGCGTTGGGGTAGACGGGATGAAACATTGGTTGTGGACGGGAGACCCCCGTAATGACTGGAACTGCTTAGATTTTCAGGCACACACTCAGTGCGATGGCAGGAGTTGGTCCAATTTGCAAGAACTGCTGTGAAAGTCAACACACTAACTGCAAAAACTTCCAGCTGCCTTCAGTGGGTTTCTATACATGTCTAAAATGTAAAGGTGAACCCTGTGCACCTTAAAGATTGATCAGATGTGCTTATCATTCGCTTTCAGCAGAGAAGATAGAGGCCTTTAGCTGATGCAACCCCAAAGCTTTGCAGCTTCCTCTGAACTTGAGGCCGACTCCAACCGTTCCTATCTTTGAGTTTCAAATTAACACTCAATATCAGTTATGGAGATTTAATCCTGTATGATTCCCATTTGAGAATCCATTTTTTTCGGTGTAGCATTTTATTCTTCTGTTTAGAGATCTATTGGGGTTTTTCGTCCAGTCTGACTGGAACAAATACTATATATTTAGGACAATATATTCATAGACTACACATATATAAGAATATATGTAAGAAATCTTTGCTGTTTCCATAGCAGAGTTACAGGGCTGAATATTCTATCTGCACGTGATCCCACATTTCCCGTGATTAAGGGAGGATGATCATTCAACTTCCTCCTCCTCATTCTGTTCTCGGTCTCTGCCACGCATACCTGACCTCTGCAAATCATAGAGATTAGAGACATTATTCCATACATTACTTGAGGTTTGAAAGCTCCATCACTCCTACACGCAAACTATTTTCCCTTTGGTATGTTTGCACATCACGAAAGATGTAAAGGAGTGATGGAACTACCAGCAGAAATGATTCCAGCATTGACTCAACTGGAGCAGAATAAACTCATTAAATAAGATGAGTTTTTGCAGAGAAAACTTAATTACAAAATTACACATATGGTGTGGTCAGCTGCACTTCAGCCACATACAACGATAAGCATTAGCTCCTGTGCCAAACATCAGTGTGCCATCTCTCCAATGCTAATGATGCTAATTTAGCTGAGACTGGAAAATGTTTTGATTCCTAATATGAATGTATGAACTGGACACATATCTAAACAATCACAGCACACTAATCAGAAGCAGTGAATGAGGGTTATATGATAAAATCTCTAAGATGTGGTTACAGGCTGTCAGTGCTATAGCAGTATTTCCATGTGGGGTTTGCGTGTTATTCTCTGGTATGCACGGGGGCCTCTGTGTTTCCTCTGACTTTCTCCCACCATCCCAAAACATGCGTTTTAGATTTATTTTTTTATTTTTGAGTTTCAAGGCGACAGGGTCTGAAATTGTCTTTACTTTCCAGCGAGTTTGTCATTGACGGCCAGTCAGGCACAAAATGAACAAATCTGCATTTTACGTCTCCGACATTAACATTCGGCTTGGCTAAATCTACTAAAATTGGAAGGTAGAGCTGACATTAACAATGCAATTTCCTTAACACAACAGGGACTGTATTCTGTTCCTACGCATGTCTAAACCAAACCCCTGACATGCTTAGAGAATCACTGGACCGATAATTGGACTGACAATGCTATTATTACTGCTTATACTTCTAGAGCAGGCTCTCATCTCTTTAATTACACCGGACAAATTACTCATTTCTGACAGTAAGGTTAGGTGGGCACCTGTGATCAACCGGTGCTGATTATCAAAAGATGACTCACAAACTCCTGAGGTGAAGTGTGAAAAGACTCTAATGGATAAAATAAACGTTCATGTTATTGATGTTCAGGGGGTTTGCCTGTGATTACCTTAGAAATACACAGAGGAAGTATTGAGTCACACTGGAAAGTTTCCAATCAATGAAAAAAGGGCCATTTCAGAATGTTTTTTTCTCCCTACGTGTAATTGTGAGTACATCATCAAAGATACGATTTCATCAGCCACATCTCAGGTGAGCTGTTCCCTCTTTAATGGTTTTCTTTTGACATCAATGCCATTTAACCAATAACCATTTCTGAAGGATTTGTATACTTCCAAACAAATATAAATGTCCCTGCTGGTCCTGATGGCTTTTCAACTGAGTTTGGATAAGTATGTGTACTCTTGTTGATCAAAACAAAATCTGTTAAAGGTAATTTAAGTGTTTAAGGCAGTAAAACCGACAGGTTTTATGTGCTCAGCTCAGAGGACTTGATTTTGAGACTGAGCTTTTAAAAGATGAGTGACTAAAATGAATGTGAATGAGGAAGAAATCTTGAATTCTGAAATGTATACACA
>JABUIW010000078.1:1616177-1688133 GCA_013363375.1 Menidia beryllina
AGAAAGAAAGAAAGAAAGAAAGAAAGAAAGAAAGAAAGAAAGAAAGACCCACATAAGGTAAAGAATGGGACCAATGGAAGAGAAAAATTCTTTCCTCTAGCAGTTAGTTGGAGTCGCAGGCAAAGAAGCAAACAGCATCAGCAGCAATCGTGCGTCCCAAAAACTCCTCAAATCCAGCACATTTGGTGTGGGAAAAAACAACAAGGTCTGAATTTTAAGTGCAATACGGTAAATTAGAAACGACTATTACAGTTGTTACATAAGGACCCTGGATTTGAAGGGTTAATGGGAGGGAGTCATTTCAGACTGCAGATATTTAATTTAACTCACGTTAGTGATGGTGCACTTTTAAGAAAGTCAAAAAGAACATTCAGCAAATACAGGCACGTGCAAAGAAATCAGTGTGCTTTCTCATGTTTTTTGGCAGATTTGGCAGATTCAAACCCTGTGTTTGCTAACCAATACAAACTAAAACTGGTTTGTTTTCACTGACTACTAAAAAGTGGTTTTGAAATGTGTGAAGCAAGACATTTTAATTTACATTTCCATGGAGTCACGAATGTAGCCACAGGTTGAACTCTGTGTCAAAGAAGGATCCTGCTATTAGAGCTAACAATTATTTGACGTAAATTTAAGTGAATGCAGGCTCTTCAGTTAAGTTCTATTACACTTACGATTAACATAACTCTGCAGATGAGTCATTAAATGTTAATTTACCTTTTTATGTACTACTGTGGGGTACGCCAACCAACATATTTCGGGAATAGACAACTAAATAATTATAAAGATCAGGTACTTTTGACTCAGCTGACTGAGTGCATCAATAAGCTTAAATATAAACTGTATCTAAAACTGCCTCATTAGCTCTCTACCATTCACAGTAGTGTAATTGGATTACATTTTGAAAAAGAGATATCCATTCCTGTATTTGTCAAAGTGTATGTGTACTGTTTAAATTCTAGAAAGCTATTTGCACAGAAAAACTGTAAAAATACAAATGTAGTATCCAGTGGGGGTGATGGCCTCTGCTGCTCAGATGTCACTCACCATCCTGATGAACACGCATGGATGAGGCTGTGATGTCAGTGGTGACATTGAAGTATGGAAGCCACAGATCCTGGGGACAAACAACATTTCACACACAGCACAAACTTGATCAGGATTCTCTCAGTGAGACGACTCTTGTGCTGTCGCACTCTTTTGGCCCTGCGGCCTCTCACCTCAGCTTGCTTGTCCTGAAAAACTTTATAGATGCTGGTGTTAAAGGCAGACCCAGAGAACATGGAGGTGATGGGATAAGTGAGGTCCAGTACCGTTTTAAAGACAGAATTCATTGCCTGTAGAATGACAGATGTAATAAATCAGTCAGCTGCACGCCTTTAAAAAGATTTTTCTGTATCATAAGTTGGTGAACCTTTCCTTTTTACATTTTACTTACCAGGATGGTTGTGAAGTAATGACAAAGGGAGTGTACTAAACAGAGTTGCACAGTACCTTGGACCATTCTCTGGCTCTTTGCTTGGTTCGAACAGCACTCCTCTCCTCAGCGTACAGCGCACCGATGAATGAGCCAATCGATGTCCCGCCCACTATGTCAATAGGAATCCCCGCCTCCTCCATGGCCTTTATCACCCCGACATGAGAGCAGCCTCTGCACAGGAGAACGACAAGATGAGTGCATTAGACTCCCACTTGGGGGAAACATTATAAATAAACTTTGTACAGAAAGTCTTTGCAGAGAGTTCTCACCTAGCACCGCCTCCTCCGAGCACGAGAGCAATGCTGTTCCCAGTGAGGACCCGGGCCAGCCGAGAGAAATCACTGTGTCGGTCTGCTGTTTTCTCAAACACCTTCTCGTACACCTCCCTCTACACAAACAGAAAAAAATATTTTCCAGTAACATGTAACAATATATACACATGCAGGGCCGTTTTCTCCATACCAGTTTGCCGGGACTGCGCTTGGAGAAAACCCTGCGGGGACACTTGAGGTGCAGATGCCCTGAGCACCAGCTACGCATGTTAAGCCACTCCACGGTTCTGGAGGGGCCTGGACCATCCTCTCTGTGCAGAAGGACCAGCTGCTTCAGAGCCCGTACAGCCGTGTTTTCCAGCATTTGCTCTAACTAAAGAAGAGAGACGGAAATAGTAAAACTCAGTTGTTGCCATTAGATTTCTCCTCAGCTCCACAACAGCGAACATCTACCTCTCCCAGAGCTGGTTCCTGGTCCCCCAGGCCCACGATGAGGATGCAGTCGGCCTGGCGGATGCAGCGCTGAGTCCATGGAGTCATGCTGTTGTCAGTCTGGTATAGGACAATTCGATTGATATCTTCCTGCTGGGCCAGCCAGCCAGAGAGCCGATACTCATGAATACTGAAATTATACATAAAAGAGGATGACGATTAGCATCTTTATTCACCAATGTGGGTACACACATCTTTGATTCTTTGATGGTGGCAAGTTTCTCTAACACTTGGCATTCCTGATTATCAGACTAACCTGTCCAAAGCTGAAGCACCCAGACGCTCTTTAATTATCTCACTGGTTAATAGCAGGGTGGGTCCTACAGGTGACAACCACAGGCAGCTTAAAGTTAATCATTTACAGAACAATTAAAGTACTTTCAATTGTCTTCCAAAGAAGCTCAGAATAAAAAAAGTACAGGATTTCTACACATTTCCAAAATTTCACCACACAGAAATGCATAAGTTCAAGATTGAGAAAGAGACAAAGAGAGGTGGGTCTACCAATGGCACTAAGGGCATGGCTAAGCTCCAGGTTGAATGCGTTGATGGGCACTTCATCACATACAGGAAGCACAGCAACAGTGGAGAGGTTGCTCGCAGGGTTGGTGACATCAGCACTTGTTGCCATAGTGGGCAAACTGAGGGCTGACCCTAGGTGATAAAGATGTAGTCCTTCAATTAAATTTTCAAAAGAAAGACATCACCATTGTTATCATATATAGATAAACTTGGAGACATGATGTAACCTGAGAAAGGCCCACGACCCTGCTGCAGGTTACCCAAAATCTTCTGGCCTAACAGATGAATTAACCGTGTCACAACCTAGAAACAAAAATTAAATGGCAGAATTAAAAATGGATCAAAACACCAGATTGAACACCAGAAGGAACAATATTTGAATAAACTCATGAACCTGTGGATATCGTCTTTTGATGTTGTTCAGTGTCCCTTCGGGCAGTTTTACCAGCTCTGTGTCCCTCACAGCATGGACAGTGGTGGCTCTTGGCTGCTTGGTCAAAGCCTCCACCTTTTTAGTCAAAGCACAAACCACAACACCACCGTGTATCATTGGTCATATCAATCAAATCATATCAAAATATTGGTCATATCAGGTGGATATGGACAGACGATAGTTTAAGGAAAAAGGCAAACGTTTGATTGGGTTAATTAGTTCGTCAAAACAAAACAAAGTAGGTCTTTTAACAGGAATTTGTTCTCACCACGCCAATGAGATCTCCTCGACCATACTCTCCGATCAGCTCCTTCTTCCCATTTGCTTTACGAATGACTGAACGCAAACGTCCATTCAGAACAATGTAGGTGCAATCAGACTGGTCTTCTTGTCTACAGAATTGAGAAGCAAAGGGGTTTTATGACAGTTTCAAATTAACTGTAATAGTCTTTTTTTTTTTTTTTAAATCTGATGACTGTTTATTTAAAGATTATTTCCAAATCTAGATATGCATGAAAGAACAGGGAGTACCTGTAGAGGGCTCTGCCAGCTTCAACAGCCATCCAGTCAATAGCAAAGTCCATCTGACGGACAAAAGCTGACATGCGGATGGCTACAGTGTGGGCCACACTCAGCACCACACTGGGTTGCTCCCTCATAATCCTGCAGGTGGTAGCAGAGAGCCGCAGGTGTAAATGCTGACTTTATTCATGCTTTGTTATCGTAATACTAAACAGAACTCTAAGACTTTTGCAACTATTTTATGTCCTTTTAGAGTAATGATGGAGTGTCGGTCGTAAAAAGTATTACTGAGTATTATTGATTTTTCAAATTTACACAGTGTGAAATGAACTCATTATTTGAATCATTTACAGCAATGCTTGCTCAATGTAGGGAAGAAAGACTCACTCATAGAAATCGGACTTTGAGATCTTCAGGTAGGTACAGTCTCGGATTGCTTTGATAGTAAAGATAAGGGGCTCTCCAGTGAGCACAGCTAGCTGGCCCACCATCTCTCCTTGGTGGATAACAAACAAGCAGACAGCCTCCTGTTTGTCAATCATCCGCTGGTAGACGTGAAGACAACCAGACAGGACAAAATGTAGACTCACATCCTGCAGAAAAGAAAATAGGAAGAGAAGGACAAAGCAGAATTGAGAATAAAGATCCTATTATTTTTCTTTTTGCTTCAGTTTGATTTTTTCCTTTCACTTTCCAAAAGCACCTAAATAATTATAGAATGGCAAATAAAAACACCATAAATACAAAAAACAACACCCTTGTATATGAATGCAAAGGTGAGAACAGTAACTGTATAGAGTTTGTTTACGTGTGTGTCCCAAAACGTCCCAATGTCAAAACAAGCAGAGAGAAAAGAGTCAGCAGAATAGATGGGGGATAAAGGTGGTGTTGGGTCAAAAGTGGGGCAGGGGTGGCTGTGTGGCAGCAATCCGATCTGACAAATGAGTGCTCTGAAAAAAGGGCTCGGTGTGTCTTCTGTGATGTACCTGGTCTCCCTGTCTTGCCAAGACGGCTCCAGCTTTTGCATGGTGCAGAGTCACTTTCCCATTTAACAAAGACGGGTCCTGGATTAAAAGAAAGCAAATAGATGGAAATGTTTGAGAGTTAAGTTTAATAAAATCCCCATTGAGGACAAACTTTAACTCCTAATTTTTCTGAGTAATAAAATTACATGGAAATAAATTCATGAAAGACATGAAACACTGAAGATTGAATGATGGAAGGAACTATGCGAGTTTTAGCACTGACGAGGTGGTTGATATTACAAAAATAAAAAAGATTAACAAAAACATCTACGTGTAAATGAAAGAAAAAGTTAAACAAACCTCGATCCTCATCAGTCTGAGCATATCTTTTCGGGCTTCCTCAAACAGAGTGCCACTGGATCGACTGGACACAGGTGCGAAAAAGTTGTCCACAGCCGTCTCTTCCTCCGGATACAGATAGATGCCAGAAGGAACCTCATCAACTGTAACCTTCCTTTCACGTTGTTCCTGGGACACAGACTGTTAAGACATTCAGACTCATCAGTATTAAACTTGGACCTCCACATGTTAAAAACAGGAAATCCATAAAGAAGTTTTTAGAAGGATTAGATAAATGGTGCATAGCATAGCTTCATGTCAAACTGTTTTTTGCGTTGATCATTTTCAGATCTTTCTCTCAATGGTCGTTAAATGGTTGCATTCCATTTCTATTTCTGTGTAAAATAACCAGAGCCCACCAAATCCCAGCTGTGTGATGAAGTCTACTGACCCTTGTAAAGGTGGGAGGGGTATTCCCATCCTCTGCCGACACCGAGATCCGTCCCCTTTCATATGCCATGTCAAAATCTGATTTCAGACTTTTCTGAATCCCTGAACAAGAAACATATAGAGAACAGATCTTCAGTAAACATTTCCAAAATAAATTAATAAGAAAAACTTTTTTTTTTTAAGTATTTGAAGTGCCAAAAGAAAACAGTGTCTGCATGACTGCAGAGTCATGTTTTTCATAACGGGGAAATCTAAGATGAGCTGAAATGTGTAAACCTGCCACAGGCATTCATTAAAATGCCTCCAATTCTCATATCAAAATATCTGTATACTGACATTCCAGAGGTGTGTGACGTTTCGGGCTCCAGGTTACCAACATGTCTGATCATTTCAGAGTTTACATTCATTTGAATATGGAAATAAGCTTGCTACACTCATGTACACAGAAAGCGTTTTAGGACCTCCTTTCCATTGGTGCTATCCCAGCTTTATCTTCTCAGCAGATCTGTCCCAATCTGTACTACATTTTTGAATAGTTTTTTATAATAACTTACAGTTCTTTAGTTTGAATTATAAAAACAATTTAACTGTGTAGAGGACTCTAAAACAAAGAAAAACAAATCTTTAAGCATTAGAAAATAGGCAGGCCGTAAAAACTATTAGAAAAAATGTAGATAAGCCATTTCAAAATGTAATTTCCAGACACAACCTCTTTGCTGTCTGACCATATTTGTTCCTTCCTAAAAATTATGACACCATGTGTCAACATCCCTTTACCAGCAAATGATTGAGAAAGATAACGTCCCTGTAAAATAAAGCTTTGAAATGAGAGACTCGTCTCTAAAGCGCCAGATCATGATGAGAAACTGTTCATACCTGTCCTTAAAGGAAGCCTTCAGGTGAAAAAAATGCCTTTCCTTTTACTGAGAGGAACTTGCCCATACACGGTAAGCGTATCTTTTTCAGATACTATTTTATACATGAAAAGTAGAGAACAGTTAATAATCTTTCAAACTTATCACCCTCACCAGCAATGTCCACGGGCATGGAGATTGTCCTGCTGAGAGTGGGTGCTGCTCCATCCTTCCCTTGTTCCCCTTCTGGAAATAAGGGATGACTCACATTTATAAGATGACGATAAAGAAAGAAAATAAGAAAAAAAAAAAGTGTAAAAATGCATTTAGATGATAACACCCAAGAACTCCTTTAAAAACTAGCACGAGGAGCGACTTCAGCTGAGAACCAGCACCCTACCTGGAGCTTCACCCTTAAGGGCAGCTTCCCGATGCTCCTCTGGGACGGTCAGGCTGCCGAACCGCTTGCCATGGCGGACAGGACTGGTGCGAGTAGGGTGGGGCGACGGTGGTGGAAGACGTGAAGGCTGCATTTCCTTTAAAATAAGCAAAGCTTTTTCACACACTTTCTTTATGTACATCTCAAGTTCAAATCGTACCCATTTATCCTAAGGGCACAACGTAAATGGCACTAATTACGAAACAGCAAAGCAACAGATGTTGCTGTCATCAATTTTTAAATAAGCCCTGTATTTACAACATTATAAACATATCAAGCTAATAAAGAGCCGAGTGGATTGTTGTTACGACCGGTTTAATACACGTGTGTGTGTGTGATAAACTCACGTGAGAGAAGAGCTCATTGGTCAGTCCCAGATAGTTGTGAAGGGCTAGGACTGTTACTCTTTGGAGACGAACCATGATAATCTGAATAAATGTGTCAGGAAGTGAGTCATTTTATGACTTAATTAAAAAAGCATCATGTTTATGGCTTTATGAACACATTGCTAGCATTTAGGGCTACATGTGAAAGTTAATCCATACAGACAAGGCTAGGTTCTTTAATTGCGGGTTAGTACATGCAATAAAATGAGGAAACCAAACGACTGACCTGAACTACTCGCACTAGGCTCTCAGGGTACTTCTCAAATATAGACAGGAAGGCCTCTACAGGTAAACGGAGAACAGTGGAAACCTCTGCAGCCCGGGCGGACACTGTTCTGTAAGGCTTCTGGTGGCCCTGCAAACAAAGTTTCCAAAGAGCCATCACTTTTCCTGACGCCTTCTCAAACCTAGATGCTCATTATCACTAAATGCACAATGGTTGGACCTAAACAGAGTTTAAACATAATCACAACTAAGCATACATTTGTGAGCAGTGCAAGAGGAAAATGTCTGTCGAGTCAGCAGGTGAACGTAAATGATGGAATTTAAAGGCTTAAACGTATAAAAGTGTGTGTGCGGATTGTGTGTGAGTTGGGAAAGCCTGTGTGAGGAGGTGTGGTGTGGCACATCGGGCAAAACGTGGGTGTGACGTACTGTGATGACATCCAGAATGCTGAGGAGGCTGTGAACACTGTCTCCTGCATAAACCTCCTTCACCACATTTTCTTTCCCATCCTGGAGGACATAAGGAAGACATTTTAGGAAACTGAGGATCAAAGGTTTTTATGATAACCCCAGTGACAACATACACACAGATATAAAGCCTCCTTTTGTGTTGATACATGCTTTAATAAACAGCTGCACCTTCACAGATTTTTAATGTAAGGGTTGGTCCAAGACTTTGGCACTGTGAAAAATCCCAACCAACGAGGACATCAGAGATATTTCAGAGAAATACGAGTTTTGTTATTCCTAAAAAGCATCTCAGGTTTGCTTCCCTGCATGTATCAACAAGCTTTGCACAACAAAGCATTCAGATAAGCACAACTACTTTCATGCATAAAGTTTCCAGGTAAAAAGGCCACAGAAGAACATGACGGCCAGCATACCGTTCCAGTAAGGCACAATTCTAGTTTTCCATCCTGAACCACGTAGATGCTGCTGTCTGGCTGGCCCGGCCTGAAGACGTACTCCCCTTGCTGGAATTGCAGAAAAACCATGTGTTTGCACAGCTCCAGGAACAGAGGCTTCTCAAAGTGGCCCAGCACGCTGCAGTCGTGGACCAAAGAAGAAACAGCAACAAAAAACTTTAAGGTGACGCGTTTTTAAAATCCTTAATTTGGACAGATTGGGGCTAATCGGTTCTACATGCTAAGAACTTCCAACAAAGCCCTTAGCCTGCAATAATCCAATTACAAAGGTGACAAAAAAACCTACCGAACATTTTTGAGCATGTAGAGCACCTCAGAGGGAAGGTGGGAGTTGGCCACATCAAATTCAGTGAGGTCTGCCTCCAGCACTGAGGGAGGGGGCTCCTTGGCTTGAAGCGTGGGCACCTCCTTCTTGAAGCGCAAGATCCTTCATAAGCGACAGACAAAAGCATGGTTCAGGGAGAAGCCAACAGGAGAGTGAGGGCAGGTTTTGAGAGTTTTCAAAAGAGTGGGGGGAACTTATGACTGTTGGAAATCAGCTTTACTTTTTAGCAATGTTCAACATCTTCTGCTTCTTCTTTAGGCGTGGCCGAGAGGAGGAGGATGTACCCACCAGGGAAGAGGTAGACTGAGAGACCTATAACCAAACGGTGGTTTAGACCATGTTTCCATGCCTTTTTTTAAAAAAAAACAAAATTACATGCAAATCTCTTTGCGTTAAATGTAGCCATTTCCGAACAGTTTAAACATTTAGCCACCCACTCACTTTGCGCATGATCTTCCGCCCATAGAACATCACTTTGTCTCTCTTTCGAAAACGATATTTTGGAGCCTCCTGGGCCTTGATGTCTGTAAAGTCAGATAGATGGATCAAAAGGGCCACATTAATACACTCAATCTATTTCCAATGACAATCACGAGAGTCTGGAGCAAAGCGAGCAATGCTTCTCAACAGTTACTGACTTCGAAGCTGGATCCTCCGCAAGATGAAGAAGATGAGGATGGCGATAAGGACAATGGCGATGCCCGCACCGATCACCATCCCCACCATCTGGAAGGAAGAGCAGGCAGGTAATGGGAGTAGAAAATGAAATCCAAACTTACACTGACTCCAGCATCGTTAAATCTGATAGTAGATTAGACCGCACTGATTTGACTTTGGCTGTAGCCTGGAGCTAGTTATATGCTGTCGTTAGGAATGCACTGACTGAAATCTTCTCAGCTAATTCCAGTTTTGCATACAAATACATTGAACTACAAAGATTCTTAACCAGAAACAGCTTTTATATTGTCCCAGAAGTGCATCCCGTTATAAGGTCTCTTACTAGGAATGAACACAATAAAAAAATTCCTACTTAAGATCCTGGATAGAATTATTCTTCATTTTAAGATTAAAAAATTAAAAAATAAAAAGCTGCATATTCCTATTTGAAGCACCAGATTACAGGTCCTCCAAAACGTTCTCAACAAATGAAAGTTAAGTGAAGTCACCTGATGAACAACCCCATTTCCAGGTACTACATGTTGTGATATTTGTTCGTTTTGATTCATGCTTTACGGCAAATATCTGTGATTTCATCACAATTCACTTTCATTTAAAAAAAACGGCCTAATCAGCCAGGCCAATTTAAAATATGTCAGTAACTAAAGCGATCATGGTAATCACTGGTAATTTGATTCCTTGCCGTTCAACCAAAACAGATGAAAGTGTAAGAAGTGAAACCATCGCAGGGAGACAGAAGTGCACACCCACCATGCTTGTCTGTAGTTCTTCCTCCACAAACGTCTTGAGGTTATCAAATGTGTCCTAGTGTAACAAAAAAACTGCATGTTAGTACTTTGAAGAGAACACATCTCAACCTTGAAATTCAGTAGCACAACAGTTTCACATTGAAGTGTGGCTGTTTGAAGCGTGGGCCCATAGGCTTCTATTCCACTGAAGTGTAACGGAATGTGTGAATGAGGGATTTGCCCTGTAGGCAGGAATGTCCCGACTATCATTGCACGGGCAATGTGAGGGATAAATATGTAACATCTCATTTGACATTTCTCGTTTGATGTGTCCTTGCTTACATGTTTAACACAAGCACACAAAGCCCCTTTACTCGTATACTCCAACATCACATGCAGAACTCCAGGGCTCCAAGGCAACAAAAGGCCAAGCAAATTATATTATCGTTTTGGCTCGACAAAAGTGGCCTGAAGCACTATCACCAGAAACAAGAAATAAGGGTCAACACCCCAACGCTAAAATAAGCTGTATGATTTCATTTGTTGGAACATAATGAGTGTGTTTGGGTTGTAAACACCATTTTAAGTGATGGGTTTTTTAAATTCTGGCTGCAAGCCGGGGACACTGCATGCCATCAGTAGTTATTTACTAATGTGTGACGCGTTATTTTGGATGTAAAGAGCCTAAGATGCACAAAGGTAACACTGATGGGTGTACTCAAATAAACTTAGTACCACATAATCCTGGTTGAGACTTTGAGAAGTCAAACTGAAGTTAGGAGTGAAATATAATTGTGAAAAGAGAACGCATAAATGGGGAATCTTAAGAAAACGTTTCCAATAAAAGCTCCAGAAGAAGAAAAAAAATACCTGCTGCATTAGGAGAAGTAAGCGTAATAAACTTATGGACTGTCAGGCTGAGAAGTGGCAGATTGAACTGTAAAGTTCAGTTAGGGAAGACCTCTGCCAGCCAATTTTGGAAATTGCCAACCTGAATGCCTATTCAAAATTATGCTTTACAACTGTGAGCTGCTTTATGTTTCATGCCGACAGTTGGCTGTCATTTGCTTTGCAGATCACATTCAAACTTTATGGCTCATCTGTTCATAGAGGAAAAACAGACAAAAATCACCAGACAAAATATTTCTCCCAGCCATAAAAACTCAACTACTGAGAGACAGCTATATAGAGCTCAATTAGAATTTCTCTCTGAACTTTACTCATGCTACAGCAGATTTGTGGGTAGAATGTGTGCTCTGCATTGTCCTCTTTCTGGATGCCAATTCCACACTGCAATGGAGCTTAAAATAAATGCTGGATGATTTACTCGAGATTTTCTACCTGCTAAAGCAATTTTTCGAAACGATGAAATGTGCTTCATAAAAACCCACCGGTGAAGTGTCTTCTTGGACCCCTTGTTCTGAGGTACTCTGTCCCATTGTAACCTTGTTTCTTCATAGGGATGGTCCATCAACAGCCACTAAGAGCAAAGGCAGAGATGAGTACTCTACAGGGAGCAGAGGTGAATGTAGGAAAAGCAATGGTGTAAATTCAAAATTGTATGACTTATTTTTTGCTGAATTGCTTTAGCACTAAGAAACCATTGATTCCTAGTCAGGCAGATTCTTATCTTTTTTAAGAACAAAATAGGAAACGTTTCTACTGTAGACACACCAGATCTGTTTTTGCAAATGTTAGTTGCACACCAGCTGTGCAAAGAGAAAGCATACAAAATCATTCATGCCTAAGGCATAAAATGAAATTAAATCTATTTTCCGGTTTCATAGCATCGTCTATGGACAGGGGCCACTTCAGTTGTTGGGATGTAGCACCATCAAACACACCTTCACGTCGGGCCAGAATGTCAGCTCTGATGCAAGGTCATCAGCAGGACCCTTTCAGGGGGAAAAAAATCTAACCAAATTTAACTGCTGAAGTTATATCCGATTGTTCCTTTTACATACTGTTAGAGATGCTGATGAGCTGGAATCCCCTGAAAAGACTGGCTGCTATTACCCAGTAGACCGGTGACAAACATACTTTGTCTTTCCTTTATCAGTGTGAACTTCACAGTAACCTATGATGAAAATAAATAAGTACATAAAACCAAGATATTTCCAACTATTTATGCCTGTCACAGATCAGGTGCTCAATGAAACAAATAAAAAAAAGTTGTTTTTTTTAAACCATCTCTCTGGGACCCTCAACCCCTCCTCATCCTTATTGTCCAAATAAATTGGTAAAATTTTCATTTTGAATGAGGATAAATCATAATTATATTTTAAAAGTTCATAGGTCAAAATTTATGTTTACAAAGTTTGTGTTTAATGTTGTTGGTGTCTTAATGATTTCTTCACAACCTGACTGCAGACTGACCACATACTTCTTCATTGTCTGGGTCTGATTCAGCTGACACAAGGTTATGAACTACTGCGGTGGTAACGCGCCTTCTTTTCTCCCTACAGCTCGTATAAAAGCTTGGTCCACTGATGACAGCCCATGTCCGACTCGAACTCTGACTCACAACAGCACAGCTAAAGGCAACCTGGCAAATAGCATAAAATGTGTCAGCTGAAGGCTCAAAGAGAGCAAAGAAGGAGGCATCTTATGTATATTATATGGTATTAGCAAAAATGTAGGAAGCAAGTTGTTTTGTGTTCTACTCTCCTTTATCTAAAGAGATTTTGTACGAATGTGATTTCACAAAGGCGATTTCTAAAAATAATATTATGATAAATGTATTATGAGTTGTAGAATGTAATTGAGTTTTTTTTCAAAATATGTCAAATAGTCAAACACATGAATAAATCCAAGCAGTTTATCAGAAGAGATTTAAAGATATTCATTTATTTCTTGATATATATCACAGCTCTGAAAGATGTATAATTTCAGCTCCAAAGTAGTTTAGTAGCTAATTGCACTAGCTATGCTTTGTGATTAAGCTTTCCACTAAAATGTGCACAGCGAGCAGTCTGTATATAATGCAGGCCATCTTCTTAATAACACCACAACACATACCACCGTTAGCTGCAGCTCTGGACTAATGCGTTTCCTGCTTAATCTATACCATCAGTGACTTAGACAGGGTGCTTGAACTGCTGTGGAGATGAAATTCAATAAGTGAAAAGCTCAGGACAGAGTGTCATGTTGCATGGGGTAACCCTGTGAGCCACAAACAAACCATAAAACAGGATGCTGCTGTGAAGCATCGGCTTTTGAGGGCTTGAATTTGGAAGAAAACCTTAAATATTATCAATAAATGTAATTTCCAAATGTATACATTCAATGTATTAAGTATTTCATAAAAAAATTAAAGGGAATTTAAAAACTAAAATAGCTAATAGGTCTGATATCACAACCGTGTGTGCAAATGCAAGGATCAAAGTAGGCCAATATAATTACAAAGTGTTCTGTTGTCCTGACATTTGCTCTGTGAAACTGCCTCTGTAACAAAACTAAAAACAGTCAAGCTACGAGGGCAAATAAGGACTTGTTACACATGAAGTGTGGCTTAACATTGTCTCTTTGTTTCTACATATCCTCGAATGTAGTAATAACGCTGTAAGAGAGGCACAGGCTAGCAGCCCCACAGGGAGGACACAGAATCCAACCTCTTATGTTCTATCAGAGCCCCCCTCTGTGCAGGCCTACTCGCATTGTCCTCTTCAGACAATGAGGCCAGTGTTGACTTCACTGTCCCGGGTCAGACCTTGTCAAACCGCAACACAACCACGTCTGTTTGCTACAAACACAAAACACACACACTCCTATGATTTCTTTTAAAAAAAAAACAATATCAAGCATGTAGAACTCAAGCCACAAACGTGTCCTGAGCAACGGATAAAAAGATGCTGTGTGACGTTGCACAAAAGATAAAAACATAAAGACAGTCTTTCTTTTAAAGTATGTCCCTCCAGTGAGATGCCTGGAAATAACACAAAGCCATTGCTTACATATGTGCACACTGAGGTAAAAATCTTGCTTAGCTCTTTGTTTTTACTTTACGAAGACCTTCACTGAAACATGTCGAAGGTTTACTGCAAGAGTGAACTTCAAACAAAATTCTTGTTGTGGAAACCTAAAAGCATAAAACCCAACACCAGAGAAGTGGTCGAGGTGTACTCAGGAGACATCAGCTCGGATTTCCCTCCAGCCAAAATAGTTAAGGATCATTTGCTCCCACAGCACGGTGGAGGAACTCTGGTCAGTAGGACTGTTTAGTCATGTTGTCAACACACCGGGGTAGTAAGAAACCGATTACAGAATACAAAAAGAATAAGCTCATTAGACTATGATCTTGCCAGAGGATGTCCTGTATCAATACCTAAACTAGCTGACATGAGGAACGTTTTTATGGCCAAATATATATTTAAGTAAGCCGTCGTCGCTTACAGGTAAGAGTAACCCTCTGAGGCACTCAACAGTTTATGTGTGATATTTGCAGTGTAATTTTTTCCAGAGCTTGGAAAAGGGCAGCATGCTTACAGTCTCAGCTAACGTTACCTCTAATGGCTAACGCTGGTCCTCGATAACATTAGCTTGCTGTCGATGCTACTGATGGCAGCTCAGAGTCAAGTGCGTGGACGAAGAAATACTTCCGGTCATATATGTTGCCGTTTCCCCCATTTTAAAATCCAGTTTTCATTGGAACCCTTTTAACGATCCATAACAGCATCTCTCAGACGTTTACCGATGCCAATATTGAAACACTTGAACGGACAGCTACTGTTTCCGCAACTGACACCGTTGCTCAAAGAATTCTTGTTTTATTACGTGTTTGTGTACCAAGTTATAGACTATGTATATATCGTTATAAGATATACGAAATAAATGTAAGAAACACTTACCTGAGCTAATGCTGTCCCGTCAATCGTCACTGACTTTCAAGTTGGTACACAACGGAAATCATCTTTTATTAGGCCCTCCTGTTCCATAATAACTTCGACCAATCAGCGATCAAGAAGCGCGGCAATAGAGCCAATGGAAATGAATCAGAGGGTCCAATGCGTGAAGTCCCGCCCCTTGACTTCAACTAAAGTTAACGACACATTTTGCGGCCAATAAGAATCAAGGGGAACATAAACTGGACTCGTGATTAGATTATAATCATCATAGTTATCGATGTTTATTAGAAACTTAAAAAAAAAAAAAACTTTTAAAGTATCAATATTGTTGAGCCATAAATCACAGAGAAAAACAAAACAATTAATTGACACATGCGTTTATTATGATGTCGTGTGCTATTATCCAGATGTGCCCGTCATTGACTTTATGGCTTTGATTAATGATAAAATGACCACAAAATCAAGGTGGTCAGATAAGAAGCTGAGTACATTGAGGAACAGTCTTATGCTAGAAACTTATCCTACACTGCCCCCTAGTGGCCAAACATGCAATGCATATGGTTCACATAAATCTCTCAAATAATGAAGGAAAAAAACATATATCTTTTAAAATACATAGTCTTTATTGTGAAGTGAAGGGTCCAGTGATAGGATTACAGCTCTGCAATGGGCTTGTGGGGCCAGTAAGGGTACTTGACCTTGTCCAACTTGGTTTCAGGGAAGATGTCATTGAGGTCTTCAATGGTCATTTGATCGAAGGGGATCATGTTCTTAAATTTGTCGAGCTAAAAAAAGAGAAGAGATTGCATTTCATTCCAATTCCCTAGATCTTTGTGAAATATTTTACCTGGGGCCTTCACGACAAACTCACCTCTTTTTCATACTGAGCGATGCGAGCTTTTGATCCTTCAATGTAGGCCAAAGCACCTTTGTTCTGAGAAATGTGAAATTGCATGTCTTAAAAGAGAAAGATAACAACTACAACAAACAAAATCAACAGTAAGCTTGGACAATTAACGGTATTAACAATTAAAACAATCGGAATGCAATCCATGCGTTTGCTTGAAGCAGCTACTCACAGCCTCAGACTCCTGTGAGTTGATGGCACTCGTCTGTGTGTCGATGGGTTCAGGGATCTGCAGTGCTTTGAACTATGTGAAGGAAGAAGCTTAATGTTATATCATAGTCCTGCAATCCAGCACAGATATCTAATGAGTTTGAAACTAACAGTGTCACCATTCTACAACTCATAGGCCCCTGCCAGGGCCTCAATAAAAGAACTGGACTAATCACAGGACTGCACAGTATTCTTTTTTTTTTTACTTGTAAATATTGAATCCTACAACCTTTTCTATCTATCTATCTATCTATCTATCTATCTATCTATCTATCTATCTATCTGTCTATCTATCTATCTATCTATCTATCATACACTGAGGCGAGGCTGGTTATAAAAAAAAAAATAGATTAAAAAAATGTTTTTAAACAAATCATTTCAATATTCCTTCAAAAGAAATATTAGGACAGTCTTTCTAGACTGGCTTCAAACATTTATTATCAATAATGACATACGGTTTTATTAGTTTGAAAAAACAAACTATTTTGAGTGAAAGCCAACTGTGTGCTAATCGTGACTCATGGAATGCTCACCTTCTTCTCAAACTCATCGACCATCCCGGCTTTAGCCACTGCACCCTTGTAGTAACTCCAGTCAATGGTTGCAGGAGTGTCTGGCAGAGAGGCTAGTCTGGTGTAGAGATAGAAAATATTTTTACAGATAATGATGACAGTAGAAAACAAACTCATGATGTAAACACAAAAAAGTGAGCAAAAAAGGTGGAGCTGCACTGGGTAGTTTGATCAGTGGCCCCTCTTTGGTACATGTTTACACGCATCACACTAGTCTTGTGGAATTGCATAAATAAGACACTGATGTAGACATCAGTGGCATACAAACTTTGGTGACAACACACAGAACAATAACAATTAAATGGTATCTTCCAAAGCCAGGAGGGCACTAGAGTTCTGTGTTCACACAAGAGCCACAGTGTGTTTGTATTAAGGAGAACTTCCCCATATCTTGCGTATAAAACATCCATCTCTAAATTGAAGAACTGGTAATAAGCGACATACTTAGCAGCGATGGCATCACTCCGTGTCTTCAGTGCATTGAACATGCCCCGCTGGTTGGGTGGGATCCGCTCAGCAAACGCCACCCAGTCAATAGCCTTCAGGGCAACACGACGACCTGCCATCTCGACTGTTAGAAATAAAAAGAAAGTTTTGTTTGACCAAGAGATATCCAAGTGTGGATCTTTCTCTTTTATTTTTCAATATTTAGTGTAATTACAGCAAATGTCTTCACAGAGTACCTCATCTACTGTTCTGTTTCATTACGGTTCTGTCTCATTAAGAATGCAATATGCTTATGTGAAAATTAATTTAAAAACAAAATAGCTTTTGCTGGTGGTGGTTGTTTTGTGAGAAATCATTGTTACATACAATTATATACATGTAGGATAGCTTGCACATTATGTCGAAAATTTGGAATATCTCCAACGTAGGTTGGTCAAAATAAAAACCACGGCATGTTAATAAATATATATCTTTTAATGTCAGCAATTAAACATTATTTTCTTCTAAAACTGTGCGACTAACAACGCAAATAAGCATGACGGATTAGTAGACACAAAGTACAAATAGAGAATAGGCTAAACATATAAACATATTGCAGATTATAACATATTATTAAACACATTAACAAGCTGAAGTTAAATGAAACCATCTTTGACATTTATTTTATATTCAAGAGCTCTGTAAAACATGCTAACGCTAGCTAAGTGTTATCCTGCTAGCCAAGGTCAGAGGATCCTCTTTGAAAAACGGTGGGTTTCCGTGACAACTTAGAAGGCTATGAGTTCAGTTTAGCGTTTAAAGTGCCCATATGCATAAATTCATACATTCGATATTTGTCAAAACAGTTTATGAAAACCTTTTACAGTCGATAACCGGCTACGCTTGTGTACTTACCTCTCTGCAGTACGCGTTGTCTACACTGACGGGACGCACCACTTACCGGAAGTGCCTTTTCATGATACTGATCGAGAGCAGCTGAGAACCACCACCTCCCCCTGCTGGACAGACTGAGCAATTACACTGAGCTCCGCACTGCCGCTTTTGTTCGTCGAAAGTTTCAGTTTGTTTTAATGTATTATTTTATCGGTTTTAAAAGAGAAACTGACTCCGCATGAATGCATTCTCTAACTTTAAGCATTTTATTAATATTTGTAAAACTTTGCTTATTTGAAAATGTCTAATTTGCGCGGATTATTTTAAAATTAATGTTGATCACTACTGGTCCTTTAGTAGATGCCAACATGGTGTGCTTGAACAAAGAATGTTAATAACCACATACATAAATTCCAAAAGTATATAAATGGCACATTCACGAAATTGGCTTTATTTGTTTGTTTGTAGCCACAACATTTTTGCAGTTTCACGATGACGTGGGCGTTTGAAGTCACCATCATGATCTGGTCTGCGATGTCTTCCGACCTTTTTTGTTTAATTTTTAACTTGTTCGACTTGTCAGCCTTATTTAGAATATCACGAACACTGGCTCATACTTTTTCATTTGAAAAAGAAGATAATGTGTACTGTTCAAAAAGAGACACTGTATAATAA
Source organism: Menidia beryllina (assembly GCA_013363375.1). Taxonomy (NCBI): domain Eukaryota; kingdom Metazoa; phylum Chordata; class Actinopteri; order Atheriniformes; family Atherinopsidae; genus Menidia; species Menidia beryllina. The sequence goes on from JABUIW010000078.1 coordinate 1,634,742, forward strand.
AATTGACTAATCTTCTTGATGGGTTCCAAGCAAACAGCTCTATCCTGTGATGACTTAGTTTGTCGATGATCTGCAGAATAAAAACAGAGGGTACAGAAAAATATAAGGCGCACCACTTCGGGAAAGAATCTCACAAAATGAACCTTAGCAGTTGTAAACCTAAATGTCTTCATTTAGGTCTGGTCTTGTGGTTTTGGCTTCACTTGTTTGTTCAAACAGTAAATACGAAAATTGTTCGATAAAGTCTGTTTACTTCAACTTTCGTCAGTTATAATTCCTATCCATTTTTTAAAAATTTACATTAACATTATCCATTAACAAGGCCAACTAAAATAGACAAACAAAATGAGGAAGGGTCGAATATGTTAATATAGAAAAAAAGAGCCAAAAAACATTCATTCATGTACTAATTGTTTATTTACTAAAACCGTTTTTTACAAGTAAGTGAACATTTAGATAGACTGTTGTATGTACACAGTACAGATACAAACATAAAATAAATACCACTTTTCCTGCTCTTCAGGCGAGGCGACAGGTCTTTGAGAACACTACAATTTCTATTTACATTTACAGCAAAATCGCCCCCAAAAGATTTAATATATCACTCACATAAAGGCCACATTGTGAGAGCTTAATAAACTAATAGGTGTCTTCCTCTAAAATAACTTTGTCCCTTTTTATTGTTCACAAAATACAGAAACTGAAAGGAATTTCCATGGAAATAAAATGGATACAGCATTTTCGCGTGATTGCAGCCAGAAAACAGTCAGCTGAATGAACAGAGACACTTCATAGCGCACTGTGTGGTCTAAAGGCACTGACACCGATTAAGTACTTTTCGGTTGTATTTTCTTCCTCCGCCTTGGTGAATTATTTCCTTCAGGTCCAGAAGCATTTAAATGTCTATTACTTTCACATGTGCACTGGATGGACTGGAAGGCCATGTTATAAGGCATGTTGCTTAACAACCTTGTGTCTGTTTTTTGTTTTTTTTTACGCACACGGCAGTGTCCAAGATACGCAGACATTAGATCTCTCGGCATTTATTAATTAACTAACCCCAAGTGTCTGAATTGAAAATACAAAACATTCTCTGGAAAGTGGGCATCGTCCTCATTCATAAGTGTATTGCAGCTGTAACACAAACACACGCGCTCACGGGAACACTAAGACAAATAGTACATCCCATAAGTGACGGGTCCACTGAACAGTCCTGGGACCGGCAGACTGGGCCTAGGGAAGGCGTTTGACGGGCTCCATGTCGGAGTGCCCATGTGCGCTCCCAGGGGGAAAGGCAGCGCGAAGGCGGGCATGACAGGTTTGGAGGCCAGTTTAAACTTTTCCAGCTCGGCCTCCTGCAGTCTTTTGGCTTTGGCTCTCCTGTTCTGAAACCAAATTTTCACCTGAGTCTCCGTCAGGTTGAGAGAGTTGGAGAACTCGGCTCTCTCGGCGATGGAGAGGTACTGCTTCTGGCGAAATTTGCGCTCCAGCGCCAGCAGCTGGGAGGTAGTGAACGGCGTGCGAGGTTTCCTGTTGTTTTTGTGCTTCCTTAAAGTACACTGAGTTGGGCTTGAACTACCTGTTGCAGAGAAATGGGGAGAGGTTAGAGTAAGTTCATGTTCGCAATGATGCTGGTCACAGCAGAAGGTAAACACAAGTCTTTACGCAACACATGCACATACGAGCACATTTGTTTCTGAACTAGATGAAAATCCAGCAACTCAGCATGACTTCATTCCGTTCTTCAGAGTTGAATAACGTTGTCTTCCTGAGAGTTTAACATAATCTATGTTTTAACAATTCTATAAATACAGTAAACGATTATGAAGAAAGTTAAACAATCCTTCTATAGAATGATTGTTTTATTCCTATAGGAATAAAGTCATCCTTTTTAAAAAACGGCTCACATTCTAGACGGGATCGTTTGTTTGTGTTATCATTTTATCCTGAAGAAAAAAACAACAACAAACAACAAAGCAAACAAAAAAGAACAGACAATTGCGCGCTGTTGATGAAGCTACACAGCAATGCGCGTACTAAAAGGCTTTTGTGACTAATTACAGTAACTTGTAGTTAACTAAATGGGATATTGTTTTGGTTTAATAGCTGAGGTGAGATGAATAAACGCTCCTCGCGTTGTAAGCTCTTGTCTTACTTACGTGGAGGTGTAGAGAAGGAGGACGTCTGAAACCAAGTGCTCTGCTCTTTCTCACAAAACTGCGGACTGTCCTCTTCGGAGCCTCTGGAAACTCCCGGAGAGCTCTCCGCAGAAAGCCTCCTCTCGGCGTAAAAAGTCCTTGGAGAGAACTGCGCGCCCTGGCCGGTCGCGGGCTTGGGCAGCACCACGGCTAAATCAGAGGGAGAGTAAGAAGTCCGACAGGTGGTCGTCTTAGAAATCAGCGACTCGACGCTAAACGGAAGGCTGCTCCTCTGGAGTTTGTATCCTTTCTCGGTTGTCATGTCTTTAGGCTGGATCTCCTCGCCCTCCGTGTCCGTCTCCTCTTTCTGATGAAGCAGTTTGGCGTCTTGGGACGGTGACCCCTGCACAGGATTCATCCTGACACAAGGGGATGGGGCCATGCACCTCCGTGTGGCCCGCTCGGTGGACTGTGTGGCTGAGATGTACCGTTTCCAAACGTGCGTCTTTGCGCTGTCAGCTGAGTCCAGAAGCTTTTACGCGCTGGATGGGATCGTCTATAAAAGGACAGGGGCCGTTCTCCCTTCCGGCTTCCTCCAATCAGGTCGTCAAGTTGGCCCCGTGACGTGCCAGAGTGCGGTTTTGATTGGCCCACTGCCGTACGACAGAACATCAAGAGGCCTTTGAAAGGAAGGAGACGTTAATCATACAGACCCCATGCAGAGCGAGGTTATTGATGGCTCTCACAAAGTAGCTTAGACCAATTTTAACGCAATTAAGCAGTGGGGAGGGCTTTCTTGACCATTTACATCTATTAGCCGGTCGCTTCCATAGGTACCACTCCTCGAATTACTCCCACAGTAAAGCTTGTCTTTATGAAATATAAAAAAATGTGTTTTTTCAGCTTCTTTTATATATGGAAATGAGGTCAAGGAAGATGGTTAAGACAAATTCAAATAGATTAAAAAAAAAAACGTTTTAATTTATATAGAAATCTTGGTAAAAGTTATAACAAAACAAATAAATAAACAATAAAGCGAGTACAAAGAAAATCGCATCGATTAGAAATAATTCGCTGCCGGAATAGAAATTGATTAGGCATGATCGTTGGTCACAGCATTACACCAATTTAAGGCCTGTCATGAGCTCTTCTCACTCACAATGGTTTCAGTTGAGACGCAACAGGCGTTTTCTTTCTCCAGGTCAAACTATTTATTAAGCCAGACAAGTTGTGTTTTGCAAGGCGCCAGGCTCGGCAGGATCAAAAAGGAAGATACCTCGGGGAGAAAACCCAAACTCCACTTAGTCAATTGTCCTCCGAGTGTTTCACAGTCCATTGCATGGAGCAGGGAGGAAGCATGCGACAACTCACTGCTTCGCATCGAAGCTGATATGGACAAAGCCAGATCCGGTTTAATTCGCGCTGACATATTTAGTTTAACCGTGTGGCTGTCCAAACAAAAAGCTGCAGTGAAGGTCGAGAAGAAGCAGAGGTGTGCTTGGTGACGATGAAAAAAAAAAACGTTCCTTCATAGTCCAGAATTTGCAGAAAAGTGAGCTTCTGTGATACGGACTTCTCACTTAATTTCCTGAAGTCCTGAGCTGTTCGATCACTGTGAGAAAACACATTGTCAACTACAAAAGGCCACTCATATAGAAACGGCTGAGTTTTCTCTAGCTGTTTTAGATAATTTTTGTATTGAATTCTACTTTAGTAAGCAATATACTATGGACTTGTAATCCTAAAAGCATCTACCGAGAAACAAAGTTGCTTTCTATGGCTAGCATCCATATGGTATTCCCCCCAATTATGTCTCAGCAAAAATAAATGTAAAGATCAAACTTAATGAATGAATTATTTTTTGCTCAGCATGTCCAAGCCGACGGCGTCTGGAGCAAACTGTGACAGCCAATCCAACACAAGACCCCTCTGAGAACTCTGCAGCCATCCACCCTATCAAATAAACAAGAGGAGGACTGGTGAGAAGATCAACTGTGCTGGAGGATCTCCGCTTATCTGTACCCTTCTATGACTTTATTTTCCCACTTTGTGATTCACTTCTCAGCTCAATGAACCAATGAATGATTAATTTATAACACTGCTGCCCAGAAAATACAAGCAGCTGCTTTACTGTTGCGTCTCACATATGACTCCTCACAGGACTGTCATGTGGCTGTAGAATCTGTTACCATTCCCCCCAAAACATGACAGAGAACAAATGATTCTTTGACAAAAGATTAAAACTACTGGCGGATGGCCCCTTGAAAGCCTCCAGGTGCAAAGAACAATTTACCCCTCATCAGGTAAGAGGCACGACTTTTTTGGTTGATGATTCAGCTTGAGTAGATCCTGATGTTGAGACCTTTCCTTCATTTCCTATCTAACAAAACCAGCCTTCTGTCTCCTCACCCAGCTGGTTTGTGTTTAAATCCCAGCAAACGTTTCTCATGTCCACACTGGCATGCGAGAAGGAGATGAGAGCCGGGCCACGGAGTGCACGGAGATTCATCCGATACAGGTACACCCGGAGATAAATCGACATGAAAAGTGCAGTTACCTCTCCTCCCCTGGCATTCGCTTGAATGTATTTAGCTTTGGGCCCCTTTCGACCCTACCCTAAAAGACATTTCTGTAACAGCATGCAGGCTAGTGAGCTGTGTCAAAAGGTGTTAGCAAGTTTGAAAGCAGATCTGTTCTTCAAGGCCGATGCAAGCCTGATGGGAAGCACTTTTCCCCCTCAGCTGGCTCCAGAAGTGGCCATTCCCCGTGCTGTCATGCTTTGCTGAAACCATTTATCTAGTCCATAAAGTGCAAGGGCCAAGTGGTGCAGTGATGTGAGAAAACACTTTTGAGCTTTCAGGTGATTCTAATGTCACACGTTTTTACTCGGAGAACTCCCAAAGGGGCAAACTTCCCTTGATCAAAACCATCTGCCGATTAATCTGATGCAACTGCACTCAGAATGCGTGTGACTACAGGTGAGCTGGTGTCCACGAAAGGCTGTAAATGTCCTTCTGATATAGAAAAAACAAAGCAAAACAAGTCGTTTAAAGTATAGAACAAAATGTGGAACCCTTCCTGTAAGGTGGTGGCACACAGACTTGGCAGAAGTAGGAGGAACCTGAGCAAAGATTATCTCGAAAGTAGCATTTTGCAGGAAAATGTAGTCCTTTTGCCTTTGAAAGCAAGAAATAACTATCCTCATATATATCATTTGAAAAATTCCATTTATCCGAATGCTTTAATTTGTTCACCTGGCTCACATAAGTTGTCCTGCATGGAACTCCTTTTACAGCAGTTCAAAATTGCATTTATTTGTGTTGCTCAGCGTTGTGGAAAGTATCTTTGACCTTTCATTTGACTTAACAAGTTGATCCATTCCACATCAGACTGGCTTCAGTCCTACACTTAAACGCTGGTTTGACATTTTCTGCCAAAGCCACTTCCTCTTGTGGCATCTGAGTGCCCTGTGTTTGAGTGTCGGGTAATGAGGGAAATATTCGTGCCGTGCAAGAGCAGAGGAAGCAAATTGCCCCCATCGCTGCTTCTTTTTCGGACTGTAAAAAAGCAATCAGGGCATGGATACTCCTGCGGCGATACAGCTGCTCTCTCTGAGTCAAGCCGCCCGGAGACAGGGGTTGATTTCATTTTTCCGAGGCGGTAGAATCTATACTTTTAACTTGTGCTTGCTCCTATGCCGATATGGGCTGATTTCTCTTAGACAAAATCTCCATCGTCGTCTGGTGTTCTTCAAAAACAGATGTTTTCATTGAGAGGGTTCCTCCTGGACCTCGCTGCCAACAGAGATCGCAAAGGAGAAAAACCACGAGAGGTGACAATGCAGTTGGCAATTTCATCTGGCTTGCCATCGGCCATAGAAATCCACATTCTTGAGGAAAGTCTAGAGACAATGCGAGTGGGCGAGTAAGGTTGAGCGCTGGGGATGAGGAACTTTGTGTGGCTGCTCTGTGGTCTTATTCACAAACCAAAGAATGTCACCACAATCTCATACGCTCCTAGCAGCCAAAGCTGTGATGCAGTTTATCTGTGGAAAGAAACCCAAGGCAGCAGCATCAATTTTCTCTTTTACTGCTGGGTTCAAATGCTGGGGAGGCCAAAACCAGTAACTATTGTATAAATTGCAGCAATTTAGAATCTATTATATTTCATCTTCCATTTAATACAAATATTCCCTGATATTTGCACTGTGAAATAAAATATGAGGAATTTCATTTTACCTATTTTGTGTACTTTGAATGTCAAATTTAACTGGGATCATCGTTCAGTCTTAATGGAAGGGAAGGACAGTAACAGAAAATGTTCAATGAATTCATTTTGGACAGTGGCAGAAAAATATTATTTTACAATGCAGGGACAATGTCACAATCTCATGAGTTTCTGATAGAGATAATGAAAAAAAAGTTTAGAGACTAGAACATACTTTACAAACTTATCATCTGAAATTGAATGTTTCTCTTGTTGGAAGTTTGTTTTGTTGTTTGTCCCCTTAAGGCAATCAAATGCAACATGTCAGAAATTGCAAAAACAGATGAAAACCATAAACTACAAATGTTTTTAGAGTTTAAAAACAGAAAATGGGACGTTCTAGCTAAATTTCAATGAACAATGAAAACATGACAATTCAGAGAGCTCCCCCCAAAAAGCAAACGATGCAAAATACATCAAAACAGGAAAGAAAAAGAAGCATCATCCCAGAAAATATGACAATAAAAAGGTTTTTCGAGAATATGACAAAAGGACAGAAAACATGAGTGAAAAACCCTAAAAACACAACATTTCAGAGAGTTCTATAGCTCTGAATAAACTACCAGAAAACAGAAAACCCAACAGCACAAGAGAAAAAAGCACAGCAGCTCTTCAGAGGCTTTTTGTTTTTTGGCCTTTTATTTTCTAAATGACATGTTATTGCATTTAGTGAAACGCTGTGTTTTCTATTTGGTTGTGAATTGTCAAAGTTTGCTTTGTCTGTGGCTGTGTTTCGCTGAGAGGTTGCCACGCTCAGTGAAACGGGTGTAATTCTTCCGCCAACCTTGTTTTTAAATCTCGCTCCTCACATCAATCTACGTCAGCCAATAAAAAGTTAAAGACACGTTTTTTTAAATCAAGCATGGTTGAACGCACTGTAGATCCGGGCCGACAATGGCCGTCCCGTCATAATAATGTTATTGCAGGCACCAGAGGTCAGAACAAATGTGAGTGTTTGAATATCCCGAGATTACAATTTCAAAGTCCTCCCCATGAGCGGCTGAACAATGGAGGGGGTGGGAAGTTAAAAAAGCGGGATCTCTTTCAAATAAACAAGCATGAGTTGACCCTGAATAGAGCTGCTACCGAGCAGCCGGATTGGTTCTCAGAGGCAGCAACTGTGAGGGCTCTCCTCCTCCTCCTCCTCCTCCTCCTCCTCCTCCTCCTCCAACAGGGCTCCCAAACAACCTGATGTAGTAAACACAAACAACTCGATAGAGCCTCACGACTATAATTTAGCACTTTGCTCCAATTCTTTATCCCACCCTTTATCTCCCCTGTACTCCCCTCATTCTCCCGCTGAACAGAGCGTGGACGGGAAAGTAGACAGGGGGGTAAGAGATCACCTTTTTTTTTTGGGTGCCATTGCTTAATGAGCCTGAAAATACAATTGCACCGTCCTGACTGTGAAGGTAGCCCGCGGGGCTCGTGTAAATTAGCGGTGCGAGGAAGCCTGGAGGGGCCGAGTCCTTGCTGAGCCCTCAGAAAAGCGGGACGTGGTGAGAGGGGGAAAATCCTGTTAGGGCAACGCATGCGGGGGAATCACGGCGCGTTTTGGACCCGGCCGGAGCTCGCAGGGCCACTTGTTGCCGCGGTCGAAAACCCCACATTCAGTCCTCACTGCTCATGTGTGAGATTTATTGAGACTGCACCGCAGCCATGTGTACTGGCACCCATTATGCAAGATGTCAGTTGTTTGTCACATTTCAAACCCATAATTCCAGTTAGTTCCACACAATGGCTCTTTTGAGCCACTACTACAATCATCATTCAATTTAATTTTCTATTCTTCTGGAGATTCCAGGGCGAGGCAGCAGAGGCTGGAGTCTCCCACATTGCATATGTCCTCTCATGAGTCTGAGATGCTCTTTTGACCGCTCCGCTTGGCATCTGCTGCCCATAGCCTGTCCATATCTGCATTCTAATGCCCGTACCCTGCTGGGATGTTAACTTTAGGCCCTCCGTAATTGATGGCTTCCACACTTCAGCCGAGTCCCCCATTCTCCCCTCTCCCTGCCGATTGTTGGTATATCTCTGTGGTTTGGGGGTCTTTCAGTCAACCATTGTTCTTTTATGGAGGAATTATAATAGACTAAAGGAGAGGGAGAAAAGAGAAAGAGGGAAGAGGGGGAAGAGGGGAGGGGATAAAAAGAGAGTCGCTGCTGATATTTAGTGAACTCCGAAGGGGGAGTTTTTATTCTCATTCTGCAAGTTTGGCACATGCCTTCTGTTACTAAGTGGCAGTGGATTGAAAGAGCTCCTTGCATTTCCCATTTTGCGGCTCCACTAGGTGCCTAGACTTACAACCCTGGCAGCTGTTGGGCCTTCTATGCAGCTATAGACTCCTCTCCACAGGTGAGCTCCCCTACCAAACTCCCAGTCTCCACTTCACTCAATAGGTCCTTTTTCAAGCCTTTTATCAGTGGGCAGAGGCTGACTTTCTGTGTGCCACTCACAGAACTGCAATTCATGGTTCTCAAGATTGCAATTAATGTTATTCTTTGTGCAACAATCGCAGTTTGACTCAGCTCCAGAATGATTTATATCCTATTTCAGCTTCATCTTGTCGGGCATGTTTGGATCCAAAACGTTTGGATGTATGTGGATGAGTTGATTACATCATCCACAAACAAACACAGTTGTCATGCAGGCCTTGGCTGGCTGATAAAGAGCACATGCAAATTCAAATAAGAGAAACATAGCACAGAACATCTGATGACAAAAAAAAAAATTGTGTCGAACTTCTTTTCCCCAAAAAATGATGTTTTATACAACGTGTTTATATGATATAATATGGCCAATGCGGCGGGCGGTTGCGTCTCTATTTCTGTAAGGTAACAATTACTTTAAGAGCTTTCGGCTGGACTGGCTAACCGCTCTAGAGATGATGTTGTTTTGGTTTTGGGCAAGTTTCAGCACCTTTTTTCTCATGAATTCAGTGGCAGAATATTTACTTGTTTATTTTCTTCTCCTCCTTTTTTCTCGCTGGGATGAGAGCTGTTACATATTACTCCTAAGGTGTGGTGCCTCTTCCCTCAAAGGCCTCCACTGTTTCCCCCAAACTGCTGCCAAGCTGAGCTATCTATTCATTTGGTTACTTAAGTGTAATTGCTCCCCTTTGAAGCTTCAGAGAGGCAAATCATTTGCTTTGGCCCAGGGGCAGGAATGGTCACCGAGCTAGCGACCCCCTCCCGGTCGGAGAGCGTCGGAGAGACCGCGAGAGGCCAGCTCCCATACGGAGAAGAAATAATACGGCCAGGGCCGCTCAATTTCACCTCCCTTTTCATCCTATTATTTGAAAACTTTTTATTAACAACAGCTTTCTCTCTCATTCCAGGGCGCCAGGAGAGGAGGCAGAGAGGTGGGGGAGGCCCGAGAGGATATCGGCAGCGGGAGAGGGGGGGGCGGAGGTGGGTTGAAGGGTTGGCTGTCCCTCTGTAGATGTCTGCTTGATTCTCACATGCTCTCGTGCGCGCACACGCACACGCGTACACATACGCACATCATCAATAGTGACAGGTCAAGGAGGCATTGAGAAAACAGTCTCGCCGTTCTCTCCCCCCCCCGACAGTTCACACTGCTAAACAGGGACTCATGTTTCATATGCCACAGGCCTCACGCACACACACACAGACAGACATACACACACGCACGCATGCACGCACACGCATTCCTGCTCCTCAGCGGCTCGTCAGTACGACTCTCTGAGCGTGCGTTTGCGAATATCAATGAGGAACTGGCGGGCTCCTGTACGCACATGCACGCCAGCATATAAGTGCGTGTCTGAGAGTGGATCAAACTCACCTTCTTTCAACCCATGACAGGCCGCAGAAATACACGGGCAACAAGGAATACAAAGGCCCCATTTAATGCCGAAAATTACTCCACCACTTATTGTAATTGTCACAATTCTGACCACATTGACATTGTAATCTCATAATGAGGTAATGGGGGTTGAAACTGTGTACAGGAGTACGATTAGAAGGGTGTAGCTCAGCTCAGAAGGGTTAAAATGTCAGGGGGCAACTCTTTTTTGTCCATGAAACAGGGGCTACATTTTACCTGTGTATATTTGGGAAGTTGAACTAATGCAGCTGGGCTACAAACTGATAGCACTCTTCTGTCTCTTTCTTATCGCTCCGGCATGTTGAAACTAAAGAGATAAGCGGAAGCCACTTTTTACGAAAAAAAAAGGAGCTGTCGTCTTTAAAACGTTGAAGTTCATGCAGATGCTGTGGCGTCACAGATCCTCCATTAGAGGAAAAAATGATTACCTCTAAAGAGCACAAATTGTCTTCAAGACACAGTGGAGCCAAATCAATGTGGACAGGCATCCATAAAAAGCCAACCAGGTTATGAATGCAGCGTTTTACTTGTATCATTTTGACTTTGAGGTTTTTAAGAGAGAAGCATTCCCTGCAGTCAAGCCAGATGGTAACAATTCTTAGACATATTACGAGCAGCTCTCTGCCAAATAGCATACCTTTGGGCTATGTTTTCAGTGGGCTATAAAAGCCAATAATGTAATTTTGATCTATTTTATCAGATATCACCCCAGCCCTGGCTACGTTTATACAAGACAAAGTTTAAAACAGGACAAGGAGTCTCTCTGTTTCACAAAGCACACAGTGCACAATTTTCAATATCTGACCCACTGTGTGGCTTTTCTTCTTTAAGATCCAAAAAAAAAGGACTGAAATGTGGAATGGGTTGCAAGTACATATATTATAAAATACTCTTCACAGTAGGTGCTCGGTATCCCACAACATGACTTATGCTGGCCAGGGCAGAGAGAATAGGGGATTGTTTGCGGAAACACTTAAAAGCTGGGATCCCAGCATCTCTTTATGTAACAATGACACAGTAGCAAACTAACCCAGAACTATTCTCTCTCCTCAGCAGCCTGCCATCAGCTGTATGATTCACTGCTGACCTTGCGGTAATGCTGCAACACTCCTCCAGACCCATTTAGGAACTCTTAGGGGACACACATGAGTTTTCCATATAACCTGGTATGAACACACCTGAGAGAAACTGCATGAACACACACACATCACACAAAACAACACAGTCGGGATACCATATCCATATATGAAGGTCTTTCTCCATCATAATGTACAGTAAATGCCCCCCTCCCCTCAAAAAACAAAACGAAGAAGCGCACACACATACACCAGAAGGTGAGAGAATTGAGGAGATTAGCTCAGGTTTTCCATTGTGAAGCTTGTTGTTTACCTCGGCCACGATCACATGCACAACTGGAGGCCTGCTGTGTGGAATTACTCGCACTAATGGCGTTTCACTCTTTTGTTGCAGGAAATCGGACAGCCGCGTTGTAACTGCTAAAACGGTGATTAAAAAAACCCAAATTGCATCATGATGTTGGGCAATTCAGCAGACGGAGGGAAAAAAGATCTCCAAAGAGAGCGAACGGGATTATTGACCGGTTATGGGATGTGTAAAGTGGTCTCGTGGAGCTGAAGCCTTGTCTGCTGGATTTTCTTTGGAAAAGAAGAAGGCTTTAAAATAACTTGCCAAATCTGATGGCAGTTAGTAAAATCTAATTAAAGTTTGCAATCGTGACTCTGTAATTTGCTAGTCTGTGGGGTCATTAAGTCTCTCCCTGGTTTGGTTTAATTGGATACAAACTGCAGTTAATGAGACAAATAGCCCTGCCCGCCTGGCTTTTGGCTGTGGATGCTGCAAAGACTAAACAACTCAATTTGTGATTTCTTGGTGCTTTGCGGGTGAGATGCACTAGCTGAATAAAGCACTTTACATCAGGTTGTTTAATGGGAGCTATAGCATGAATACCTGAGCAAGATTAGGGTGTTTATGATTTAGTTCATGACAGACTGAGAACGCGGCCAACGCTGCGTTAGTTTGTTGCCAGTGAGAACGGAAGAAAACAGTTGGTGATCAAGCAGCTGCACCAGCTTTTAATCATATCTGACCTTTTTAAAAATGTGGTTTTGATTTAACATCACAGAGAGGAAAGTTGACTGCGCTTTATTTGGAGGTTTTATCTCCTCGTACTCATATGCCTTCATTGCTCACGGTGCTTGTTAAAGTTATTGTTGATAACAAACACAATTTTCCTGTGATAAACTGAGTAAGACAGGGGAGCCTCACTGAACGCGCTGCACAAGACTGTCTTTGTCTCTCATCTCCAGCGGCCAGTTACAAAACCGAGCTTCCCCCCAAACGACTGAAGTCTAACTCAACTAAACATTTTTTTTTTCTCTTTATTCCCCTTTACTCTCGTGAATTTGTGGTTGTATGCAATCCTTTAATGAGCTCCATCTTTAACCTGGGATGTATGTTTCCAGAGATGTCATGTCTTGTAAGTCAAGGAAAGCCTTTAATGTCCACATGATTTAACATTAAAAGGACATATTCTAAATATGTGACTCAGTGCCAGCGGGGTAATAATATCCCTTTAAATGAAAAACTGTAAATGCACAATACATGCTTAAGATGATGGGAAAAGACTGGGAGCTACACAGTGCTCTGGATACAGAGGACTACTGTATTTCACATGCGGTGGCTGACTTTAACATTCAGACATCCACCTTTAAAGCCTCTGCATCAAAAGAGATGACAAAACTGCCAAACCGCTTTGTAAAACCACTACATGCTTGCATTTTCGTGGACGCATTGTGCACTATTTATTGTTTTTCTTTTTTCTTTTCTATTAAGCTGTTCGGCATGTTTCCAGTTAAAACTCATGGCTTATGTCTTCAGGTTCAGATCAGGAGGATGAGAAGCAGGGAGGGAGAAGGGAAAATAAAACAGAGAAGGTTTTTGGCTTGTGACCGTAAGTGACATGCTTGCCACGGCATTGTTAGAGGCTTTTGCAGACCTGTAATCAAATTTGGGAAGGTTTGGAAAGCTATCGCCATGGTGTGCTCTCCAAGACAGAACGATGTCCAGTAAAGAAAAGGGAAAGAAAACACTCTCTCGTTACGAAAAATGTTCCTATTACAAAAAGATATTTATGTCCTTAGAGCTGTTTGTTTTGTGATATTGCTGCAGGGTTGTTTCTTTTTCAGGAAACCCTGCTTCAATTAAGTGTGATGGAACACATGTGTCCCTTATCGGAGGCCAGAATCTTCTACTGTTGGCCTTTCAAACAACATCGGCTCCATGGGATAATTGGGTTTTAAAGGGTTGTTCTCAGAGGTTGCCTTTTCTTGTGCCTGTCGGCGTGGATCAGCTGACACCCGCCGTGTCTACAGACTCGTTATAAGTGATCATAAGTGGTTATGTATGTAGCTGTAGCTGCGGGGAAGATAGTGATCTCAGGAACCAACTCTCTTTTATTTTAGGCCCTCTGGCACACAGACAGACACACTGACTGACATGCATTTGAGTGCGACTGAGTGTGATTAAATTATATGGTTCATCTTTGAAGTCTGACAGGTTTCTTCTTTCTTTTTTTTTCTTCTCGCAAACTTTTTAAGATGATTATTACAAAAAATAAAGAACAAGAATAGTGTTTGCCGGCTCTTTGGTAATTCACCTGGTAATCTAAAAACTTCCAGCTTTGTGTCAAGTCATGATCATAATATTTTCTAATCTGTATGCGAACAAAGAGCTTCATGATAACAGCCTGTGGCATTCTGATGCAATAGGGAAAAGATTAAAAAGTTTTCCTCCGCATTTTAGACGATAGGTTTGCTCTGTGACAAAAACAGAATGAGGAGAATGGAAAACTGATTCCCTGCAATCATCTTCTCTGATCTTTTGCGCCACTTTAGCTTTCACTCCAATCATCCCCTATGCAGAATGCCCCATCTTGAACAGATGAGCTCTTTCTAACTGAGTCTGATTTTGTTTATTTTTTCATATAATGTGGATGTGAGCATGCATTTTCCAGTGATGTTAAAAAGGAGCTTAATCACTGAATTGCACAGTCTGCAAGGCACTCACAAAAACGCACGCTTTAACTTTTTCAAAGTCATTTTTAACTAACCATGGAGATCTCCTAAAGCGCTCTCATAATAGCTCTGGACTTAGAATAAGGTTTTACACTGGCAGAGCAAGGAGCTGCCGGAGGCTCAGAATAACTGTGTGAGCCGTCAACAGGAAGAGCGTGCTACATGACTACAGGCCAAAAGCTTTAATTGGCTGTCTGCAGGAATTTCTGCTCTGGCAAACTAATTGACCCACAACTCCCCGGTGCTTTATCAACACAGGAAAATGCCACTGGGCCGATAACCAACCAGCCTTGTAAACCAATCTATAACCAATGGCCAATTTGAAGCACGTGTTATTGGCTCTTTTACAACAGGTCCTCAATTCAACTTGACTGAGATGTTTGGGCGTATAAGAGGAATGTCTTCAAGGTTAGAAATGGGATGGTAGTCTCACAGCTCAGCAAACGCGCAAAGGTTTTTCTCAGGGTGTTAGTCTGTGACCAGGTCATTTTGAATCAGAATCTCTGACGACAAAAAGGAAACAACACTTTACTCTCTGACACTTTCGCCGGTTCCTTGTCATGTTCAGATGCAGCAACAAAGAGCAACAACCTTGGAGTGTTACTAAGAAAGTGAGAAAAATGGGGCAGTGGTTGACATAAGGGATGTTTTTAAGAAATGGGAACAAATCCTGACACAGAACCTTCAGGTGGACCATCCACTGTTGGCTATGGCCTCAACAGAAATGGTCACAATGAATTTAAGGAAGTAATTGTTAATGAAAGGAAACAGTGAAAAGTGGCTGTGGTGTAATGTTTGGCGCTAAAAGTGTAATGAAAACTGTCGGCAAGTAGTTTTATGGTCAGTCTGGGTCCAGACGACCTGAACTGAAGCCGTGTGGGATCATCTTTACAAACAATGGAACAAAAGTTTAAAGAATTATGACTGAGTGTTACTTAATGGACACACCAATCTTGTTTGAACTGCAAATTTGCAAATAATTTCCCCCCATCCTGTATATTTCCATTCATGTTTGCATATTTCGCACAAGTCCCTACACCTCATCCTGTTTTCATGGCAATCTATTTAGAAATGCAGGGTGAATGAAGACTTTTGCGTGGTTATCTAGATCTGCATTTCCATCTCACTGATGGTAAGATCCAACGCCATTGTTACCGCTGTTTCAGCACTGTCCGTGTGGCACAAAAATGCCTAACCTTCCCTCACAGACCTGGAATTCATCGTGAGACTGAGCTTTTCCAATTGACCACAAAAATTATGCCATAAAATCTTCGAGTGAGTGTGACAGGTCGTGATGAAAACCAGCTGCCAATTAACGTAATGACTGAAACTATCACATTCAATTAGAGGGAGCCTATGAGCTGTCAATCCAGTCCTCATTAAACAGAAACACAGCCAGAGAATGGTCACTTTGGGAGGCCTGTCCCTGTCTTTGTGATCCCTATCTGACGGACTCTGCATCATATTTGAACCGGTCGGCCCTGACAGGTCCCACGGATAAAATGCAGTATGAAAGGGGTCACCACAACTTCTGGAATCCATCGACAGCTTTCTGTCTTGCACAGCTGACAAATGGTTTCAAACAGCATTTGGGGCGTTTCAGAAAGGTAATCCCTGGTGTGTGTCTGTGGAAAAGAACAAGAGAGAATAAAACAGAAACAAACGGAGAGAGAAAAAAAAAATTAGATGGAGAGAGGGAGATCCAAGTGAGATAAACGAAACAGAACCAAACAAAGAATGAGAAGCAGTTTTTCTCAATTGGCTCCGTACTCTGGCAAAGGCCTTACTGTAATCCCCCAGAGGAGCAGCTATCAGGCAGGAGTTTGCTCTATGGTCAGTGTCTTTGACCCCAGATGATAACACTTAGCCCAGCCATAAAGAATAGGCTCCTTCAACTGATCCATTAGTGTCCAATGCCTGAGAGTGGACCTGCTGGTGTCTACTGAAACTTACCAGGAAGCCTTGAAGGAAAACAGCATGGCAGACATGCACAGAGATCAAAGACAACACCCCCCCTCTCCTCCCCTCACTCCTCTCCAAATCCAACTTTTTGTCTATCTCTCCCTTTCTCCCTCTGTCTAAATCTTCAGAGAGTGCATCCAGACATTAAAGCCAAATTGAGATTAGAATGATTTTGGGAAAAAATGATTTTTTTTATTGACTACTTACTTGATTGAAAATGAAGATAACAAAAATCCAAGTTTGATGTATTTATCTGATTTCTAGCAGTAGTTGTAATACCTTTAAAAGCATGAAGTATCTGAACATGACACCCCAAAAAAAGTACCATCACCAAAAAAAAAGTGCTGCTCTAAGCAAATGGACACTCTAAAGTACATCGAACTACAGCTATTTTCTAATAAAGTTGCTCTCATTCACACCCCGAACTCTTTATTTTGTGCAAAAGATAAACACATCAGAAATTTTGACTGAAAACAGACCATGGGTCAATCCCTGGTCACCTGAAGAATTTCCAAACTTTACCTCTACTCTAATAAAATTGGGATTTTCTTTCTGAAAAAAATCAAGCAAAAAATACAGCAACTTAACAACGTAACAAATGTACGAGTGTGAATACTCGAGCAAAGACGTTTGGTCTGATGCTGCCATAGCATTTGTATCCTGTAAGCTGGTTTAACCATTGTTGCCATTTTCCGATTTGATGATTCAAGCTTAAAAAATCAAATGCTTTAAAACTCTCAATAAAGGGCATACATGTTTTGTTTTTTCCTGATTAAACAGTGAATAGAGACATGTCATTTCCTGTTGTTGGACATTTCAGATTGGACAGAAACATTGTCAACTCAGACGAATGGAGTTAACTTCAAATGGAAACCCTGACCATTACCTGCTGATCACCCATTCATCTTTCCTTCTCTTTGTCCCTCCTCATCAACATAATTTCTATCCTCTTTTCTTTCTCTCTTGCTCTTCTAAATGTATTGCTCCCATTCCCTCGGTCCGCTCCTAACATTTCCGCCATTCCGTCTCCCTCTTTACTGGCCTATCATCTCTTTACTACCAACATCCCCTGCCTTCCTCCCCTGGTGTTTTCAATTTAAAGCCCCTGTGAAGCAGTTTGGATTGTAACGCTATCAATTAGTCAGCGACTCCAGCACATTTATTTAATGGGGCCAGGAGTGAGCTTTGGTGATTTACAGGCTGTGAGGGAGATGTAAGGGAGAGATGTGCAGACATGGCTGAGATGGGCTCTTTTGGCCTGTGAGAACAGAGCCTGTGCACCTTGAGGTTTGGGTCCTGTGGTTTAAAGTCCCCGTAGTAATGCGGTGTGGGAACCATAAGATGAAAAGCTTTATGGAGGACAGAATAAACGCAAAAGATTTTCTGGACAGCTAAATGCCTTATTTCACAAGTATTGGGTTTCGGCCATGGTCTTTCTTTAGAAAGAGTCTTCTAAGATGGTATTGAAATGCTTTGAAATACAAAAAAATGAATAAATAAATAAATTGGAGTGATTTGGAATTTTTGTTTAAAAGGAAGTAATGCAACTTAAATTGAACTGCCAAAGATGAAGTCAGGATTCACAGATACATGAATGAATGCATAAATGCGTAAGGAAAAATGTTTTCTGTGACTACAACAGTGTCGTTGCAGAAAAAAACTCGTAATAATCTGTCTGTATTCCTTGTTTAGTTGCTTATTTGAAATAATTACACAAATACTTAAAACACAACTTTATCATCATCATGTTTGATGCTGTCCCACAAATGGTAAACTTTTTTTTTATCTTCAGAGATGATAAATCATCATCATAAAACACAGCATGATCAAACCTTCATTGTGTTTGACTGTAGGTAGCATGTTCTCTACCTTCATTTCTCTATACCTTGAAATTTTGGAAGCAATTGCCCTTAATTTCTCTTTATTTTGTTCAAATCACCCAGTCTGAACATCAAGCATAAATGACCCTTCATAACGCATCCCATCAAAATTACCTTTCTATCAAACACATCACTTTGAGTACTTGTGTAGGGATTTTCACAACCATCAGAATGAATGCACAGTTTTTTTATATTGTTACCATGTCATATTTTTCCATGTGACCTGATTTCACAAAAGGCCTCTTGGTTTTGACCTATGGAGCCTGACACAGGGAGCTCTGTTTGTTACACTCTAACGCCACCAGTGTAGATCCCTCCAGGTCAGCCTTCAGTCTGCGATGAACTTCCACAAACTCCTTTTACTGAGTTCATGTTCTATGAGCACAATTTTATGACTGTGAACCGGTTTGATGTGACGCTGAACTGTGGAAACAATCATTTCACGACCTTTGATAAATGCTGTGTAGCTTTTTAGATTGAAAATAAACAGCATACATTTATTGGAGTTTTTATGTAACATGGAAACCGAAATTGAAACACATAGGCTTCAGTACAACCCCACCGGTCAAAAGTTTTGACTGGTACTGTAGTTCTGAGTGTTGGGGCGGCAGAGGAAGAGCGTGAGTGAGAGAGCAAAAGCGAGAGACATGTTATCAGAGAACCAGAGAGGGGTTTGTTGTCTTGTCAGTGCACACAGCCAATGGCCTGTTGCCTGTAACTGAGCCCCCGCCGTTTCTCTCAGTGTCTTCCTCTTAATTACCCATCATTCCTCTCGCGGCAAGGCCCCTCACAAATTACAGCACATTGTCTCCCGCCGATCGACCTGTCATCGCACGGCTCCACGTTTCAGAGCGCGGCTCATTGTGCCTGGAGAGACGAGCTGGGGGTCCGGGGCGGGACTCTCTGTCACACACACACACACACACACAAAGAAGACACCCGTGTGTCTGCATTCACACACATGCACGCGGAGGCCAGGCCCATTAGCTCTGGTGCCAGCTGACTCTGTGACCCAGACGCTTTTCTGCCATGTCAGCGGGACCAAATGACAGTGCTATGGTGGTAATACCCCCACACACTCACGCACATTAATGCACAATAACACAGAGCGGAGTGTTGCTGTGGAGAATTAGACATCTTTTCTGTTGATCAGCTGAATGATTGCGCTGCCCCTGGAGATGAGCAGAGATGAAGTGACCCCTTGTTTGTCCAGTCATTCTGAGAAGGCAGCGCTAACAAAAGGTTTGCTGTGTTTCCTAAACAAGGCAAACGCACACACAAGATTTCAGTTCTCCTTGTGGGTGATCCTGAGGTGTTCTCGGAGGGCGTATAAAATCATTTCGCTGAGTTTTGGGCCTATTTGGAGCTGCATGGCTTAAAAATGTTGCCACATGAACGTTTGTTTAAATGGATGAAGGTGGCTATACTTTCTGGCATAATTCACCAGATACGAAATCCAGTTCTCCAATTTGTCACTGTCTGGATTCCCGACAATTGAAACAATAAATATATAAATAAATCTGGCAAATTCCTACCCTGATCATTTCCCATTGAGCAGCACTCCCGCACATTTGCGGGAAGGAACAGCTCCCTTTTAACTGGAAGGAACCATCAACAGAACCAGATGTAGGGAGGGCGGCCATCTGCCTCGATCTGCTGAAGTGAGAGGATAAAAAAACAGACAATTAAAAGAAAATGATATCATTGATTTCTGCTCATACTGTGACTCATTGAATCTGTATTACAAGTGTAGAGACTTACTTCATGGTGAGTTGACTTAGAACACCATTCATCGCTTCCTATCTTACATTAAGCCAGCCCCATAATCATGGTAATAATTATATTATGGCAAAGAAAATGTATATCTAAAATGTCAAAGACTGTAGTATCTAATCTAGTTTTCTATGTGTTTTTTCATTGCAGATTTGAAATAAGTTTGGACAAAAGCTGACATTTCAGAATTGCCCCCCACCTGCTCACCTCAACGGGTTCACACAGCATCACTCCCGGGCGTCTTTCTTCCCCGCTCAGGCCCGCTGCGGCTCTGTTTACCGTGCCGGAGGAACTTTAGCTGCCCGAGTGAATGTCTGCCAAGTTGTTGCATCAGCCGGACATTAAAAACCTATTGAAAAACAAACACATAGTAAACTTTAATTGTAGGCATTTGCCTTGGGTATTAGGGTGAGCAACTTTACTGGTTCTGTCTCTCATTAAAATGAAGGGAAAAGACTAATTAATAATGACTAGCATATGCTGGGTGAAGTGAGGAATTCTTTTACTGTGGCATTAGGTGCAAATTAGATTAAGTGTGCAGTAATGGCCCTCTGTCCAGCATGTTCACTGTAAAGAGCACCTCTTACATTGTGCTTTCCTTCTCAGAATGTATTCATAACTTAAAGTTACATTTAAACAGAAAGATTATTTCCAGGAAAATATGGCGTTGAAAGTCTTTTTTCAAGGAGCATTTCAGCTATGTTTTTGCATTTTTCCCCCCCGCAGTGTTGCTAATATGACAAAAAAAAAGGAAAAAAAAGAAACCATGTGCATGAAGAATTTAGCACCCCACAGCTCCCAAACAAATGCCTCTTAATTATAAGCAATTGGCCCTCCTTCCTCACCGACCGCTGACTGCAACACATGAAAGCTCTGGTAATTGTAAGAGTCACTGCATTCATGTGGAAGGTTTAGGGGGGGGGGGTAAAAAATAAAAATGGAAGGCTCTCATTGAATACAATGACTTCCTTCCACTCTATGTATCGTCTTTGCTGGAGAGGACGGGAAAAAAAACTCCATTTGGCACTGATTAGGGACGACGCAAATAGGAAGGAGGGGGCCTGGGGACCACAGGGGTTACACACATGTATCTGAAGCCACGACACTCTTGGCCCCCTTTAATTTAGACGTCTAAGAATTTGCTGTATGTGCTGCCTCATGCCAGGAAGTCACAGCCTCGGAGTAAATAAATGATACAAGGCAGTGTGCAGTCATCCCCATTTGTAAGTCATTAAAATATTTTCGGTGTGACATATTAATTAGAGAGTTCTGTTCGTTCGTCTTCTCGCCTGTGCAACGCAGCTCTGCTCGGCCGATAACAAATGTTTGGGTATTGCTTCAGTTGTGCTGTTCTGAATGGAGACAAGACAGCCATTTATCAATTTCAACCATCTGTAACACATCGGCTTGCCGTAGAAAAGACACAGATGTCTAGAGAAGAAACTTTATAGGGATGGAGTCGCTGTGCAGAAACAGGGTTTTAGAAAATATCCTGTAAACATCAGTTGTTAATAATAGACTTTTTAACAATTTGTCAACATAGTTTCTGCATTTCTATAACCTGATGTGTCACATGGTTAGCACTTTCACCTCACAGAAAGAGAATTTCTGGAATCCCTCCACCGTCCAAAAACATGGATGTTAGGTTAATTGATTCTAGATGGAATAGTTTTTTTTTCAGCCAAGTGTGAAATGACAAAAATATTATTGAAATACATTTTCAATAACTGAATTTCTGGGCTGGACAAAGTTAACCTTGGAAATGTGAGTTGTCCTGGCTGTGTCAATTAGCTACCAAGGATATCTTTGTAAGATAAACTCCAAGATTGTTAAGGAGTTAAACTTTTTAAATGGAGGTATGAGCCTTGGCAGCCCTTGTAAGTTTCAATTCAAAACAACCATGATCCGCCAGAATGATCAAGATTTATGGTGCCATTAATTATGAAGAATAAGCTCCAGTGAAAAGAACTACCAGTTTGGTGGTAAATATACAGAATCCTTCCTATATCCTGCTATTTACAGCCCTGTGTTATTTCCATCAGTCATTCAAAGTGGATTTATGTGTTGTTTGTGCCAGTGCATTTGAGAAATGTTTGAATAATCACTTAAAATCAGATGGCTCACATTTGGAATAGATTGCAAACTTTGCTCTTTGTGTTTGAGTGTAAATGGCTTGGATACAGTAGCAAAATCAGTCAGAATGATTTGAGCAGGTGGTGTTCAGTCTGGATAAACCCACAACGTCAAGAGACATGAAAAGCAAGACCAGTCACTGAAAATGTGAATAATAATCTTAGCCAGACAACAAATTCATGATAATCATCTATAGAGCTGAAAACATTTACATGACACAATATTGTTGTTTCAGTTTGGTGAAGGAGGAACTGAAAGCGATGAGTAAAAACCCCCTAAATAGTCCACATCAGGGCAATATTCTTACAATGAATCAAATCTATGTAAATAACTTATTCATAGTTTTATGTAATGGATAAATGAACAAACAATTATACCAGTCAAGTTTTGTGCGTCAAGTCAGAGACGCTCCAGCAGAAATGCTGATTTAGACTTTTGATTTTTTTATTCTTTAAAAAAAAGGAACATTTTATAGTGCCATAAATGTAAGAATTTAGTAAACAGACTTGGTGAGGGTGTGAGCAATGCTCCCCTGGCACAACAAAGATCCAAGAAGCACACAAATGCCTTTTAGACACCAACAATGAAACAATTTAACTATACGTTTGTATTATAATCATATAAAATTGTTTTCACTTAATGAATATCTGTTCAGTTTATTCAGTTGTAAGCATTCATTTTTAACAGTTTTACTACTTTTTTGGAGCTTTTTCATTAAAGATGTTGCTTGAGAGCGAAACCCAGTCAGTAACAATGAGCTTGAAAGTGGGACTGCAGAGCTCTGTGATAATTGCCTGTGTTGGTCACACAGAGATGAATTTTCTATTAAACACTCTCATTTGTCCTGTTACACATTACCACTTTCAGCTTATTAAAATATGTTCCCCTTTTCTCCCATTGAGTTATGTTTGTAGATAGGACAAATGTGGGTCAGCGAAAGGTAACACACCAGGCAGATTATCAAAAGTAAATTTATTTTTCCTGATAAATAATTTATTTAAGCTTAAGTTCCTGTCACAGAGAAGAAATAGTTAATTCTCAGCAAGCAAATATCTTCTCTTCCCTTGTGAACAATATCTCTGTATCTCTTGGCCCGCTTGAAGAATTATAGCTCTAATAACTTTCATTTGAGGCCCCTGAAGCATCAGTAAAATGTTTACTACAAGAACACAGAGCGATTCTTTGGTGAAGCCGTGCATTTGTTACAGCCTTTGACTCAATTCAGTGTGTATAAATATATCCATTTCATTATAGGAGGCCAGTCAAATATTTGTTTCAGCGGTTTTCCCCCCATATAATGTAAATTGCTGCAAGCTGTTGCACTTGGAAAATGTTTTCTCATAATGCTTTTCAGCCTTCACATAAATCACAGCTAAATGTCGCATTCAAATGACTACAGACAGGCAATTTATTCTTGGCTTCCCTCGTCCTCCTCCAGAGAAGCTTGTGGCAAGCGGGTTTGCTTCGGTTTTTAATAGCGACTGTCATTATTTGTTGACAGTTGTTCATCATCCTCTCCATATTTATTGTGCTTCCCTGAAAGTATTTCTTTGTTTTCTCTACAGTTATGACCACTGTCACATGAAGTGAGGGAGGAAAACATGTCAAGAATTAAGCCACTGAGAGGCAAAGAGCACATGACGTGACATCTTGTGTTTAATGTGAGGTTGGGGGATTCTTGTAATAAACTACTGCTGGGACACTTGCTCAGTGTATAAGCTCATATATATCAATGCCATTACAGCAATTAATGGGGAATCACATTTGGATTCCCCACTGTGACAAGAGTCAGAATGAAGAGTGACAGTTTCATTGCCTTTCGTAAAGGCTAGTACCTGACAGATTAGAATCTGAAGGACTAAAAGCAGGATTCTCCTCTCTGTTCCATGAAAACAGAGAAGCAGGACCGCGTTGTTCAGTGGGAACACTGACTCTCACAGAAAGTCTGCCCGCTCTGTGAATGATCCCACTGAGGGATTTCGGGAAATCTGTCAGCAGCAGCATTCAAATATGAATCCAGCCTTTATCGTCATGTGGAGCAGGAGCGAAGTCCGTGGTGACATGACGGTGACTTCGCCATCATGTTTATCCACCTGTTGCTGAGGCCTGAAACCATCTGCAAGGACTAAGATTTTGCGGAGTTCCCACTAAATCTGTTCTTGTCATAAACACACAATGAACAGGAATGTAGGATGAGATATTGTTACAGGATGTTCCTTTAACACCAGGTCTATTGATGTGAATTTATTTTAAAAAGACAAAAATGTCCAATCAAAATCATACAAAACTGCATCTCTCAAAAGTTCATATTCATCAAACAAATTCCAAATGAAGCTGCTCTTATTCATACATTTTTTTTGTCTTTTGGGAAATAGCTGAATAAGTAAAATCAAAACTAAACACCAACCTGTTAACTCTCAGATTGAAGCGTTTTTAGGACATCACTCAGAGAAAGTTCTCTTTATACCCGTGGAGTCAAACCTGTTGAGTTCCCGTAACTAAAAGACCAGTGAATCCAGCTTTCCTTACATGTAGGATGATCTGTTGCAGAGAAATTTAGAAGCTGAATGTCTTAATCGTTTTCTCACAAAACGCATCATGACATCAGACAGTTCAGTCAGTAACTTGATTTCACTCCCTTGACCGGGATGATGGTCCAGTTATGTGGTCAGACTGAACTTGAGATGTAGATTCACTTAACTATTTTCATCATAAAATGATACACAATGTAATTGTCCAGGGCTTTGCCGACTTCACAAAAGTAATCATGTAATCTAGTCGGAGACGGTGTGTTTACTGTCACAGAAAAATCCAAGTGCCTTTGAGGAACATTGTAGTGCTGTTGATCAGTCTCAAGATCACATCACTGAATTGTCTCACCTTTTCCACTGTTAAGCCACATTGTCCATGATGATATCATTCATTTTTTAGTAACCCTGTGTGTATTTTATGAATAAAAGTCAAAATGATCCAGGCATGCTAGAAACAGAACAGAAATGTCAGGTATGAACAAGTGTACAATCCCACACTGAAATTCAAACTCATTTTCTCTCCACAGAGTTTTAAAATACTTAACATTTGTGAGTTTTACTACAGACTCGAGATATTACTGGGTGGTGGTTTGAGAATCACGAGTGAAATATGCTGAAAGATAAAATTTGGTTTTGAGGCTTGGGATGGGACACCCTTTACCGGAAGGCTAAATGCTGGACAGGGTCCCTGAAACACATCAGAAACTCGTTGGGGGTTAATTTGTGCAAGGTCCCAGAAAGTGTTGCCCAGCCTCTGGTCATTGGGCTGGATCTGGCGGAAGTATTTTTCCTTCGAAACCAAAATTGGATTCAAAATTATGAAGAGATAGCCGAGGAAATTAGTTGATGGGGAAACTTTAAGAGAAGTGCCTTAAACGGTTTGGCATACAGAGACTTCAACGCAGTTAAGAATTCAATAAATGTACTCGAAACAATTTGTTATTGTCATTTAACACAGCATGGGGGAGAAATTAAATCATCAGCTTTTTGGCAAACTATACAGAAAAAAGTCACTTATTTTTACTGCATTCGCACGCCATATTTCAGCTTCACGAGCAAACACTGACGTGAATCTTATGTCTTTTTTTTGTTTTGCTTGTGCTTTCAAAGTCAAAGAGTGATACTTTAGCAACAAGTTTTTTTTTTTCTCTTCCTATAATTGAATGTTCATAGGGCAGAGAATGAGTCAGCCACCAACATGCCGACTTCCGGTGCTGTGAAGTGAAATGAGTAATTCAATATGAACATTGAGTTCCTTTAATTAAATGGTGGAATCCCAGCTATGCTTTGTGTGTCAACACTGACACTAGGACCCAGAGATGAAGACACCCAGAGGGAGAAGGCAGGTCAGTGTGATTAAAGACTCCCCGAGACATACAGAGAGACAGATATAAGAAAACAACAGCGTATCCATATGCAAGTAAAATTAATTCTTTATCACAGAGAAAATCATAAATTCAGATAAACACAGGACTCTTAAAGAAAATGAAATGTAGAACTCTGCAGAAAAGACCGGTACGAATTAAGTTACTTGACGTAAAGTTGGGGTTTTATGAGTTGCAAAGAGTCTCATGAAATGAAAAAAATATCAGTCAAACTGGTCCATGGTGGGAGTCATTTCCTCTCGTGCAACACACCAACAATCCTTGAAGCTTCACTTATATTAACAGCACGTAAGAACAATGACATTTTTTATCATTTCCCTACATTTGCAACAGTAATTGAGAACAGAATCAGTGGTTCAATTTGTTGAAGTTATAAAAACAGCCCTTTCTGTAACCTGTCTGGAGTGAGACGGCAGACAGACAGCTTAATGTTATATTTGGGAAACTTTTTTTTATTGTTCAGAGAATCTGAGTCATTCTTAAAACAAAATATGACCTCCAAAACTTAAAGATCCAAAGGAAAACCCTTCTGAGAGGTTGAAAGTGGTTTTTCACTGTAAACTGATCCTAATTACCAGCGATTACTATAAGCAGTCAGCTATCAAACTTCATATTAATGTCTGTTAAACTTCTCTTTGATAGAGACTGTCTTTAAAATTGCAGGACATAGAAACCAGAATTTTGAAAGCCCACTTTGGTTTCAGTCTGACATTGATTTACTTTTATATTCACTTTCCAACAATCGAATAGTTATTTTTCTCCTGCACCATGCTGTGCATTAACCCTACATATGTTTATTTGCTGATAAACGCATCTCGTCCTACCAAGTCAGGTATCCAACATATCGTCGTTAATCACTCTTGACCTCGCTCTAAACCAGGCCCATGTAAAGCTCATTCATCCCTATTTGCCATCCAGCTCTGCGGGTCGATAATTGGCAAAGCAAAACACAGATTAAACCCAATTTGGAGGGTTTCAACGTGAAGCTATGCAGAGACAGTCAGGCCCAGGCTGAACCGGAGTTCACTACTCTGTGATCCTCTTTGCCTGTCTGGCTGCACTGGGAGGGGACCTCAAAAACTAAATCAAACCAGTCTGTTCTCTGTTTGTGTTTGCATGAGACTGTGTGCAAAGCAACATTGCGCTTCTCCCTGAAATGGCATCACTAATAGAAACCAACTCTCACCGTTCAAACTTCATTTGTCTCATTAACCTTTTTGCTTAAAGTTTAATTGCAGGATGTCGTAAAATGATTTGGTCTATGAGTAATGACAATATTTCGACTCCGTAATAGCCAGAACAAAGGAAACCAAAGCTAAGCTAAGCAAAGACGGTTGTTTTTCCTCCTCACCGCATGTCTGGGCTGCAGCTTTAGGCCATGCTGGCTGGATAATTGTTTGCTTGCGAGGGTTTTTGTTGAATGAGGGCAACAGCACGGCAGGAAAACAGAGTAATGACTAATTTCATGGCTGTTGAGTCATTTTAAAAAGACCATCTCGAAGATAAACTTCAAAAAGCAACCCTGGCCCATCCTACAGCAAGTATTCAAGGTATGACCTAATCATCTTTGTAAAGTACCCAACAAAGTTAAGAGGTGAAGTAAGATTTAAAAAAAAAAGAATGAACAGCTTCTGGTATAAAGCACGAATACAAGAAATGTTTCTCCCTGCAGGACCGGGACATGACCCCTAGGTGGCAGTGCACCTCATGAAACCCTCCCCACTGTAAGTCCATCATCCCAATAACAAAACCTTTTCAATTGTGCTCTCTTTTATTTGTTCTGGAAGGGCAAAGAAACTAGATGACAGCACGCTAGTGCTCTCGATAAGTTATTATCAGCAGCCCCGGCCCTACTTCATGCCCTTTAAACAGCAGCTTGATATGATCTGTGAGGGTTGCTGGGCATGTATAGTGTTACTCTCATCAAAAGAGGCTGAATGGTGGTGAATGGAGGATGATGTGTGTACTCCCTCTGCTTAGTGGAGGCATTTCCAGCTGGCGCCAGCGCAGAGGAAACCCACTGAGACACACAACAACACACATAGACACAGGGGTCAGCTTGGATACACCCTCCTCCTCCTCTTCCTCCACCTTCTCTGTGCCTCTTGGCCTCCACAGCCTCCTCTTCTTCTACACAGACCCTCACCCCCCACCTTCACTTCCCAGGCTTGGCCGTCTCTCATCTGGTGCTCTCTTTCTCTCTCTTCTTCTTCTTTGCCTTTCATTTCTCCCCTGTCTCTTCACTCTTTACTTCCCCAACTTACTTTTAATTAAACTCGTAGGATGAAAACTTTGGGGTGAAACACTTCTTAACAGAGCGTGAACAACCAAACAATTGTAAAGACGCTTTGTCCTACTCACAGCTAAGAGTGAGGGCAACTTTTAGAAGACACGCTCATGTGTGCCTGAAATAAGAACAAGACAGAAATCCTTTCTAAGTATAACTATATGTACATGACATTTTTTACTCCTGTTTTTAAACCTTTCGCTCTTTAGGATTTAAGAGGTATCTGTTTTCCAGGTGCTCTTAATAGTGTTTTAGGATTTGTTAAAAACAAAAAAAAAATTGCTTCCATTTAAACACTTAAACTTGCCTCTTTGTACCTGGTGAGGCAGACGTTTCTCATTAGATCTGTTTTGTCTTCTCTGTGTGTTTGATAACGGCTAATCAAATCCCTGATGCTTTTAACATGGGTAAGCATAAATCCTAACTTAATATTAACCGTTGCAAGGAGGTACTGAAAGGTATTTGCTGTGAGAAACATGGGTTTGCCCTTGCCTATGGTTAGTCTTCATTATTATTCTGAGACTGAAATAGTAAAGCAGATTGAAGGTGCACACCTTTCAAAAGGGGAATTAAAAGTTTTTCTGCTCCCCTCGCTTCCAGTAATCGTATGGGATATATACAACCACTATGAAGATGATTTTATGTTAAGTACATAATAGTTTTTACAAATATGCTGGTGACCTGTTGAGGGTTTACAATGCCTCTCCCCCAGAGTGAGCTGGAATAGTACAAACCGCCCTCCTGCTCCCTAGTGTTTTCAGTGAGATCAGGTCCTGGAAGAATGTGATTCTGGTGGGATACTAACAGCTAAATGACTCTTGGCCGTGTGTCCCTTACAATCATCAGGGGAAACACAGAGGAAGGGAGGACTCTGAACTCTAAACAGGCCAAATAAAAGAGCCAACCTGCTATTTTATTGTTCGGATCTGTTGATGCTATAAAGCAGAAAATCGGGCTTGGTGGCTTTTACGTGACTACTTGGCTGATTTTACATGATTTTCCTCCGGCCTTGAATGTAAGCCTTTTTGGCACAACTTGCAATGCCATGACCAAGCATGGGACCTGTAAATACCCTAATAAATATTTTTCAGCACTTTCTTTAATTCCATGCTCTGGGCCAACAGCATCTAAAGCATGTCACCCAGTAAAGGAGGAGAGAAAAAAAAAACCTTAAGGCTGCACAGGGCCTAATGTAGATTTAATTAGCAGTCTAAGCATCGGCTCACACACATAAAGACACACAAGACACGCATTAACTTTAGCACACATAGCTTTAAGTTAATGATTTCATTGTGACACACACACGCACATAAACCTTAAGCCACACATCCCTGGGTTTACATCGATGGTGTGAAAATATGTGAGTGCAAATGAGATGCAGACAGGCTCACAGCAGTGAACCCAGAGAGCAGAGAGAAGCAGAGGATGTGGCTGAGTTTTGAAATGCTAAACTCCAGTTTGCAAATGCGGAGGAATCCTACTTGAATTTGATGCATTCTGAGTATCGGAACAAGAGAGCGTGCACATTTTTCAACAAGCAAACGCTCAACAAAAAACACGTGCAGGGGACTTTTCCTCCTCAGAAATGTGGATCGTGTAGCTTGAATCCAACTTTATGATGAGCAGTTTTTTATTCAGTAAGAAACACGGTAAATTTGTGAAAATCCCTGGGAAATTCCACATTAAAGTTAAACTTCATTAAAAGCATATTGTGTTTATATTGAAAATGCTTTACAGGCGCTTACCTACTAAATATCAAACGGACCATTTTCTATTTTATCCTTTATCTGAGTTTAAATGCAGCATGCTCACACACTGTGTTTGAATCGTCTTTCTTATGTAGATTTTTGTATTACAAGGCAAAAGAGAGCAATCTAAAAGCCATTTGAGCCATCTAAAATGATTTACGGTCTTCATTTATGCGATACTATAATACTGGAATCTTGCCATTTGGCATCAAAAGCAATTCTAGTTTCATCAGCTGATAAAAGATTTCATTTCAGTGATTTACTTTCATACCCAAGAAAAAGTAGATCAACACAATAGGGGGAAGAAGGAGTCTATAAAGGAATCACAGTGACTTCACTCCCTGTTTAATTGTGAGCATTTGGATTTGTTTGTGCTCCTAATACCAAGGCTTCTTATATAGACTGTACATTTTTCCACCAGCCAGTGACTGCAGCTCCATGAAGTGTTACAGGGTTGAACGCATCTGAAAGTGAAAGAGGGAGCCAAAAAAAGTGTGTGTTTTTTTCATGAGCTATTCTTACGGTCTCTGCAAAACTGTCTTTCCTAAAAATGTGACTTTTAAAGGTTAGTTTTCCCTCTTCTTTATGTCTACATCTCTCCCCCATTCTTCTAAAGTTTGAGGAACCAAAGCTAAATAGGCAACAAAGGGGGCAAGTGTAGAAAACAAGAAGTCAGCACAGCCCTGATCAAATCCGGCATAATTTACCTTTATATTCCCAATTCATTTTCTATTCTTTATATCTTTTTCATCTTAATTTTCTTGGTGGTGTGTAGCAAAGTAAAATCAGTTTGACAGACGTCAATGTGGACATTTGCATTTATGAACTCGCCTTTGCCTCTTGCAAAAAATGATAGATATCAAACTTGTTACAATATTTTATTGTGTATTTTAGCATTAGCAATTCAAATACAAACTATAACACATTTTACAGCCAAAAACTTAGCAGACATTTTGTATGTTGACAATATGATCAGTTGGGGAAACTTTGTGTGTTTGAGGTCTATACCTCTCCATTCAAAGGGTTCCTCCATTTTTGCTATAAATTAAATAATTATTTCTGAGAAGAATTAAAACACCACGGGATAAAAGCACAAAATGGTTTATATGAATTTTAGCATTCAATGTTCAAACATTCTTGGAAAAATCATTAAACGGCTGAGACATCAACGCAGGCCAAAGTGGTGATCTCCGATTCCTCCTGCTCACTTTGGGAGATTTGTCCCAAAACAAGTTACAAGGTGAGAAAAACAGAAGGATGTAGTTCAAACTTAAGACAAAAAGGTAAATTGCAGTTTATTAGAGAATCATATGTAATTTGTAGGTGTAAAAAAACTCATTATTTACGTTGCCTCTTAAAGATGAACATGTGATTTCCTCTGACCTGTGGTCATTTGAGACATTTTTAAAAACAGTTTCTCCATTCTTAGGCTGTTAAACAATGCACAGACAAATAAATACAAAAACCTTTAAACTACATTATAGACTTTAAGGTCATACATCAAAAACTCCAATTACATCTATCGCACAATAAAAGCAGCTACTTCATACATTCAAGGATTATGATGAGACAACCCAGTGATGACAGTACATCAATGAGTTCATTACAGAATGTGGAGCAAACATAAAACTAAGTTGGTGAAAACAGTATAAGGATGGAGCGGAATTGACTAGTGTTTACAATTAGTTTACATACTTGGAGGTACAGAATGGTTCAAGTCTAGAGTTTGTCTATAATACATGAAATGTTCCTCTATGCGACATCAGAATGGCCATACAAGGCGTCATAAGTGGATTCACATTATATCCATGCCAATTTACACAATGCAGTCAGTTGGATGATACATTTCACTTACCACTGATTAAATTAACTTCTCCGGTAATTGATTCTGGATGGCACAGAAACAGACACAAAAAAAAAATATCCAGAATTACACTGTAAAAACACTCACTTATGGCCTTATGACTTTTACTGTTAAAAAGATGCAGCTTGCACTCTGCAGATAATAGATTTGTGACTTCAACTCACTTAAGCTAAATGAGAAACATCTTAATAATTAAACTTTGAGCACATTTCTTAACGATTTCATACATTCGGCAAGAAGACTAATGAGGAGGACGCAAGATAACAAGGGTGACTGATGAGGCAGAACGCACAGCGAGCTCATTAAAAGTTGTTATCTACTCTTCTCACTTCGCTTCTCGCCTCGCCTCTTTTCTTTCACCTCCGACTTATTCGACAAATGCACAGTAGAAAGTGTGCGGAGTTCACACGCACACACAGTCACACAATGTGCACAATCGCAAACATGGTCATGCTACACGCATGCTCACGTGGGTGAGCATGTACAGATTTACAAGAGGGGGATTAAACAGAGGACGCAGATGGTAGACTTTAGTTCCAGTATGTCTCAGGAATACTGTAGAAAGTCATTTACATTCCTGTCTCTAACCACATCTCACTTCACGCATACATACATACACACACACACACACACACACTCACACACACATTCTTGTACTGCTGATGTGAACCCTCAATCAAACTTCAGAATTTTGGCATTAGTGAGAAAAAGATGTCTTAAACACATACGTGCAAAAGTGATTCGATATCTCGTCCTCATTTTCTGCTCCTTCACCTTCATCCTGACGCACCCTTCACTTGTCTTCGTTCAGCACTCCTGTCAGAGCCTCGATGCCTTCTTTGGCCTCCCCGGTCTCCTTCAGCGCGCTGATGACTGGTATCCATGGCGACGGCAGCTCCGGCATAGTCCTCTTGACCTCTTTGAGGTGGCTGAGAGCGGCGTAGAGCCCGGCGTTGGTGCTGCTGTGGATGCCCGGCCCCTGCTGCTGCTGCTGCTGCTGCTGCTGCTCCGTGTAGTACATCTCCATGGCTGCAGGGGTGCAGTGCTTCTGCTGTTACAGGCCAAATGAAAGAACAGCTTTGTTGTCTGCAGTTTCGGCGATTCGTCGATTCGACATCAACAACACAGACGCATCGAGAGTAAACACAGACTGGGCTTTTTTTACGTGTTGGTGTTAATTCTCAGTCATCAAGGTCCTGGTAATAAGACGTGACTGCGTAGAAGGCAAATAAACTTATTTAAGTTGCTATTCAAGAGATTTTGTCATACATCCAAAAGGCTTATTCAATTCTGGTGGGGAGATTCAACTGTGGGATGGGACATTAAAAGTGTGGTTGGATCTATATATACTGTATATACACACACATTTATATATGTATATATATATATATATGTATACATAGAGAGAGAGAGAGAGAGAGAGAGAGAGAGAGAGAGAGAGAGAGAGAGAGAGAGAGAGAGATGCATATGCATACTGTATATTCCAATACAATTTCTATATGTATATTTAAATATACAAAACATATCTCTCTATTTATAACATCTTTTTAAGTGAAGAATGAAAAAGGGCTTTACTTTGAAGCTATACCCTGAAAAACCACATTTTGCCTGAACCACGGAGGCATGTCTGTGTCGTCAAAGTCCAAACTCGACTGCCTGCAGTACATACCTGTCACCAACTTGAAACATATCGACCACTATGAAATGAAAAAATGATGAATGAGGCTCCAGACTTTTGTGAAGTTAAAATGTGAAGCAGAAATGGGAAAATGCTCCACTTTCAAAACAGCAAGACGTTCTGCTCTCGTTTCCCAAATTCTCAAAGAGTTTTCTAAAAAGATGCTGTTGCTGGAAAGAGGTAAAAAAAAAAAAGATGTTGTCTACATTTTAGTTTAATGTATACTAAGAAACAAAGTTAAAATTAATATGTTTTTCTCACTTTTAATGTAATGTTAACCCTCTTAATTTTTTTATTATATGCAATTCATATTAATTGCTCTATCTGCGCTTGGGTTTTAATTATAATTCACCAAACCTCATGTAAAACAAAGTAGCCTTTCTCCTACTTGATGATTCAATCGAAAATCATGCACTTTTATTCGTGCCAGTGTAAAAGTAATTCATTGTATCCCTCTATAAGGAGCCTTCTCTGGTATGTTTCAGGATGTTAACGTTTTACATGCTGACATTTAAGATAATCATGTGGTAGCTCAGTTGGGTTTTCTGAAAAGAACCTTGTAAAACGTAATGTCACACGCAGTCACTTGAGTTACGATTTCAGTGCTGGCTACAAACAAGCTCCAGAGACAGGAGAAAACAGATGCAAAAGGACTCATTAGAAATATGTCATCAATCTTCCCACCACACAAACCTCAATCATACAATCCTAATGATTTTATGTGGAAAAATGGAATTAAAAATTATTACTGAGAAAAAAGTATAAATACTCTGCAACAGATTATGTTACAATTAAGGTAATGGATGCTGAAAAGTAGTTCTGTTTATGCTTGGACTGGTATTTCAAAGTAAAGTAAGTTAAGTAAGTTAAATAAAGCTGGTTTTATGATTTCAGCAGCAGCGACGCCACCCTCCATTCTGTGTTTATGCTTCTGATAAGACAGTAGCAGGAAAAAAAAAGAGCCTAAAACTGTGACCTGGAAAACACTTCAAAAGCATTGCCGGAAGGTCCTCTCTTCCTCCCCCATTTCTTCCTTTTCCTTGCTTTCCCCCTCACTGTTAAGCCTTTAATCACAGTTTAGTCACGCTGAGCCCTAATTAAAGACCCCTCTGATTCACATGCGGGCATCCCAATCTCTGCCTGACCGGAAAGCGGGATTCATCACCCCTTCTGTTCCCACCCCCCATCTCTCTGTCTATCCCACCCTCTGGTTTTTGCTCTGCAAGAGAGACCTTTAAACTAATATGTGCAGCAGCATTGACTGAGTACATGATGCCTCCAAGGTGTCGTCGGGAGATAATGAGATTTGGTTTCCAGCCCCAGATTTTGAAGAATCCCCCTCAAGTGACAGTTGTGAGGGTGTGACGAGAAACAAGCCACCAGATGAGCCCCATTGTGAGCTTTGCAGCTGCCCTTTGATTATAGCTCTGCTCTGAGTTTTCCAAAGTGGAAAGTTTTTAAAATAAAAATAAGAGTTTTCGACTTCTGCTGGCCTTTGCCGTGCAGCTGGGAGATCAGAAAATGCATCTGCCAAAATTTCCAATGTCCCCGCGTTTCCCTTTATCACATACGTCCATATTTATTCATCTGTGCGTGTGCTTGTTGTGGTGCCAAAAGTCTGTTTACAAAAACCATGCCGTGGGCTCTTGTTTCTTCTCTTCTGGCTGAAAGTACGTCTTTCTGATGTAAATCATTAAACATTTGGTTAGAGCCTGGTTTAAAGTTAGATTTAGATTGAGGTTTGGCTGGAGAGTTGATTTGCAATGGTCATGTTGCATTAGGGTAAGGTTCCAGAAAATGGAGGCATCTGATCCAGGCGTGTGTTTACACATGACTTGGAGGCATGTGTATATGTACACTAATCTGCAAGGATAGAGGGTACATCAAAATAAATGACAGTTTTTTAAAGATAGGATATTCCTCGCAATTTCTCTGGTAAGAACTGCGTAATTCTATGCTGTCGAGAAGAAACAAGGCGACATGTGGATATCTTTGACTGAGGCTTACAGAGGTAAACAGACATTAGACTGTATGTGTGTACATCTTTGTTGGTACAGCTTGAGACGAAAGACAGGGTAGAATTTGTGACTGTCACCAGCCAACCAATGGGAACGTAGTACGGAGCGGCATGTTAATCAACACAATGTTGGAGATGCTTGAAAGCCAACACAAATCTCAACGGTTTTCTAGAAAGCAACTAAAAAAGAACCCAGCTAAATTAAAGCCTAATCTATAATGTGTGCTCCACCTCAGACTGTGTCAAGAAATATGCAGCACAGTAACAAAAAAGGGAAGAATTATCAATTCCAAGCACGTAAAAAAAAAAATCCGTTACCTTTAAATTCAAACAGCAGTAAATAGCCCAGTTCATTTTCAGTCCATTAGCTAATTGGGCCTACTCCATATCCTCATGATTCTTAGAATCTGTGTTGGTGTGCACTGTTTGTAGTTTGCTAGAATTAAAAGCATATATTTATCGTACAGTCTGTGCAGATCAGACATGATGTCACAGCCAGAGTCAAAAGATAGCCGGGGCTCACCGTGGCTCGCAGTGAACTCATAAAATCTCTTAAATCAAACAGTCCGTGGGCGTTTTTTTAATGACCGTGTATTTCATTTCACATATTTTCTTTGCGTGTAAGTGTATAAATGTTCCCCACCTTTAGAATGAAGCCCTCGGGGCAGATAAGCTGGTCGTACCACATGGCTTTGTACATGAGCAGAAGGAGCAAGCTGGTCAAAAACGCCAAAGTGATGAGGATCAAGCCTGTGATCTGAACAACATCAACACAAACACACACACACATAAACACAAGTCATTTCTTTAGCAAGTTTTAAAATAAAAAAGACAAATTTATCTTGCAAAGTTACCTTTTGCAAGAAATCTCTATTTGTATTTAGATTACATCTATGCTTCTCTGTTTTTAGGTGTTACAAGACATATCACAAGTAAAATAAGCTATCAATGCTATGTCTGACAATTCTGTCGTGAATTTACTGAGATTCTCGGAAAAGGAAGGTCAGATAGTCTGAATATTGTTCTTCCATGTTGTCGGAGAAGCGAGCAGAAGCGATTTGGAGGAGTGAGCCTGTGTGTCTTCCTCTGACTGCTAAAAGCCAGATCTGACATGCTGAGTTTATGACTGTGGGAGCATGAAATCTGATTTTTTTTTTTTTAAGACTACACGTCTTTATCCAGAGTTGTTACCCTACTGAAGTTTGTTCAGTTTATTTGGAGCCACTGAAGAGTCCTTTCAAAGACAACAAAGAGGGCATGAATTTTTCAGAGGGCGATTTCACAAATTTGACCCGTGAACAGTTTGATGATGGAGTTCATGTATCTGTGAAGTCTTATAGTGATTCAATCATTTATCTTGGAGAAAATAGTATGAGCAATCATCCAAAATGTCCACTTCTTTTTTATTTGGGGTGTTTTTTTGCGAGGCCCTGGGGCTTTGGTAACAAAAAAAACATTACAGCTAATCATTTATATCTTTGTGTTTAATGGTACATTGATTTCGATAATTATGCAGGACCCTGCTTTTGCATTATTGATTTAAAGAAGGAAACTAATGTGAATATTTGTATTTTTTCTACTACTTTTCTACAACTAAGTGTCCACAATAGGAGAAAAGTGCTGCAGAATGAATAATAAGTCTCTATCCAGCTATTCATTAGCAGTATAGATGTTAGTGACTTATCTACAACCTGTTGAGCTCTCATGCTTCACTAGCAAATCCATCAGAAACCGTCTGTGTATTCAGGTTTTGTTTGTCTTTCTTAGCCTTAATGTACTCTGGTCTTTGCTAGGGAAGGTGACAGAACTCTGTTTCAGACTTTTCACACAGCTCACTTGAGCTTGAATCTGGGGAAGATCTTGTCTCTCTCTTACGTAATTGCTGAAAATGAGGTAAGCTAAAGTGGCTTATGCCTTTTATGAATGTCCTCTGTCCTCTGACCGGATACGCGTTTGTGCAAACCTCTCTGACACGTGAATGTTGTACCTTGGCTCTATCCGAGACATCGCTGTAGAAGTTGATATTCAGCTTCTTTATGTTGGGAACGTACAGCCTGTTTTTCTTCTGCTGCTGCAGCTGATACTGTGTGGATGTCTTCACAATGACCTGTGGGAGAGACGGGGCACCATCAGTGGAGAATGGGCTCCAAAAGTTTCCGTTATGGTTGACGGATTCATCTTTTTTCCGCGTCATCCTAAATCCACTGGTCACATATGCAGCTCAGAAAGGAGCTTAGAAAGGAATCAGATTCACCAAATTGTTTCAACAGACGACTGTGGACTATAAAATATTTCTTGTTAATGTTTCGTTGACAGCAACACAGCTCGAGGGACATATCGTGCGGCCTAAAGCATCATCCAACCAAAACTGTATATAGATATATTCTGAGGGCTTTCTTCTTGTATCATGCATTTGCAGAGGTGCTTGAATTGTGTGGGCTGATGCCAAGGTTTTAACCTGGAACGATAGGGAAGTAAATACAGCAGGCTCAGCGTTCGGGCTTCTGAGGGGAAGGTAAGTGCGCCCACATGAATTTTAATGGGGTTTGTCCCACGAGTTCTGCAGTGAGCCACAATCTTTCGGAGATCTCTTTAATGCCGTAATGAAGGTTTCTGCGGTGGCAGGACTCGGAGGCGTGACGCTCTCTCCCCATGTGGGGATGCACGGAAAAAAGGCCTATCTGGCAGAACGCGGTTACCTTGTCTGCAAACGACTGCTGGAGCTGGTTGACCTCCAGCGGCGTGATGAGAGGGATGTTGTCAAAGCCGTCGTCCGCGGACGGCTGCTTCTCCAGCTTATCAGACAGATTGCTGCCCAGCTTCACCATGGCTGCTCGGCTGGCTGGAAATGCCCGGACGGATCTTAAAATCGGGGACAGAGAGCACAGATCAGGTTGAGTCAGTCCGTGTGTTGTGTCACCAAAGGTGATAGAGGGTCCTGCCAGGACACGAGGAAGGTAGAAAAGATAACAGCGTGATCAAAACAGAACCCACGGCACAAGAATGACAGTGCAGCCCGACATCAGATTGCATATATTCTATAATTGTCTATATTTTTTTTTTCTATTCATGTCAAACTCAGGGTGAGATATGGTAACTTTAATCATGTTATATCACCAGGTCTCTAAAGTTTATTTATAAAAATACAAAAAAAAACAACAACATTCAAATGTATTTTGTTAATCTGGTACTACTATTATTGCTACTTAAAAGGATGAACATGATAGGGACAGCAGACTAAATGCTTACATACAGATTAACCAGCTTTCTGAGTGATTTAAAGTAAAAAATAAAAAACACAGCAAAAGATTAGATGGGGCTGGGAATGTGTTTCTGGGCAAACTCAAACTCAAACTGTAGAAAAGGGGTTCTTTGAGAACATAGGAATTAATTCTCCGCTGGCTCCGCTGACATTTAGACGGTACCCATAATTCACCCGCTTCCGCGACTAAAAAAAGAAAACAATTCCCAAATTAAAAGCTACGTCTTCAGGATTTGCTTTTTGAATAATTCAGTGAGTTTACGGTGATTAGTCATGCAGCTTTGGTGTTATTTGGATACCACAGCCTGTTCTCTGTCTGTTGTTTCAGTCCAACAGTGCAGAGTAAACATGTTTCATAACTCCTGTGTGTGATTCATATCACATACACTGTGTGTCGTGCCCATCTCTCCCCAATTCTTCTGTCTTTATTATTTACATTAGACATCTTAATCAAGTTCAACCAATGCTTCTCTACAGTTACACCAAGCAATACAGTTTGCTCTGCATCAAATGATCATCCGGTCGTGCTGGAAAGAGGTGAGGAGCCACTTATCTCATTCACACAGTGCAACACAACACCTTCCTCCTGCCAAAGACCCCACCGGCCTGCTGACGCCACTGACTCACAAAGATGACACACACACCAGGAGGCAGAGAGCCACAGCTCTTTACAGGGCTGGAGAAATCCCCGGTGCCCGGGAAATGTGTTTTTGATAAAAGATGTGGAAACATTTACTAAAGCCTCATTACAAAAACTCTGAGAGGGAAGTACGTGCCGTCGCCATGTCGAAAATGTTTGATATCATTGCTTGTTTTATGTTTTAAAATTTAAATATTAACCTTTCCATGAAAGTTATTTTATTTCAAGGTGACAAAATGGGTTCTGGGCATCACTGTCCAGTAAAAGTGGTCGGAGATGGAAGAAAATAACTCAAGAAAGTCGGCGGTAGCTTTGACGAGTGGGTGGTGAAAGTGGTCATCTGTGCTGACCACCATTTTTCATCCCCACAGTTGGAGTGGAAGTATGGGTGCGGATGAATCATCGCGAATGTGTGATTAACAAATGCTGTCAAACGCTCAGTGCTCCCACACTCTGGCAGGAAACAAGCCCAGGAAATGAGAGAGCTGCCACTGACATCTTCTTAGCAGAGCCGCTGACATTTTATATGCTCAGTCTTCTTTTAAAGAATAATATTGACTTCAGTCCTGTTCCTCCCACAAATCCGATCTATATCAGAAGCCAGGGGAGAGGTGGACGGGGTGCTGGGAGGGTGAAAATGTGGCAGAAGAGTGTTTGCCCTGTTCTGTCAAGTTCTTCAGGGTTCACTGGTCATGCATATCTGTACTTGCTCCACAGAGGACTGCTGCGACAGGAGCTGTGCAGCCTCACCAACGATCAGAGCGCACAGACAGGTGGATAAAAACACGTTTTACAACCATTTTTGGTTGTGGCTGTGAATTATTGTTTGCCTCTTTTTGTAAAGTTACGCATTATTTTCCACGTGATTGCGATTAATTGCTGTTTTAATTAATGTCCCCTCTAAGCCCTGCGATCCGTCCAAAGATGGGCATCTTATATAAACGCAAAAGGCAAAGCAGCAACTGACCCCGCCACGGAAGTCACACAAAGCCTGCGAATAAATGTTTGACGCGTCTCTTTTCATCCACAAACGCAGCTCGCACTAAATCATTAAATCCAATCATTCTGCGACTATAGTTCCGCAGTGGTCCCGGCGACCGTCTCCCTCACACGGCACAAATACACCCCACAGCCCACCCCACCCACCCACCCCCCCCCTTCCCAAAAAATCACTGCTGCATAAGGAGGAATTTCAACTTACCGTGGGTTTTTTTGGGGGGTTCTCCGGTCGACTGTGGACTGGCTCGGGTATCTGGGATGCTGACTGAGGGGGGGGGGGGGGGGGACGGTGTGAACGCCGGTTGCCGTGGTGACGAGTGATTCAGGACAGGACTGCGCATGTGATGCAGGACGGCGTGAACGTGCGTCTCGGGGCGGCTCGTGGGAGCCCGTGGGAGCGCACACAGGAAATTACGTCTGCGTGCGTGAGGCAAAAAAAGAACTTCTCCACTGTGTGAGTGTCTGGCTCACCTGTGAACGGTGTCCACGAACACCTCGTTCAAAATGACCGAACGCTCTTTCTTCTGCTGTCCACTTCATTTAGAGTTCGTTTTTTAGCCCGGAATTTGGAAATATGGGCACGAGCGTTTAATTGAATCTCTGTTAGTTTCTACACATTTCATTTTGCAATTCCCTTTTACAAATGTGGAGCAATAAAAAGTTAAATGCGTCATTTGACAGTTTATCTAAGCCTTTATTCAACAGGCAAGTCTGTTAGTGTCTAAATAAATTATTTGTTGTTGTATTCAGAGTCCAACTTAATTGAATTTAAAGTAAATAGAAATGGCATAATTGATGGGAGCATCATACTGGCATACATTCTTAGGGAAATATCTAAGAATATGTTTCTTCATTCATTCTTCTTCTTCTAAATAACACTTTTCATTTTTGGGTGGGTATCAATTGTTGCATTTTTCAGGGGAATCTGTGTCCAGTCTTGTTAGATATTTCAAATTATCATCAATTCAAGGTGGTTGTGATCTGTGATCTTACCAGGTAGGCCAAACAGTCTTTTAGCCCTTTCCACAAGGTCCAACTCAACACAACTCAACTTCATTTGAGTCAACTCAACTCATTTTAGGTAAGTTTAACCACAGCAGTTTGTGTGCGGATTATTTTATTTTTTCTACAATGCTATAATATTGTTTTGTAGCTCACTGAGTTTTTTGAGTAACGTTCCATCTGTCTGTGGAAGAACAGCCTTTGATGTCATATTTTTATAACCAATCTTGACACCCTAACCAGGGTCCCAGCAGTCTGTGGATAACAGCATATTTTCAAATGTTTTTTTTTCTTGGAACAGCTATTTTAGTTTGTTGTTGAATAATAAAACGTTTAATGGGTAGTCATAATTTCTAAATGCAAATAAATGAGTGATTAAAGATACTGAAAAAAATGGTTATGTCTCTTCAAAAAATTAATGATAAAATAAACCATATATTATTTATTGAAATGTTCTATTGTATTGTCTTTCTTGGAAATTAAGTCTATTTTACCCAAGTGCTTTCTGCTTGTAAGAGGTCACCATTTAATTCTGAATTAGCAACTTCAGGGTTTCACAAAACTTAATTCTAACAAATACCATTCCATACATTAAAGGTCTCAACTGTGTAAAGTTGTTAGATGTTAACATCTTAGACCTTAAAATCGTTTTAATTATAG
Source organism: Menidia beryllina (assembly GCA_013363375.1). Lineage (NCBI taxonomy): Eukaryota > Metazoa > Chordata > Actinopteri > Atheriniformes > Atherinopsidae > Menidia > Menidia beryllina. The sequence continues at coordinate 1,676,907 of JABUIW010000078.1, forward strand.
ATTTGCTGTTTTCCCACATCTTCAGATGAATTCACTTGACCTTAAAAGAGAGTCCCTCAGTTTCTGTTGACCTACTGACACAAATCTTTTTGCCTGGTTCACCTAACAGTGATCTTTCTAATACATATTTACTCGGTGGTGATATCTCATATCATTTACTGTTGAATTAAGATGTCTTGCGGTGAGGGGGAGGCAGCTCGAGCAGCTTACTGAGGTGCCAAAGATATAAAACCGATAAAACCCTCCTATTAGCCCGTGTTTAAAAGAGAAAGAGCAAAGTGGTGTGTTATTGAATGAGGGACGGAGCCAGGCTTGTCTGCAGATTTAGATCAACCTTTTCATACAAAGAGGATTCATGCTGTTTTCCCTTTTCGCCATGTCTCACTGTAAGAATTTATTATGTCTTTTGGGGCTCACTCGTCCAAAAATTGATGCCCCCCCTCCTCCTCTTATGTTGGGCCTACATTTATTATTTTGACCTTTCCTTTGAGAGGAGGGGGCGACATCAAAGTGGATCCATGACTCGCTCTTCTGTAGGAAGACAGAGGTGTCCTTCTCACAGTGTGAGCGTCAGACTGCCGGCCGGCAACCGTTTTGCTGCCTGTGAAGAAGAGAGGGAGATTGTGTGAACATAATTAAAGTGAGAATCAATGAGGAAGCTGCAATTGAAAGGAAAACATGTCCAGATCTGAAATAGGATGAGATATATTTGCCACAATAAATGGCAAATCTGCTATTTGTTTTCTTTTCTTTTAAAATCTGATTAACTTTAATATCAGCATCATCTAAATAAACGCTGCTCAAGGCCTAACTCAGGGAAAGTTCTGTTACAGCAGACGAAAAGCTCAGGCCCACTCGTTTCCATTAGCATGTGCTGGATTAAATAAAAATCTGCCTTTCAGCAGGTTCAGCAGAATCTTTGAAGCCCTGAGTTTCACAGTGCTCAGCTCTGACAGTTCACGTCTAACCTTTTGAAAACTCGCCTTAAAAAGAAAAAAAAAAGCAGCCATCTTACCGCAGAATCCCTTCACTCGTCCTTTCTCTCATAAAAAAACACAGCCGTCATCTCTTTCGGGTTGTCTCTGTTTCCTCCCTGGCAGTCGGTTCTCATTTAACCTTGAAGTCAGGTCCAGACTAAACAAACTGACCGGTTTTCATATTATGGGCCGTTGTTAAACAGCATTAGGAAAAAAAATGGATAATTACAAATGTAATAAATATTTGAAAATGCAATATACACAGAAAACAAAGGGTTGAAAACAGAAATCTGTTTATTTGTCATGCCATTACTGAAAAAATAACATGAACGTGTAAAGTTAAGACTAACCACACAGTCTACTATTAGTAGAAAAAATTATGTAATATACAGTACATATTTGCAAAATTGAAATTCAGAATTTGTTTTTATTTTATCTTAATAATTATTATCATAAAATAGGAATTGATAATAATACTACTACTACTACTAATAATATAATGTAAGTTATATTTCAGCAGTGAGCTGAACACTTGACAAAATATGACCTCAAAAACGAGTTATAAAACGTTCATAAAAATAAAAAACCAATAGCAAAGGTTAACACTTGAAACACACCAAATATAGCATTGCTTATAAAATACTCTTCAAAGTTTATAGAAGAAGTATGGGTTGTATTTATTTCAGGGCACTGGGTTTTGTTTACGGTGCACTGATGGAGAGGTTTTATCAACACTGCCCTCTAGTGTCCGAATATTCACATAACCACTTCTGCAGAGATTAAGATTACCAAAAGAGAATGAAACTATTTTATGAGGCACTGTGATCTGCAGAGTGATGGACAGTTGGGTCTGTTTGAATTCATCAGCAGGTGGCAGCAGTTCACCACTGGTGAGGGGGTTTCATCACCCCCTCTTAGTTCTTCAGCCCACAAGTAAATGTCACTCAAGAATTGTTGTTTTTTCTTTTCTCTTTACTGTTGTTTTTTCTTCTCTCTTTGTCTTTCGAATTCCCAATAACATCTGATAAAATCAACCACAATATGAGTCGTTTTACATGCCAATGGTTACATTAATTTTAAATTAAATTAGAATTCAATTTACATAGTTTTGCTGCAAAACCTCGCAGTAAAACCAAACAAAAAAAACTCATAAAAATATGGATGAAAGAGGGCATTGTAAACTCATTGATTATGAACAAACAGGTTGTTTTGGTACCATCAGATTTAATAAATCAGTTTCAAGGATTAGCACATTAATGAAAGTAAAATATTTTTTCCTAAAAAGGCCCTACATTCACATTCTGGCATTAAAGTGCCTTCTGTTTTAACTATCTGTTTTCAATTATGATTGTCTTACGTTACACTGGTATTTGTGTAACTCTAAACAATTTTTTATGAGTTAAAGATTTACTCTACAAACTATCTTATCACAAACATAAACTTTGCTGATCTGTTGGGGATTTATTGCCAAAGGAAAAACAAGCATTACGGTTTGTGTTAGTGAGGAAGATTTTTTACACCATGTAATTATGTCTGTTGACACGTTAAACCACAAGTGCAGTATTATCAAAGGTGTTTGATAAACAACACTTTCACAAAAACACACGATGTCATCATATTCCGCGTCAACGTCCGTGTATCAAAAGTTAAAAAGTGAAAAGTAGAATGGCAGCAGGTCAAATGTAGGACAACAGAAACAGTCAAAAAGGGAATCCATCAACAGTATAAGCATGTGTCGATGCTCTTCAGAAGTTTCCCTGCTTCAACACACCTGATTCTGGTCAGGGTGCAACAATCAGGCGTGTGCAGAGCCTTTCAACTGATCCACTTAATCAGTGTCCATCCATCAGTGCATTGTCCTGGGCAGTTGCATCCTGGCTGCTGTACTTTAATCCCTGTTTGAAGCCACTGATGTATGCTTTTTTTCTAACCCTGGTTTAGAAAAGAATCTCTTTTATCGTTACCCTGAAGAGTCTTGAGCAGAATTCCTCTCATGGCAACAGACTTTAGTCACAAAACATGTCAGATGTGTGGAAAATGCCCCGTTAAAACGAAGGGTAGGTTAATGTTTAAGCTGATGTGGAAGCCTGTGGTTTGATTTTTGCTTCATTTGTTCCATAACATTTATTAGCCTGTCTGAATAAAGGACTTATTTCCCATTGTGCCTACAGCTGTTTAGTTCAACTTCAGAGAACTAACCTCACACCCGATAATGATCTACACTTCAAAATGAACGCATAATGAAAATCGTTCAGATTCAGGCTCGTAAATGTAAGAGTTTCGTTGTTTACTGATTGTTTGGTTTTCTCAAACAATCAGTTTCAGTTTTAATAAGGAAAAAAATATCAGTGTGGCATTTTCTGAAAAAAAAGAAAAAGGATTTTTTTATTATAACAAAAAAATGAAAAGCTCCAATAATAAAAGTACAAGAACATTTAAGTTCTTTTGTACCAGATTATCTTTTTAAATCTTTAATCAACCGCATAGCAGTGAGAGATATTTACGGGCTTAAATATACATGAAGTTTTGTTACTCAGCACATTTTAATACTAATTTTATTATGTTAGATTCTTCTGGATGTAAATAACTCTTATAAAGGTGACCCATTTTTTTTAATGGAGGGAGTCAGAGAAGAGAATACAAGCTGTAATGATCATAATATGTGACGTTATTATTTTTTGTTTTTGTTTGTAAGGAAAGGTGAATAGATGTAATAAATAAAAGGAAATTGACAACACTGCTGAAATATATACATTGTATTTGGTTTATTAAAAGTTTGTTATAAAATTATGATTTTAAAAAAAGGAAAATAAAAAAACAGCCAATACAGATGTCCTCATCTCCTAGACTTCGTATGAGGTCGTCTTACTTCTGAAAAGAGAAGATAAATAAAATAAAGATGACATTGCTTGGACGATGCTCATCTATCTCCCACACTAAGATGATGTGCTAACGTAGAACAGTTTATTATCAAATAGGCTTAATAAAATAGACCTATTTTACTCATAAAAAGTGCACAAATGGCATTTGTTGAAGGAAAATAATTACCAGGGATTTCATGTGGCCAAAAGTCATCACAAGCTGGACAATGTGGATCTGTTCTTCCTTTGAAGTATCTGGCCACACATGGGTTGTGTATTTTAATGCCACATGTAGGATTCTCACAAATTTGGCACTAGGAGACAAAAGAAAAAAAAGAAAAAAAAAGAGAGAGAGATCAGATTGGTACTGTGAACACTGTAAAAACAGAGAAAAGGTTTCAGATTCACTAAATCTGTTTGTATATCTGACACAATTTAAGTCATTTTTCTCCATGTAAACTCCAAGAAAGTGAAACCAATTTATATAATTTAACAGAATTATCTTACTGCACAGATTTACACAGATATTAAAACCAATACAACACCTTAAGCCAAAAAAATATATATACACTATATTGCCAAAAGTATTTGCTCACCTGCCTTGACTCACATATGAGCTTAAGTGACATCCCGTTCCTAATCCATAGGGTTCAATATGACGTCGGTCCACCCTTTGCAGCTAGAACAGCTTCAACTCTTCTGGGAAGGCTGTCCACAAGGTTTAGGAGTGTGTTTATGGGAATTTTTGACCATTCTTCCAGAAGCGCATTTGTGAGGTCGCACACTGATGTTGGACGAGAAGGCCTGGCTCTCAGTCTCCGCTCTAATTCATCCCAAAGGTGTTCTATCGGGTTGAGGTCAGGACTCTGTGCAGGCCAGTCAAGTTCATCCACACCAGACTCTGTCATCCATGTCTTTATGGACCTTGCTTTGTGCACTGGTGCACAGTCATGTTGGAAGAGGAAGGGGCCAGCTCCAAACTGTTCCCACAAAGTTGGGAGCATGGAATTGTCCAAAATGTCTTGGTATGCTGAAGCATTCAGAGTTCCTTTCACTGGAACTAAGGGGCCAAGCCCAGCTCCTGAAAAACAACCCCACACCATAATCCCCCCTCCACCAAACTTTACACTTGGCACAATGCAGTCAGACAAGTACCGTTCTCCTGGCAACCGCCAAACCCAGACCCGTCCATCAGATTGCCAGATGGAGAAGCGCGATTCGTCACTCCAGAGAACGCGTCTCCACTGCTCTAGAGTCCAGTGGCGGCGTGCTTTACACCACCGCATCCGACGCTTTGCATTGCACTTGGTGATGTATGGCTTGGATGCAGCTGCTCGACCATGGAAACCCATTCCATGAAGCTCTCTGCGCACTGTTCTTGAGCTAATCTGAAGGCCACATGAAGTTTGGAGGTCTGTAGTGATTGACTCTGCAGAAAGTTGGCGACCTCTTCGCACTATGCGCGTCAGCATCCGCTGACCCCGCTCCGTCAGTTTACGTGGCCTACCACTTCGTGGCTGAGTTGCTGTCGTTCCCAAACACTTCCATTTTCTTATAATACAGCTGACAGTTGACTGTGGAATATTTAGGAGCGAGGAAATTTCACGACTGGATTTGTTGCACAGGTGGCATCCTATCACAGTTCCACGCTGGAATTCACTGAGCTCCTGAGAGCGACCCATTCTTTCACAAATGTTTGTAAAAACAGTCTGCATGCCTAGGTGCTTGAATTTATACACCTGTGGCCATGGAAGTGATTGGAACACCTGATTCCGATAATTTGGATGGGTGAGCAAATACTTTTGGCAATATAGTGTATGTATATCAGCGTCTCAACTTCTTTACAGTAGTTTTAACAATTAGCACAGTAATGTATTCCTGCCTTACTCACACGGGTGCATAAGGAACAGAAGTAAGTGGCCAAACAAAAGTAGCATTCACCTGGAAGGCGATGTTGTGACAAATGTGGCACACCTTCACCTGATCGTGGTACATGGCCCGAATGTACGGCTCCATCTCGATGATGCATCGGGTGGACAGGGTGTACTCCCCGTGTTTCTGAGTTCAGAGAAAGCTCTCGGTTACACATAGCAAACATCACTGTGGAGGAAGCAATAAGTTTCCTGAAAAATACCAGAGCGCGGATTAAATCAAACATTATCTCTCAAACATTTTAAATCAGTCATCCCACTGAATTCCTGACTTTTTACTGCTGTGGACTTCTTATTCTCCCACAGGGAGTTCTACTTTTGTGCTGTCTTACAGCCCACCTATTAAATAAATGCGCCAAAACCGGCAAGATTAAGACAGCAGGTTAGGGGAAATACGTTGCCAAAAAGATATTACAAACTGAGGTCAAAAGAGGCCGCAGCAGATGAATGCAAGTCGTAGCTTTTCTTTGTAGCAGTGGGAAATCTTGTCGCACACAATGCAACTTACCTCACAGAGCCATTTGTCGTTGACGAGCCGGGTCAAAAGGTGCTCCGTTTCGCTCTTCTTCAGCTTTTTGGAGGTCATGGAGTCGGTGCTGTTCAGAATCTCTGTGGAGGAGGCCTTGCCGTTCTCAGAGCTCACAATCAGGTCCATCTAATTAAAAAAATCACCAGGTTTACAGACATAAAAGTAAAAAATAAAATAAAAAACTGAGGAAGTCTGCAGCCCATTTCCTTTGTGTGTTTTAGAACTTGAGCGTAATCAGCCTTCACAAAAAATAAATAGAATTTCACAGAAGATTTTTGGGGATGAAGAGTGTGAAAAGGCCTCACTGTTTTCCTGAACAGCTCCAGCTCATTGTCAGCGTAATCCGACGTCATCCTGGTGATTTCGGTTTCAGCCATATTCACCTGGACAAGACCAGAAGGGAACCTATTAACTCTGATAATAGTTAACTCTGCTTTTTTATATTCTGATGCACTAATTTGCTTGTACGTTGAGCAACAACTCATCTTTGGGTCGAAAGACAAGCCAAATGCTGCAGAATTCTCTTACCAAAGCGTAGTACTGCTGACCGTTGTCCTCAGACATCCCTTTTCTGATCTGCATGAACATTGGCTGGAGCTTTGAGTTGATGGTATCAATGAAGTCATCCAGTTTGTCTGGAGCACATTGTGCTGCAAAACGAGGGAGAAAAATATGATGATTATCTCAAAATATTACTCGCAAGTACTGTCTCTTTTTCTGAAAGAGCAATACTAATATAATTAATATATCCCTGCAAAGTCAAATAAATCCAAGTATTTCTTTGCATCAGTACTATGAAGTCAGACTAATCTTTCACAGTGTAACAAGCAATGGAATAAAGAAATTTACCCACAGTCCCATCAAGTTTTAACATACATTTCTGTGCAATGCCAATTTAAAACTGCTGGAGAATTTTTGAAGAGAACATGTAGAGCATAAAAACTTCTAAATTCCTGTTTTTTACCGTTTCCCTAAAGGCAGCGCCAGCACTAAAAAGCTCTGGAAATACTTCTCCGGCATTTACCTACTCTCAGCTACTGAGCCTCAGTTAGCAACAGTAAAAGGTTATTTGCAACAGCACAAATATAAAAAACAAAAACTCACTTTTGTGTGTTTCACAGCAGTGCTGATAGAGCCGCAGCGCTCCTTGTTCGTCGGTGATGCCGCGGCCCATCATGGCCTGCAGGAACCGGCGGTGGCTGTCTCCCATCTGCCGGGACATGACTCTGCGCCAACAGAATCACCGGGACAGCGTATAGAAACTTCACTCTAAATGCATATCCATTTAACCGACGTGACAGACAGATTTTTGGACCGTCAACTCTAGGCTAAAACATCCTGACTTTTCGGTTAACGCGGAAACGAAAACTTCGCGGACACAAACGTTGCAAACAGCCCGTTGGACGTCAACGGTTTGTAACGTTTTGCTTCAGACGTGCAGGCGGACGTCGGTTCGCTGCTTTCCTGCTCGTATCTCTCTCTTTTTTTTTCTTTTTTTTTTACTTTAAAGTCTTTTTAATTGAGGATGTTCCTGTTTGGAGTGTAGCACAGGTTTACCTTTTTCTCCTCGGTTTCCGCGGCGCGCCTTCCGTGTTTTGAGGCGCTCTGCTGCCCCCTGCTGCTGCGGAGGCTCATGCGCATGCGTCAGCGTGGAGACTGGGATCCATGTGAGCGAGGGACACTTTGTCTCCCACAGTCACTTGTTTACTCTCTGACTGCCATCGTTTTCCAGCCACGTGTAGGAGCTAGTTATCAGTTCGGAATATTTAAAACTGCAGTTTACAAGTAGAAGGGTGACTATGTAACTGTGTCAGCAGACCCTCCTGTAAAACATACACCCATAATCGGTATAAATACATTTGGCCTTCCAATGGTTTCAGTCAGGTTGAGGTCCAGACTTTGACAGCCCTTTCTATTATTTTACTTATGAATTTTTTGTCAATCCGATGTAGATCTGCTGCTTTGCTTAGATAGAATTATTGTCCTGTTAAATTAACTGTTATCTGTCAGACTGGCTTCATACTTTAGAATATTTACAGAGGAGTTCATAGACTGTAAAACAGGCCCAAATCATCGCTTTCCTGCGTGTTTGAAATTTCGTATGCAGATATTTTACAATGAAATCTTGTACTGTATTTTTCATCAAAAACTGAGGTTTGTCTCAGGCCCTGAGGTTTGCAGCCCTGTCAGCCCTTCTGAACAGGCTTTACCAGTTCAGGGGAATCTGCAGCGCAGCTCTAATAATTTCTCTGCAACAGAAACAGCCAAAACATGTGATAACTAACTATTCAGATGCATTTGATGAGCAGCTCCTGCTTCGTTTTTTTAATTTCCCTACATACATTTCATTGTTTGCTACAACATTTGTTTGAGTTTGTTTTTTTTTAAAGAAAGAAGATTTTGTTACGGACAAACTGACAAGATGATTTACTATTTTTGTCATATATGGTGCATCAAACACACAGAACAACATCTTATTCTAAATGCTTTATTTATCTAACAAATTAAATAAGAACATATGATACAAGGTGTCTGAGTTTTTGATTATAATATAGCCTATTATCAACATTTAAATACAGTATCAGATGTCACCAAGCTTCACTGCAGCATTTAGCCTAATATTCACCAACACTATTATTTCCTTTGAGGCTTTTTATCACCAAGTTCAAGTTCAAAAGGTGTCAGAAAACAAGCTGAGCTGTCATAACTGTGCATATCGGGGCAAAACAGTGATCCGTGTGTCTGCATCCACGCAAATACCTATTAAGGCAACAAAAAGAGGGCAATGGTGTCCCTAAACTGTCACAAGAGTGTTTGAGTTCAAATAACTGATTCCATGATAGTGTTCAATTAGCAGGGAACGTCATAAAACTGGAGACACAGCTTCTGCCTGATGTTTGATCTGGTGACTGGTTTACGAAAATGTTCGGTAGGTAAACTTGCTGCAGGGTTCTCAGAGTGCTGCCTTAATATGTGAGACCAAATTCTCAATGTCTATGCAAACACGCTGATGGACACACAGCGTACAGGCTTTGCTCAAAGTGCCAACTCTGACAGGTCCAGAAAAAAACAAACCACTTTCCCCAGTTAAAACGCAGTTTCATTTCTAAAAGAGCCAAAAGACAGGCCTCCTTGCTTAAGTCCTTCCAGGTTAAACCTGAAAATGGCTTTGTTAAATTGACTCAAATTGTCTTTCTGATGTTAAATACCCAGACGTATAACCCATGTGAATGTTAAGTATAAGTATCCAACACACCCAGAACAGCAACCAGAAAAGGGGCTTTTCAGAAATCATAAAGTAAGAAATGCTGTCAGAAGTGGACGGTCCAGGTGCTAACAGCACCTCCATACTTCCATTTCCTCTGCATGGACAGATGTATGAGTGGGAATTCTGTATACTTTAAAAAAAAATGTATTCACATCAAACAGTTTGATCAAAGTGCAGGTGATATAAACCCCAAAAAGAAACAAGAGTCATTGTCAAATGAAATATGAAATGAACAGAAACGGCAGAAGAAATGATCCATCAGGGGATTCGCCCCGTGAAAATGTGGCGAGGTAATCCAGGCTTGTGTCGCTCCCACTCCCACGTCTGGTCTCCTGCTGTGGATTTTAAAGACGGTCGTCTGTATTTTACTGTAGCGTTTCCATTACCGTTTCCTATTTTCAAGGTGCCAATCGTGGCCTCGGTGTGCTTTTAGCCCCTGTAAAGTCTGCCGTTCCTTTTCAGCTGGCAGCAGTTGGGGAGAGGAAACACCGAGACCCGACGACCAGAGAACTGACGTAAGAGCCTGGTGGAAATATAAGAAATCAGATTTAAATGACGTCGAAAGAGAGAACAATGCAAGGCCATGCAGTGCCTGAGCCAGTGCCGTTTCACTGCCTCATGAGACGAAAACACTGTTGTGCGACCGGGTTTGTGTTTCTCTGAGGACCTGCAGGCATGCTTTACCTGGTTGTCTAGTGACTGGGGGGAAATTGTCCGTGGATGTTTATAGACTGTTGCAGCTTCTCCTCTTTGGCTCTTCTGCTGTGGCAAAGCTGCAAAACAACAAAGGTATGAAAAGCATTTAGAAAAAAGCGACAACAGCTTTTCAGTAAAAGTGTCACACGGAGATCTTAAAACTTCTCTCACCGTTCTCTTTTCCATGAAGTTGGTTAGGAACTCGTCAATGTCGGTGCGTCCTTCCAGAAAGTTTTCGGCGGTCTCCTCCGACTCCTCCTCGGCCTGGTGGGCGGCGACCTTTAGCCGAGCCTGCAGAGTGCTTAAACTGCAGCTCTAGTTGAGGGTTAGATACACAAATGGGTAAGTAAAGGCATTTAACACTTATTTGTCCAACATTGAAAAACAAAGACGTGTGGTCCTGTGGCAGGGTTAGACTGTCCCTAACTGTGGTCAGTGGTGCTGTGATGGGGTCATTTGGGAGTGTTGGGAGGTCCTCTTCATATGACAGTTTGCGAGGCAATTTTTTGTGAAACAAGCCATTAAACTCTGTTACTTATTAAAGAAGGTAAGATTAAGTGGTAGTGGGCATATATTTTAAATAACAATGTGAAAACATTCTCAAAATGTTGACTACATGAAATAAGAGGTGCAATTTTAAAAATGAGAAACTAAGAAGCACATATCCACTAAAATGGTTTGTTCTGAACGTGCCACCAGTTCAGCCACTGACCTCACTGAGCTCGTGCTGCCGCTGCATCTTTGTCTCAAAGGCCGCCTTCATCTGGGTCAGCTGATCGTACTGTGAACGCAGCGGAGGAAAAAGGCACGTCAGCGGCAGCACGACAAACGCGACGCGCTTCCTGTGCACGAATGAGAGAAATGCGACGGAAGAACTAACTTTGTAGAGCATGTCTTGTCTTCTTCCCTCCAGCTGCGGCTCCATCTGAAGGTTTTTCTCTACAAGTAAGAAAGAGAGTCTTTAT
>JABUIW010000078.1:1692323-1766078 GCA_013363375.1 Menidia beryllina
TTTCCCAATATATTTCTAGATATCAAAATGTTATGTAGTAAATAATCTGGAGTAGTACTAATTACATAATACAAATAAAGCATGTGTAACAATGTCTTATAACATTTAGATTGGCAGCAACTCACTGAGTAAAATGCTGTACAAGTCTGGAGATTAACACTTTTCATGTGAAAAGAGGAATGGTAAGAAGGCACCTATTTCTTTCATACATGCAGCTGAACCTAAAACACAAACAAGGGAGGAAGTAAAGGATAAGATATTGACATTTTAATTTAATGTCAAAATATGACAAACAACTCAACTGCTGTTTCAGTTGGAAAATAATAAGGCATTCCTTAATGTAGCAGTAGTTTTCACACTATCAGTGCCTTAAAAAACAACCCTTGCAACATAGGGACAAAACATATTTGAAGCACCTCATTTGAACTGAGTCCTTAAATTCTTACTGATGTGCAGCTTCTGATTTACATTAAATTAGCTTTACATGAATAATGTAAACATAGTCAAACAGAATGTGTCAAATAATTCTTGTGCTCTTTTTCTTGTTTAAATTAGCAGTGCTGCAGTTTAACATCTTGAAGGAAACAGGTTACATCATTCGATTAATTAAAAAAATACATTTGATTAGTGGAACCTTTACAGCTGTTACAGTGAGCAATTTAAATAAAAAAATTAGGAAATTCCTCTAATTAAAGTTGCTGCAGTGCTCATCTGTCATTGAGTTTCTTCTGCGTGAGATGATAATTGGCATCAAATCCTGATGTGGCTGAATGGGGAATGTTTTGGCAACTGATCATCATAGAGAGGATCAGTCAGTGCGGCAATGCTTTTGATGATGATCTGATTAGGATATCTGCGCTTGAAAACACACCGCTGCTAACTGAGGCTGTGGGGACAGCTCGGTTAGATTTTCCATCCTCTACGGCTTCTCCTTAAACCTCCTCCACAGCTTGTGCACATGTCTTCTTGCTTCAGCGTGAACACAATTGGGGAAGGAGGCGTGGTGTTGGTCCTTCACCTGGTAAACACACAATTTCTACTGTGAGCATGAGATGTGATAAACAAATCCTTGCCCATACTGTTGATTGATATAAAACATCATGAAAAGTCTGACATGTTACATCTGTTAATTCTCAGCATGCTACAGATAGGTTTGGCATATTAGAATTCAAGTCAAATTCACTTCTAAATTACCTCTTTTCATGGGTTAAATTTAGAATTTTTAAAGGTATGCTGAAACTTTCATAAAAATAAAATGCAGCCAATTCTGTAACACTTTGTGTAAATTGTGGTGGTTGTTAAAGATACTTATCTGCTTGCCAGCTCCTTCTTCAGGCAGGATTTGAAGGAGGTAGCTCGCTCCACTGACTTATAGCCCTGAGATGGTTGTTGCCATGACAGAGGCCAAACCGAGAAGCAAGAAAAACCAAACAGATATAGAGGGAAGGTAAGTGACAAAGAGATGAATAAGTGCAATAATATTAATAGAAATTATGAAGAAAGTTTTACTTAAAAGTCAATTCAGTACTGAGTTAAATCAAAGCGAAAGAAGGAAATACCTAGAATATTAGAATATTATTTAAAAATTTGTGAGGCCAGGAAAAAAATAGATCATTAAAGGAAGGCCATACATCCATGTAGAGAGTAATTCCAAAGTTTAAAGTTGAGCAATGCAAGCAGTTTATCAGACAAATCTTAAGATGTTAAGGGTATTATTTTTTGACTGAATAACCACAGATACTCTAAACTGCGATACCAACATGCACCACAGGGAGGCAGTGTGATGTTTGAAAAGTCAAGAGTGACTTGACTCATTTCAGGAGTTACCTGTGAGATTTAACTCTAAACAGTCTATATTTAGAAAAGGTTGACCTATATTTAATTTCAAAAGAAATTTTAAACGAAATAACGATTTGAGCATATTCACAACAGAATAAAAGAAGAAAGACCAGCTATTTTCTTAACATTTTAAGATAAGTGTGATTCCCGTTTGTAAGTATATGTACAAAAAAACTAACTCTGGCTCCTCTGTGCAGTCGGTCCTTCATGATGCCGATGAACTCCTTGTAGGACAGCTGGTCATCGTGATCAACATCAAATATCTTGAAGATGGTGTTGACAAGGTGGCGTGTCAGCTTGAGGCCTGTGGCCACATACACCGCTCTTGCAAACTCATCTAGAATGACAGAGGCTTAAGGTCATAATTCTGGATCTTTGCTACACACAAAGCCAAAAGACAACAACCATCTGCTTCTTCAACCAGTTTTCTACTACCTTGTCCGATGGAACGTGAAGCGAAGTTGTACATCTGCATGGCAATGGCAAAGTCTTCCAAGTTGTTGAGGAATTGGAAGAATGATCTAAACTCATCAAAGGTGATTCCCTGAAAAAAAAGTAGCCATTTGTGAACCATCCGCAAAATATATCAGAAAGGAGTACAAAGGAATATATAATCTTCTGAGGAGAGAAGCTTGAAAATGGAAATATTAAGTGTTTCAGGCAGTTGCAGACTTTTTCAGTACCAAAGGGCCATTTTGTGCATATAACATTCCTTGAGAGACACCAGTCCTGCTAGAAAAGAATACAAAAAAAAACATGCTATCTATCAGTAACCAAGTGATTCCATGAACTAGCCCTATTAATGACATCGTTTGTCATTAATTAACTGATGAAAGGGTTTCATGCATAAAATGACAAAGAAAAAAATATAAATGTTTCTTGCATAAAAGTACTTTCAGAATGCTTGAGGTTGCACACTGTAGATGTACCTAAAAAATTCAGTCTGTCTCCTTTATATGATATTGTGAGCTCAGTAAAATGAATGATGATGCTCATGTGATCAGATCCGTTCCTTGTGCCACATGCTCTTTAATGTGAACAATGCAAACCTGAAACAAACAGTGTAATTACGATATTCCAAATAAAACATCCACACATTGAAGCAAACACGGCAAATTTGCATGAGCAAATGGAAATAAAGCCAAAGATGACAATGAATCTACCTTCAAAGAAAAAAGAAAAAAGGACAGGAAAAAATGACAGATTGTAACTGCAGGTTGTGTATTTTATGAGGCAGAGACAAACCTCCTGCTTCTTCCACAGCATGAAAAGAGAGGAGGGACAGAAATAGAATTGGGTTGCATCCGGACATAAGGATGACATGCCAAGGAATGGCTAGCTTGTTAGCATAGCTTCACAGATACAGTTGCTTCAAAGATCCGCGGTATCAACACATCAGTGAATGTTCAAATGTTTTAGCTAAATGTGTGTTTCTGTGAGTGCCGGTGTGAGGTCAAGTGAAGCGAAGCAGCGCTGAAGTGTTGAGAGCCACAACAGCCCCAGGTGAAGACAACAGTGGAAAATTATAGGTGCTGCAGCTTGCTGGAAGGCAAGCTCACTCACCGAGAGGCCAAGAGAAATTTAACAGATGGGTGAAGACCAGGAAATAGATCTAATGCTATCTACAGAAAAAAAACATCTCGGTGGCTGCTGTCGGCGTGGTCTTTAGAGTCGGAAAACTGGGTGCATGCCAGTGCCGTACCTTTTCATCAGGAATGCACTGGCGGACGTTCTCCAGGTAAGCACTGATGTTTTCCACGTTGGTGAAGCGCAGCAGAATCTTGGCAAAATCTTCCTCACTGATGGTGGTCATGCCCTTGGAGTAGGTCAGAAACTCTATTTCCAACACCTCTGTTTGGAGGTTATCCATAAACCTGAGAAGAGCAAAAGAGGAGAAAGCATGGTAAGAAGATAAAAAAATAAAATAATTTGGGTTAAGATTGTGCCATGCACAACAAGCTTCCAGTACCTGTAGAAGTCATCAAAAGTAAGCTCTGCCTTTCCTTTCTTCCCAAAGAAATGGACCAACAGCGTGGTGTCAATTGTGATGGTGTCATCTGATCGCTATCGGATGTGGAGGAAAGAGAGAGATGATCGATGATTAAAGAAAACAGCCCAAACACAATGGTCAGAGGAGCAGCAGTGGGCAGGACGAGTCCGTCACTGATCCAACATGGCCACCGCCGTGTGCGAGCAGGAAGCAAGATTCTGCTGTATGTGGGCATAACGTGCGTCAAAAGAGCTTTGGGATGTCAATAAAAGATCAATCAGTTCAAACAATCAGAAGCCATCGTGACATCAAACCAACCAGTCTAGGCAGCAAAATGGAACCTGAAGTTATCGATTTACGCAAGATAAGGTTCGTTCAGATATAAATGGACCAGTAAACTTATGTTACAAAATAAAAACAAGGTTTTCTGTAGTTCCAACAATCTTCTCTTGCAGAAAGCATAGCGGGGAAATCAATCAAGAGAGATTGAGGAAGTCTTTATCTGTGCAGTCTAGACTGGTGAGGAGTTGTGCTGCAGCAGTGTAAAACAGACCGACAGACTGATGAACACAAGACACAGAGACACAATGAAAAACACACTCATGCCTACATCCACTGAGTCAGAAAGAGGAAGGGTAAGGATGAAGAAGGTCAACACGGTAAACATGTAGAGTTTGCTGAACGGATTTATGGAAGAACAACTAAGAATGATTCTGCCACCAAACACAGAGCTGGGAGACACACACAAACACAGTAGGGCCTGCATTCCATGCGTTTCTTTGCAAAGACCACGCAGACACTTGAAAAAAAACATTGCATGGCAAACAGCGACATTATACAAAACCCACACAGGCACAGATGCAGGAATTCTCTGAGCCGATTCCACCTTTTTCCGTGAAGTGACGAGGATCTCAGCTGTCACCTTTCCAGCTTTGATGCTGATTTCGTTGTTTTTTTGTTGTTTTTTTCTAAAGTCCCATCCTTTCTCCCCACCCCATTGTTTGGAGAGTGTGTTCACTCAATGATCCCAATCACCTGAAACTCATCCAACAGGTTCAGGCTGTAACTTCTGTTTGCTTGCTCTGTTATCTGCTGATTAACACTTCCTAAATCCCTTTTAACAACAAGGCGACAGGAGCAAGTTTTTTTGTTGGTCATAGAACCTGTGCCTAAGTTTATGAACCTCAGAAAAAAGGTGATTGTGCTATTTAGCATCAGAGCAGAAAGAGAGGACTTTCCCCCCACTGCCCGTCATGCCCCACCCAGCCAACCCCAGAGTCAGATCCTTGGCCATGCTGGGAATAACACAGACATCAGATTGACTGAAATCTCATGTCATTCAGAGGAGGAGCATTTATGCCATTTCCATCATAAAAATCACCACGATGCCATTCGTGGTTCTACCTCAAGAGTAAAATCCTAAAGTCCAACGTGGGACAAGAAGAAAACGTCAAACAAGATGACAAAGGTTTAAATATGGAAAGAAGTCAAAATGTAGTTTTGTTGCACTTGTTTGTTGTCACATACACTATAGAAAGATGAATAACATATGCATGACAGCTACCTCTTCCGAAAGATTACATACACAGCACAATCAGAAAAACGGTCTCGTAAATTATATGAAATATGTCCATTACAATGTTTGTTCCATTACAATTAATTGAAACATTTTTAAACCCTAGTACAGCTTTCTAACAATATGAATCAGCAATGTAACAGACCAGCCTTTAAGCAATGGGGGCAGACTAAAAATAAAAATGTCCTCTCTGATAAAATGATTACAATAAATATTTTTATTGGAATGCAAGCTCCTCACATTCAGATGATTCTGTTTCACTTTGTGGTCCAATCTGTTCAGTCTTTGGGAACAACAGAAGAATTCCTTCATAAACACAAAGACCACTCACAGACTTGTCATTTAAGTGTCTTGTTTTCCTTGTCTCTGACTAAAGAGTCTTTTTTAATCAAAGCCTCTGATTATGGACAGCCAGCACAAAAATACTTTTGCTCTTTTATCTTTAAACTGAGACATTACTGATGTCTTTATGACACATGAGCTGCTCAGACAACTAGACAGTATCCAGGTGGTGTCTCACTGCATTTTTATCCCTCCAATGGATTTCCCTCTTCCCATGCATCTCATTTAAAATACTATTTCGCTGCAATGCCATAAAACACACACTTTTATGCTGGATTCACTTCTTATCACTAGTCTGTTCTAAATGGATTCATGATATGAACAGTATAATTCAGAGTTTCCAGAATATGGTCCATGCATAGTAATAGCCTGAGTTGGAGGCCAGTTAGTTATAGATAGGAAAAATATCCCACATTTAAGTGGTTTGGTCTCATTTTGAGTCTTATCCTGCTCTTTGAGTTCGGGTTTAAGAAAAGCTGACAACACAGTTCAGGCTGTAATGATTTGATAAAATGTGGCAGCTCAAAGATTATTGAGACTAAGAGAATTTCAAGAAAGCGGACATCGCAAGAAATTGAAACCTGGATGAAATTGGACACTATCACTCCCCCCATTAGGGCATGCCTTTTACCGAAATGTGTGTATTTCAGGGTAAACCTTCCGCACTATTAAACCTCTGACTTTGCTATTTTTAAGTGATATGAATAGGAATGATTGACTCATGAACTCAGAAATTCTGCCTTCAGTTAAGAAATATGCATTTAAGACAGTTTTACCAAACCATGAGAAACTGGGAAATGTCTCCATCTTAGTGTGTCAAACCAGGGAAAATGTGTAATCTAAATTCTGTGAACTCAGAGGTCTTTGTTACTGCACACTTCTAGCTTGTTTTTCTTTTCTATGATGTAAAGTCATAACAAGCTTATCATTCCTGGAAGTGTAGCAGCAGCAGTGTGAGCTCATCATCCTTGTGACAACGTAATAGTTACCACGCCTCTGAGGCACGAGCCAACACCTGGTGCACGCATGTGTCTATTTGTCCATCTGTGTGTGTGCTTGTGAGCTCCGACCGTCTTTGATCATGAAGCTGGGGGTAAAAACAGTAATTACTGATGTAAATGCTAAACGTTCTTCCTCACCCTCCCTATCTGTGAGTAATGTTCCAGAGGAAGAGCTCATTGTCGGTCTTTAGTCAAGTCAGTCAGACTGTCAGTCAGTCAAACCTTCCAGCCGTAAAAACATCTCATCCTTCCTTCCCCTCTCACGGCATGTTCAGTTTTTTCTACATGCACCCCAAGCCTTCCACCCTCACTTTTTTCTTTCCCTCCCTTTATTACTTTGTTGCTTTCTTCTCCTGCCCCTGCTCTGACTACTCTGATTTCCTTTCTCCCCACACTGCCCGTCAGTACCTCCTTCACCTGAAAAACATAGAAGAACATTTGCCTTTTCTTACCCCCCCCCCCCCTCTCTGCCTGTCAGTCAGTCCCTCCTTCTCCAGACAAAAGCAAAGAGGTATAATGGTGACTAATCTGTTGAGTAAACACATCTTTCTCTAAAAAAACAACCTGCTTCTTTCTTTTCCCCTAAATGCCCTTCCCAAACCCCTTGTCTTCTCACCCACTTTGTTCCTCGACATTTGCTCATTCTGCTGACCTGTGTTATCTTCTTATGGCCTCTCTCATCTGTTTGTTGATGATCTATTTACATAGCTTCCTATTTTTTCTCACCCTGAAGCTTGCAACTGAATACAACTTTTTCACACATTCCCCGCTTTTATTTTATTTGACTGAATTAAACAATAATTCAATTGTGTCATTTGTAATTCTTTGAAATGTAAATATCATATCTTCTTTTCTTGACAGCCCCTTCCCCAGAGATTGATTTTTCTCTTCTGTCCATGCCGGCAGATGAAAGAGTGCTCGGCGTAAATACATGTTCAGCCCCATTATGATGCACTATCATTACCTCCAGCCTTAGCTTCCGCTGCCACTGAGGCCTCCAGCCTGTCATTAGTTAGCTAGCCTGTTAAAAGTTTGCTAAGAAATTGCTTGAAAACATTAGATATTTCCTAAACATGCTAACATGTGAAATATAAAACATCTACTTCAGCTTTACTATTCATATCTGCAATCATTGTTTCATGTATTAAGAAATTCTGCATGACTCAGTAGGAGGATGTAATCCAGGCACGATCGAGCAATGAGGTCACGTTTCTTTTTTCAAACTGCTTGTAGTGAGAATGATTTGACACTTAAACTACAACACAGCACAGATACACATACAAAGCAGAGTGAAGACAACAGATAAGAGATGGCAAGTGAGAAACAGAAGAGAAGATTAAAATACTGAGATTATTATTACACTCCCTGAATAGAGTTTTTGGTAGTGTTATAGTGTAGTACACTGAACAAAACAGAAAATAAACATAAGCATGTTTATCAGTTGGAACAAATACAAGAAAAAAAGATGGTATCTGTTATATTTGTTCACTGGGAATGAATAAAAGTCAAAGTTAAATGTGTTTGTACAGAAATAAAATCTATGAACTTTGCTTCAATTTATATTTTGTCAAATAAAGGTGGTTTCTGATCAAATAAATCAAATTAATTTCAATAGTATGCATACATTGAGGTGATCGCATAGGTTGCTGAAGCTCACCCAAACACGAATGATTTCACTCCAGAAAAAGGGAAAAAGGAGCAGGATGACAGTAGGTTGTACACACTGTACACAGAGATGGTCATTAAAGTAATTATTGTGTAATTATTGTGTAACTCTAGACAAGTGCAAGGCACAAAGATAACTCTAGACCCATGAGGAAAACTGGAGAATTTATAATGCAACTAGACAGGGCTTAAGGAGAGGAAGAATGGAGGACAAATGGAGGAATAAATGGACAACTGGTTCTGTGTACCTCAGCCAGGTCAGAAAAGAGGACTTGAGCGGCACTTCGCCTCAAAACGTCCCAGTAACTCCGGGCCACAAACTCCTGACTGTCTTTTTTTAGCACCTGTGGGAGTGGTCAAGCAGGGCCAGGGTCAGTTCATCCTAATTCAGCCAAGATTTGGACATTCTTAAAGGATGCAATATAGAAAAGCATTAATGAGGGAAGAATAATTCTCATAAGAGCTCATCCACATGACAGTCATCATCACATGAAACTTCCTTAATTTAAACACATTTTTTAATCATTAAGAATAACTGTTAGACAATTTTCATCAAATCAAAATCCAAATTTCTCTCAAGAAGTAAGCAACAAACACAAGTAGAAATCAAATAAAAAAATGTGGGGACCTCTTAGACGAATATCAATTATCTTAACTATTAAAAGAAGGATTCCTCTCATGAAGCAATGCTTAGTTATAACAAGATAAAAAAGCTGCTTCTTTTAGAGCATATTCTTTTGGAATAAAAGCAAAGCTCAGCTCGGAGCTCCTGACCACCCACCTTGCCTTCTGTCTCCAGGGAGAATGCAGTGGCAGCCATTTTAACACCACTTTTAACTTCACAGTGACAATGCAGCTATCCATCACAAAGCTGACCAGATACGGCATTTGTGTGTTTGTGTGTGCTTGTTAAAGACATAAAGACAAGAGGACAAAGTAAGAGAAATAAATCTCTTTCTTTCTCAAGTTGTGTTTGACCTGTGTAAAAGATGATTTAAAAAAAGTATTAATCAATAAAATAAATGAGAAAAAGCTATTTATCCGTTTGGATGCCAAAAAAAGAGAAATACAGGTATGTAACTCTGTTTTTGTTCATCTGTTAACATCATCAGATATTACAAAGTGTTGTCTGTCTGTGGTTGAGGCAATATGAAAATCATCTGCTTCAACAAACCTCCCCCAAAGGCACACACACACTTTTCCAAACAGACAGCACAAGTCCTAAAATGGTCCAAAATGGCCAGTCTGATTGTGTTTAAAGCTTTTGAGCGTCTCAGGTCGTTCTAAATCACATCAGTTTCTCTTTGTAAGAGTTCATCTCTGCTGACCCCTTAAATCTATTACTCTTTTTCTGCCATTCTTCTGTCCATTCACCCCACAGACTCCACCGTGCTTCGATAAATCAATTGGCTGCCCTGACAGATGGACACCCAATCTCAAATCATTCTCTGTCACTCTTCCTTCACATCCGTCCTTTCAAGGAGCCAACAGAGTATGTTTTTACTGATTACGGAGGATCAGGTGGACTGTGTGAGGGTTAAGGCTTTTTCAAAGCGTAGGTCAGTGGATGACAGGGGCATTTAAACACTGATGTAGTTGAAATCTATTCAAAGGAATCAAAAACACCCACATGACACGACACGCCACATCTGAGATGACACCACTAAAAGTTTAACTGAACTCGAGGACATAACATACACCTTATTCTTCAGATCCATAACACAATTAAACGACAGTTCAAACTGATCGTAATGCTGTGATGTGATTCATTTAAATTGTTTTCGTTAGTGGCACGATGATTTCATAGTGCTCTTCACATATTCATGTGAGATCCTGTTCTGCTGCAGACTCTTTCAAATTAGTAAAATGCATGATTGTAACTCAACTTTACGATCAGGTTTGACTATTTTGTTTGAGGCAGGCCAAACTCATTTTTAGCTATTGACTGGTCAGGAAAAAGCCTTTGCTAAGAACTTCTTCTTTACAGATCTAATGTAGGCATAAATTGGAAATACTTAAAAAAGAAAAAAAAGAAAAGCCCTCTTTAAACTACAGCATCAGCACACGTGTAGTCTTTCTTGCCTTGTGAGCCTGAAAGGTTTGTTGCTCCTCTCAAAATAAAGATTAATCTCATGTTTAGCAAACAGATAATGGAATTAGTCCCCTCAACTAAATCTTTAAAAGAAGAGAATATTTGCTCACGACACAAAAACAATGTGCCACAACATAAAATAAAAATAATAAAAAACCTTGTGTTTTCTGTCCTGGTCCACATACAAGTCAAAATGTCAAAATGTGACACACCGACTTTTCGGCTCATTCCACCTTTGAATTCTTTATCTCTCTACACAACAATAAAAGACACACAGGTGTTATTGTTTTGGATACATACGCTGTTCATGGGAGCAACCTGATATCCATACAGCTGCATACTCTAACACAGAGAGAGAGAGAGAAATGAGGAAGAGAAAGAAGAGGTCAGAGCATGCAGTCATAAAGGAGGAGGAAGAGGAGAGAAGGTAAGAGACATGTTACAACATGCAAGGAAAGAGGATGTGTCATGTACGACACATCTGCGATTACAATTTGGAGAGCACACTTTACATTACAACACTGTGCACTGCGTTTCAAAGAGATGATTTGTGACATGATGGATGTGAGGGAAAATTGCACTTTCTCTGCCTGATTTGACCTTTGACCTCAGGTCAAATGTAAGTGTTTTCTCAGTTTTTAACTGTTTTGTTTTCTGTGAGCCAAAATTCACCACAACTCAACAGCAAGTGCAACAAATATCAATAGCATTCCTCTTTACTGTAACATTCTGCCGTAAGATTTGATGTTACTATAATATGTATAAATGTTATACATACTTTATAATGCAGGCACTTGAGAAAGCCATAATCATATCACTGTGTTTGTATAAAAGTAAACAAAAGTATCTCTTTGGTAAAACATATAATTAAGTTGACACTGATCCACTGCTAGTTTATCTTTGTCTATTCTAAAATGTCAGCTTCATGGATTACTAGGTGGCTAAAAGCTGCACTTAAGCTGCAATACAGTGTGTCAGTTAAAGATATGAGTACCATAAACAGTGAGGTGGCCAGTTCCTTCAGAGCCTCCATCGCAGAAGTGACAAATAACATACATTTTTTAACAGCATGGTTAACAGTCACAGTTGTACAAGTTGGGTTACAGCCTGATCTGAATCTGTTTGAATAAGGCAGCATGCACTCACTAGTCAAATTAAAGATCTAGTTAACTTTCATTATTGCTCAGCCCCAAATGAGAGTTAACTTGTGTAATTTGCAACACATCCATGTGCTGTTAAACTCACACTTTCAAATAATTCAAAAGGAATGTTAAGACATTTTGCATGCATGGATAGACTAAAATGAAATTTTGGGAGGGAAAAACTTTCTAGAAATGACTCATGGTTACTGTTACTAATCTTGACAAAACCAGAACTTTTAGGATATTCATATCTCAAGTTTACCACATTGCTGAAAGCAGCTTTATCAAAGACCACATCTGTACAGATGTAGTCGTTTCACTGTCTGTTGTGTGAAAGTGGTGAGCAATCTCAGACCAAATAAAGCAAATACACCTCCGTAACCTGCCTTCTTACCAACTGTGCTGACTTCTCAGCATCTCCCTTCCTTCCTTTTTTCTCATTTTTCTTCCGGAAAATCTCCTGAAGCTGAAATGAGAGAAGGGATGAAAGTTTCATTAACAAACCCAAATGCTCCTGGAAGCTGAAATGTACATGTACAAACGTCTTTGAGTTCACAAGGTCATTTGTGCAGGTGGTCATTATGCAGGTCTATGATGCGATTCCAGTGATTGGCCTTTTGGCAACACCATAAAAAGATTTGTTTTCTGTAGTGTTACTCTGTGGTTTAAGTTCAGATATCAAAGAGCCACAAAATATCAACTGTGCCCGCATTCTGTGCATATATTAACTTCATTCAGAATAATCAAACCCATCAACAAATTCTAAAGAGGCTTTGGGGGTATTTGTATGAGAGACAATTACGTTTACAGACAACTGAATGAATTATTCACTTCATCTGACGATGACTGCCACTTGTTTGGAGAGCAGATTTATCAGGGTTAACTATCAAAGACTTGAAATGTGGGAATTCTTTTCTTGTTCAACACCTGCCTGACTCCCACAGGATTTAAAGCCATTACCACTCCCTCCCGCCACCCCACTCCCACCCACCTCCTCATAGATTTTGCTCCCTGCCTGCCTGCAGCAGGGTTTTCCGCTGAAAATCTGTCCTTTCCATTCCACTGAGAAAGTAACACATGAGGCCATAAAGAGACTACTCAGCTGTGTAACAAGACAGTGTCTTTATCTGATATTCAAATGTTTTTTATATTGAAAAAAATCTTCCTGCAAAGGCAAAGATGGAAGAAATAACATGACCAGACCTATAAATGAATTCATAAAAAATCACTCTATATGACAAACATGTATATGATTATCATAAAAAGCTTGATAAATGCATGGGTAAAGCCATAAATATCAACCCGTTTGACTTGCAAATTTCAAGAATCAACATGGATTTTCCTAATCTTGTTGATAACGAACCTCCATATCATAATTGTGGGATTTCAGATTTCGAACGTTTTTCTCCATGAAATTGAATTAACAAAATGACCAAGTGGGTTCTTTTGCCTTTTTTGTCACAATATAAGATATTAATCTCATATTGGCTCTTAATTTGTCTAATGTCTTTTTTGTGACAGGGGCAGATAGGCCCATTAATATTATGATGCAAATTCAGATGGTTTTTCTCTCAGTATCAGCAACTCACCACCAAGAACTCCCTCTTGTCCACCATCTGGTTGCCGTCTGCATCAAACATATTGAAAGCAATCTTAAAGCCAGCATGAGGCTCTGCAGAACAGATAGGAGAACACACAGGGCGTGAGTGTGTGCTTGTGTTTATTAAAGGCTGTTTTAAAGCCATTTATAGCAAAGGAAAAAGTGGCACATAGCATGGTTTAGAGCGAGAAAAAGAGAGAAACAATTCTGCAAGAACTGTAAGATACAGTCATAATTGAGATAATAAGTGAGAACCAATCAAATTGATTAAACAGACATCTGCAAAGTCAGCTTTAAATCATACAAAATTGATATGGAAAATGTTGCAAAAATACCAGCTTAACCAGAAGTGTTTGCCCTGCAAGCAAAAATAATTTCAATTTCAGATTCAAGATAACATTGAGCAGCTTTTTAATCCTTATATGAATGTTTTTTTTTCATGCAGGGCTGTGACTGTTATGTTGCATATTACTCTTGTATTTGCTGTCGAGCTTCTGACATGCTGGCATAGAAAGTTTAGCTTTTTTTCTCTTCGACTCATGCAGCACACTTTTCTATGATGGAACATGTAGAAATATTTAGAAGCACATGCCACCAAAACTGTTATGGCGATCAGGGTGTGCACTGAGACCATATGGGGGTGTTGTCTTTAGTACCGAGGCATTAGCATTAAATCCTCCGGCCTCAAAGCAGATAAAAAGTGAAGCATCAAACGAAAGAAAGATGTGTGAAGACTGAAATGACTCACTTGTCAGGATGCAGAGCAGGAACAGGTATTCTGTGTATGAGATGATGCCTGGTGATGGAATCAAGACAGGGAGTTGAAAAAGGTCACATTCAAGACAGTCCCGCAGTGTTTACAGATGTTCAAAGCCCATGGGCCCCTTGAGCCGCACACACAGTCAAACACACTAACACACTTAATCCTCCCTTTCATGAAGATAGCATCTTAAAATGTGTCTTCTCCAAGCTGAGCTGCCAACAGCCATTTGGCCACACACACTGTCTCTTTCTCACCAGAGTCCAGAGTATTGACACAGGTTAGTGAGTGTGTGTGTGTGTGTGAGAGTGTTTTGATAAGCAAGTGAAAAATGTTTTAGCACGTTTCTTGCCTCTAGCACATTTAGAATCTTTGACGCTCCAGGTCAGCTCTCTGTCCTTTTTTTTTCTTTTTTTTTGGCTTTCTGTCTGATCGCTCAGATAGTTCAGGGTGACTCGCTTGAGTGTTACGGAAGACTACTCTCTCTTTGGTGTGTATGTAAGCATGAGTGGGTGTAAAGGTGAACCTGACACCAGTTAGAGCCACGGTGAGCCTTGTATTTTGCTGATGCTTGACTGCTTTGTGCAGGGGAGCTGGTTTGGAACTGAATTCTCTTTTTCCCAATGTAGCCTGAGCTCTGCAAAGAGCAGAAAACACACTCTGAAGCGGCTCAGGTTTCCTCATACAGTCTGTGTGTTTACACTCCCATGCTTTCAGTGACATTCTAATGAATGTAGGGAAGGTGAATGTTGATTTTTGGGCGTGTGTTAATGTCTAACAGCACCTTTTGCATTGCAATTGCATTTTATACTGCAGAAAACAAAAAAGAAACTATAAAGTAATGTTAAATCTGAGTGCACCTAATTTTTCACATTGGCACAAGTTAAAATAGCATTACGACTTTTATTGTGACTGTCAGTTCTATCTACTTTGTACTGGAAGTATCCGTGATGTCAGGGCACAGGCTCGTACTGTATCAATAATATCATATATGTATATCTGGCCTTTCATTCTGCTGAGTTTCTGAAGCCAAGTTGCCAAACAACTGGGCAGATTCCTAACAAGCTGCAGACCTCATTACCACAAACATACACAAAGAGCAGTGAGCAGTGTTCTGGTAACACACTGATTTTCTCTGTCTGGGACACAATTCTGTCACTGTCAAAGATCCAAAACCATTCAAACTATTTTCACTGTCCTCTCTCCTGCTAGCATGAAGAAGCAAGCCCGTCCTGCTGCAGCTTGCAGAAAAGATCATCTTGAAACAGAATGACATTCTGTGTATTTAAACGAACAAACAAGTGTCAAGACAAATATAACTGTATAATTCATATCTGTTTCATGTTTTACAACAAATTACTTATAATCCAACTATTCCTGAATTTATCTACATTGATCCATTTATTTTTCAAACTTTAAAAAAAAATTCCTGACTCATTAAACTCTTATTTCTCCTCTCCTAGATAGAAAAAGGAGAGCAGAACATCCACCTGGATGCTGAACGTCCCAACAGACTTATTCATGTTGCATGAACATACCTCTGCTAATATGGGAGAAGGGGTGTATCACACACGGTGTGCTAAATTTAGCATTATACAGTGTGTGTATGTTTGTGTTGATCTGTGTAATTATCACTATGGGGACTCAGTCCCTGATTGTGTAATTCCGCTGTTACATATCCCTGAAGCAACATTTTAATTAAGGTAAGCTCATCTTCTATTTTTCTCTTTGGAGAGGCATAAACTAGGATTGCTTTTAAAGATAATGAGGGTCCAAGAGGAGAGGCAAGGAGAAGTAGAAGAGAATTTATTTCAGCAGGTTGTTTGGCACCAAGCAGGGACAGCATGACACCAATACCGGATTAGAGACACCCACAGTGACACAGATACTCACCAGAATTATTAAAGAACAAATCAAACAGTAGGTTGTGGTGGTAAGTAAAATGCATATCAATCGTTATTTACCTCTAAAGTAAGAATATTTTAATATGACTTCAATGTTAAATCTCTTTTTAACCAACTTCTTTGGTGTATACATTTATTAAGGTTCAGTGCACCTTTTCCTGGTTTTAAGGGGAGTTTTGAAGTTCAACACAGAAAATGTTGGTGCTAAACATTCGGTTAGAATGGTTCAGTAGTAGGACAGTGCATTATGCGAGTGAAAAGAGCCCACAGAGCCTTTTGTATGAGCGTCCTCCCTCACCTCGTTCTCTAAGGTTGCGGAACAGTTTAGAGGATCCTCTCCATACTGGGGGGGTGTCAGACAGGATTTTCTCCAGCTCCTGACACATGCATACAACAACATGAGAACAAAATTAAGAAAAATCCGTAAAACCAAAGAGTTTAAACCTGTGCTTCCACACAGAAACAAACAGAAAGCTGGAGAAACAGAACAGCATGCATCAGCTAAAAGGTTTTTATTAGGCATGTGTTTTAAATTGAACTAGAAATAGAGACAGAGATAGAAACAACCCAGCTAAAATGTTTCATGTCTTTTAACAGAAAAGACACTGCAGTTATAACTAAAAGTTGTGGACACATTCACTGGTGGTTCTCATAAAATAATTTGACTTCATATCTTAAAAATATTAGCAATTATTGAGGTGACAATGGCCATTCTTTCCTATCTGATCAAATCAGGCTGTGATCAGCAATACTGACAACAACAAAACTACTGTGAAGATGAGAGAAAAAAAGCACCTGACATGTACAGGAACCATGGATCAAGGAGACACTATTCGGTCCAAAATGAAACATCACTGGACAGATTTATCAGAGCAAATGATCTGTGATCGCTTGGGTCGAGGTGGAGCAACTTAAGAATTAGGTCGGCCGACTACCTGAAGATTTATAAATGACCTTGTTTTAATTTTACAAAATTGCAACTTTTACTTTTGTATGTTGAGGATTTTAGGCTTGGCAGTGGAGTGTTCAACACTGAACTAACTATTTCCCATCTTGTTGGTTCTAATACACTAACAAAGAAATAATCAAATACACTTTAAATAAACGCACCTGGAAAACCTTCGCCTGGAAAGAAAGTTGAAGTTAGCAGATGAAACATGCAACAGATGTCTGACTGCATCATGGAGCAGCAGCAGAAAGAAGGATTTAAAGTGTGTCTCCCACCTGTTTGGTCAGGGACCTCCAGGGCTTCTTGTCTGCACGGATCAAGACAAAAGAGAGGAGAAAAATAAGGGAAAGAGGAGAAGAGAGTTTGGGTGGGCTCAGTCAGATAGCATCAGTACGATCAAGAAATGGGTCTTAATGTTCTGGGTACAGTCACAACACACACAAACATACACACATAGGCACACTCACTTTATATACACTGATCATCACGGGCCCATTTGTACCGTCTAAAGTGCACCGTACTTGCCTTTGTAGTAAGTGGAATGTCCCAGTAAAAGCACATACTACTTTTGTTCCGTTTTATACAACAAAGTTCATCTAATTCAACTTCAAAGAGGGCATTAGAGGATGCCGTCTACCGAGGGGTTATGAAGGGCTGTATCGTATGACGGTGAGTCATGGGTAGATGTAACCCCACGTACACATACAGGTGCACAGTTGGCACGCAGTTCAATCGAATGCCAACTGAGAAAAAGACACATCTTTTCTTTGTTTGTGATAACCTCAATGTGTACTGACATTTTTAGACCAGTGGTCATGCAGGAGTAATTTCAGTTTATTGCCCAGTTTAGATATTTACAGGATAAGAGTGGGTACATAAGAGCAAATGGAATGTGAGACTGTATGCGTCTGACTAACATTGACCTCAGACTAAACAATAGCTGTAAAGCCATCTGCTTTGAGGCTTGCTGGCTGGGACTAATCTGTTACAACTAGCAGTGAGCTGACAGAATCTGCAGATATGTGCTTAAAGTCATCATTTTTAAGTGTTTCAAGATACTGCAAATTAAAGATCTCTCAAAACAGTGACATCCATATAGGGGAAACAAACCTTCAACATTCATTTACATCAAAGAAGATTTTATAAACTTCTTTAGAAAGCAGATTAGTGTTGTTCATATATGTTTAATTGCTTATATTGTGTTATTCAGTCATGAACACATTCAAGTATAAAATGCTTCACATTTTCAAAATATAAATTTCATATCTGGACATATCAGGGAATATTCAGTTATGTATTTGAAATTAAATCAAGTTTGAAAGTTTCATTTAAAAAACATGAGTTATTTTTTCAAACTGCAGCGAACAATATTAAGTAGAAAATCTTAACAAATTATAATTCGGACGGAGTGAAAACATTGGAAGACAGGTTAGGGTGTCAGCATTGACAATAAAAGGCACATCCATCAAAGATTCCATTTATAAGCGTTATTTACAAAGATATTTACAAAAATAGTCCTGTATTTGAAAGAACTTTGGTCTTTCATTGTTTATTTTCCAAATTATTGTTAAAATTGTTAGGACAGTTTTATGAGAAAACAGTGAAATATCCATTCTGCTCAGAAATGCAAATGATTGATGAACTCTCATCTCAAGCCCATCTCAGATAATTAGGAAGATAATTAGGATAATTTGGGAGAAATCTGCTCTTAGTTTTGCGTGTTAGAGACTAAAGAGAGCATCTTGATTATTCTCAGAGAAAATGATATATTAGTCTATAATTGAACTAAATTCTAAATAAAGCTTTCTCTGTTCACGCATATTTGAGCTTCTTGTCTGTCAGAAAGCTAAACTCATCAGTATTGGAAAGTGACAGTAAACCCATGTTAATTTTCAGTTGAATGACAAGTCATTATGCCCTAATAAAATCAGAATTAATTATTTAATAAAGTCTAGATTTTCCAAATCATTCTTGACATAATCTTTGCAGGAAATGTTAGAAAGAGCGTAATCTCTAAAATGTTTTTTCACATAGCTTTCCGTGTTACAGCGTCACTCTTCAGTCAGGAACTGGATTTTTCTCCCGGGCATGAAAACTGAAACAGGACAGTTGCTCAATTAAATGGCCAACATGAGCTGTAAATATATCTCGACTTAACTGTGCACGTGCAATTTTTTACTCTCCATGGCACAAATGACTCAGTGTGTGAGGGTACCATAGATGCAGAGGCGCATATTGGAATTTAATAGGGGCATATGCTACCATCTGGACGAGCGTTTTCTCAGGCGGTCTCTGGTTATTTCAGCAGGACAGTGCCAAACCTTGTTCCGCACGTCTTTGAACAGCATGCCTTACAGATACAGTGTGTGTGTGTGCTTGGCTATCCTGCCAGCAGTCCAGATCTGTCTCCTACTGAGAATGTTTGGTGCATCATAAAGAGCAGAACCAGGCAAGAACAAGGACTGCTGAGAAGCTAAAATCTTGTTGTTGTTTTTTTAAAGCAAGAACAGACACAGACTTCTCAGAAAAAATCCAACAATTTGTGAGCTCAGGTCCTGAATATGTGAAATGTAGTTCAAAAGAAAAGGAGTATAGCATAACAATAAATATATATCTCTACCAATTTTTTAAGTGGTTCTGTGGTCAAATTTGAAACAAGTTTTTTCAAAATGCAACAGAATTGGTCGGTGAAGACAATGAAAATGATCACTCAAAATTTGAAATCTGTCCATTTAACTTCATGGATTAACAACCTTTCTCTGTTCTTGACAAAGGACACAATCAACCCCAAATGTTTCACCTTTGAACTTCAATGCATCAAAATTATTACTCCAACTGGAAAAGGCATTAGCATATGGTTTAAGATTTTTTTTTTATTTCAATACAAAGAGGGGCCATGAATAAAAAAGTCATGTACAATATAGAAACTGTGAAGGACTGATGACCTGTCCAGTCTCCAGCCCAACCCACAACCCTAGAAGGAGTAAACCCTACTGCAAATGGATGGATGTACCCTTATACATTCATCTTGACGCAGGTTTGATAAGTGGAGACTTTTTCAATGGAGACCTTCAGAAAGACGTTTGAACAAAACTGAAAAAGCTAACCTCTTTGACTGATACATACTTCTTGGTTCGCTCATGGTGACAGACTCAATGAAGTTCTGCGGTGTCATGTACAGCTGTCCGTCATATTCCACCGAGGTAAACATGCGGAAACGATATTCATGGGATGACATGTACACATCTCCGTCCTCAAAGTCAAACGGACGTCCCTGTAGACAAGAATCCAAAACAAAAAACAGAACACGTACTTAGTTTGCGGCCTGCATGATTAGCTTGACGAACAGTCCATCATTCAGGGTGTCAGCTAAATTACTTCCAGATGTAAACACGCTGATTATTGAAACGTTGTAAAGTTGCTGATTTAGAGAATATCATCATTAGTTCTGTGAAGAGTATTGCAGTGTATGATTGTGTGTAAACAAAAACTTTTAGTACCTAACCATCAGATTTGACTTTCAAAACCCAAAACCTCAGTATATCTATATGCTGCGGGGCTTCTACTTTGAATGCGACTTCCACAGCTGCACACAGACTTCAGAATCCAAGCGGAACACACCTCCTCACTGCTTTTGAACTTCTACATAATGAGGATATCCATCTATTCTTGGCATCAACTCTCTCCATTTAGCTCCCTGAGATTATAAATAGAGTCAACACCTCTGGTGCAGTGAGAGGCAAGAACAGGGGCACACACAAACACGCGGAAGACACACACAAACACTACTTTCTACTTGATTAGCTTCCCTCTCTCTTTCTAAGGGAGGAGCCAGGGTTTCAACTTGATTAGTTGCAGGGTAGGAAAGCTGCTGTACCAACGGAGTGTGCTGCATGAATATGTGTAATTAGCAGAGAGGTTTCCAATTTTAACCTGTTTGGCTGCGGGCCCCGGCTCACAGTGTTCCTGCTCAGCTCAGCGAACATGCTAATGAGCATGCAAGTTCATTGATAAAGCTTTGATGCTGCCTTTGCCGAGGGAGCTCTGGCAAGCACGGAAAGAAGATGAATCCTTAGGTTTCATGGGAATGCACTGTAATCAAGTAGAAGACAATCGTGCAGCGCAACAAAATGTAAAAAATGTTTTGTTTCTTTAGAAAAATAGGTAGAGATTGTCAGTAGAATCAGTGCAGTACACCATGTTCTTGTGTATTTGTCATGTATCTACAACTGAACTGTTTGTGTTGCCTTGCTGTGGTTGTCCTGACTGCACAGCAGATGCTCCAGGTGTTTCCCCCCAAGAAAATCTGGCATTTTCTCTTCACATCAGCAGCTTTTTAAGCCTCCTCACTACTTTTGTCTGTCAAGCTTCTCAATAATTTTTTAATCTAGCGTTAAAAGAAAGGGTCAAATTTTTACACAGCCTGAGATCTACCACAAATCATTACATCTCTTCAAACATCTCTTCCCAACCTGTCTAAACACCCCTCTGGTGCATTCTGAGTTTCTGTAGAGGACCACAGAGGAGGGATAAAGTTTACCGACATGGATCACTGAGTTTGGCCTATTTTTCCTGCCAGTTGAAAACCATCCAACTGTATACACAATGTTGTAAACAACCATCATGTTTGCGAACGATTCCAACTGGTATTCCCAAACATACGAGTATTTACGAACACTACTACGGAAAGGTTTTGCACAAAATGATTCAAGCAGAATCTGTAAACATCAGCCGACTTCTTAAAATACAGATACAACTATAGCTGCAAATGCTGTTTATAATTACATTTTCAAATTGACAACTCCAAACATTCACAAATGAAGATGAGCAGAAAACTGATGAGAGAAATTAGCTTCCACTTCATGTCCATTTGGAAGCTCTGTTTTGAATGGTTCTCTTTTGAACTATGTATATTAAATGCTGCGTTTACTCAAGATTCTTCCACGTATAGGTCACAAATGAGTTGGTCTGGTTGGACATAACATCAAAGTGCCTGATGTAAGAGGCTCTTTCCTGCTGACCAACTGGTACTACGATGCATGCTTTCCTGACCAGGTGCAGATATTTTAGTCGTTGAAAGTGAAAGATGTTATTCTAAATTAGGGCCTTATTGTGCTTCCTCCGGCAGGAAAGCACCAGCAGTGAACTCAGAGAAACTTCCTGCCGGCCAAACTGAGAATTCCCTGTGCATTGAATTCAGCTCATCCTCAAAAGTGAGAGGGGGAAGCAGAAAAAGCCTCTATTCTTCTAACTAATGAGAACTTCAAATCATCACACACCTCTGCAGAAACATATTATAGACTTCAAAGCCTCCCTACTCTGTGTGCTCCAATGTTTAGACCGAGACTACAGACAGAGTGGAAGGAGTAAAGTAGGAGGGACTTTAAAGATTGTTCAGAAATGATCCTGGTTGTGTGAGGGAGAAGTAGCATGTTCAAAACTCACCTTGACCGAGTTGTTACCAAGAAAAAAACAATGTCTTT
This sequence comes from Menidia beryllina, assembly GCA_013363375.1. Classification (NCBI taxonomy): domain Eukaryota; kingdom Metazoa; phylum Chordata; class Actinopteri; order Atheriniformes; family Atherinopsidae; genus Menidia; species Menidia beryllina. The sequence continues at coordinate 1,714,667 of JABUIW010000078.1, forward strand.
GTTGGGTAGGCATTTCCCTTCACGAAAGAATAGCGCTTGACTTTAATATCAATCAGAGCCATTACAATAAGGGGTGCATGTCAGGTTCTGGTGACTTAAAGGAAACTTACTTAACACATAAAAATGTAAATAGTTATAAACAGAGAGATATTTTATACATTACATACTGATTTATTTTAAAGGATTATTATAAGAAGTTTACAGGATATGAAATAGATATTGAAGATAGATAAATAGATAAAGTAAGATCATGTTGAATCATACCAACCAATGCAAAGTGAGTTCTACTAAATAAGTATTTTCACCAGATCTGCATCCTCTTTAAGAAACCATTTGCATCACTAACACCAAACTTGAAAGACCAAATGAAGTCATTAGCATCATTTACAGCAAACAGAGGGAACGTGGACTGTCCTTATTTCCCAATCTGCGAAGCACGAGTTGCTGTTCCTTTCCTTCAACATGGTGACAACATCATTGACGGTTGTGTCCAGCTGTGCTGACCTGTGCACATCTGTCTGAATGACTGCGTCGCCCCCTGCGACTTTCCATTTCAGCACCAGCGCGTGCGGATAGCGCCGTCCCTGCATCTGCGCACGCACCCCGTCCCGTGGCCAAACACTGAGCGAAGTGTTTCCACAGGGCGTGCTGGAAATGAGTGGCACGGTTTTTTTCCGCTCGGGAGGAAAGCTAAAAAAGAAACCCTCCCAGAGGCGTAGGCTCGTTTATGCTGGCCCTAATCTTGGGAAAGAACTGTGAGAAAAGCCCGGTGGTATCCGCCATTGCACACGGTTACCCGTCGTTTTCTAGAGGCCCATATGTCAACAAGAATCACTTCTGGATAACGATGCACCCATTCGTTGCTCGTCGAGACCGAAACATTTGTCCATGTCAACCACTCACCTTCTCTTTGGCTTCGACAGTCGGGATGGACGGCAGCAAGCCGTTGATGCTCTGCCTCTTCATCCTTTTCCTGTCTGTACCGCTTATGTCTTTGTAAAAGTAAATGGCCACGGCCCCTCCCGCCGCAACGCAAGCCCCGACTGCCAGAGACCTCCGCCTCGTCGCGGCATTCACCGACCAACTGACCACCGGTTCGCTTTTTGCCGCCGACCACAGGCTGAGCCTGCCAGCCAAAGCTGCCACTCGGCGGAAAGCGGCCATTGCTGCCGTTGGGGCTGCTGCTGTGCTGCTGTGATTGTAAGTTTAGGGGCAGCTCAAAACTATCGCGTTTAATCCATTTCATCGCGAGATGTGGCGTGTAGCCACTCTGTTGATGGTGCTCCTGGGAGCAGAGTCCCCCTTAGGAGGATATGATGTTTTACCAAGAGAAAGTGAGTGATTAATCCGAGTTTCAGCTGTAACCATATTAAGATGCGCGAGGAGGCTAAGATTGTTTGGTTAACATTTGGACTTTAAGCTTCAACCACAAACACACAGATATAATAGTTTACAACTGACAACTGAAAAAAATATGTATCACAGTATCGTATGGAAACAGCATTAAAATGTATTTAAAGGAAGTATGTTATATATTAAGATAGGAAAGGGGTCAAATAGAAATGTAAAGTCGTGTAAATATGCAAAGAATTTACAAAGAATAATCTGGAACAACCTTACACTCTGATTTCCAGTACAGTTCCCTTGTCATTTGGCTTGTCCTCGTCTCTATTCCCTGAGGATTTTGGCTGCAGACTTTCTGTTTGCTGATAATCCTATGGTGGATGGGAGATGGACCAGTTAAAGGACAAGAACCCTCTCTGTCCTGGTGTCATCTCTTTTTTATTCTGTGTTTCCTAAAGACATATTTTCAGACCACATTTATCTGCTGTACAGATGGTCTTCCATTTTATTTTAGTCATCCACTTTTCTACTTTTTTCTAAGTCATTAAAGGACCCTCTTCATAACATTCTGAGATGAGGTTCAGGTTAGATGAGGTTTTAGGTTAGATGAGGTTTTAAGCTAGAAGTTCCAATGATCATGAAGTAAAAATATTATTTTATGTCTTGACTTGTGTCATCTTCCATATTGTTAGCAGATTTGATTAAAGAAATTCGAACAAATGATGTCTTTATGACATACTCGTACGTTGTTATGTGTTAATAAAATGCTACCTCCTTCCTTGAATTGTGATTTTTGTGTTCTAACGATCAGATCGGATCAGTGTTTTATGGCTTAACGGAAAAATGAAGGTTATACGGAGGAAATTATAATCAGCTGACAACATTTATGAAGCTTCACTTTTGACTGAACGTTAGTACAGTATCAGATTTCCAGAGCTAAGTGAGGATCAAAGCAGTTAAGGGAGAGCAGATATCAAACAGATATCAAAGATGAACACTTCATTTAAAGTCTTCACTTGTGGGACTAATCTTAACCTGATGGGGCTTTTCTGATGACTTTGATGCTGAAAGAATAAAGCGAAGAAGTGTAAAGGATGGGCCTGTCACCTGTTCACACATGAAGCAATGTGGATCACTCTGCTGTTTAGCTGAAAACAGATCAAACAATCATTATCAAAACCTCCTGGTAAAATTAAACCATTGAATGGTTTAGTAATCCCCCACGTTTCTTTTTTCTCATACCAAAAAGTAATCTAGAGTATCTTGGTTACAAGAATAACATTTTCTGAGTAACAGCTAATGCAAATGTGGCTATCTGAAAAAAACATACATCCCCCTATATCCTAACAGAAAATAATTTTATGTGTTGTACATTGAGAAATGTCAAAGTTCTATTAGAATAAAATCTCAAATCATTATGCTTTTAAACGATTCAATTAAAGTGTCATTGTAATAGGAGCCTTCTGAAATCTGCCCATTTGGACCCCTGGAGTTTCCCAGACTCTCGATTTAGAGAATATACTTGCATTAATAACCTCTGGCTATACCTTTTTTTCCCCATGTTATTCCATTACCCGGGCATTCGATTATAAGCAGTCATTTCTTTGTGTGTGTTTATGGGTGGGGGTGTGTATAACCCGAGGGTCCCAAACCTCATCATTATCATCATCACCCTCCTCCCTCAGCGCGGACGCTACATGCTTGACTTCCCACCGTGGTCACGAGAGCAGAAAACAGAAACTACCGTTTCGAGCGAACCACGTGGTCCTGGGAGTCGCTCACTCTGCGAGTAGAGCGCGAGGATGTGGTGTGTCGACGTCTTCATTGAGGCGAGCTCGATTTCCGATGCATCTGATCAGCCCCAGGCCACTCCGATCGATCCAACCCGAGTTGTGCGGGCGTGTGTTGCCCACATAGTACAAATGAATCGAGAGAAAAGATGGTGAAGAGCGCGAGGAGATGTCACACCGGTCTGTCTCCCTCGCGTACACGTGCCTGCGCACGCAAGTCGAGGCATATTAGATTGATAAGCCAAATGTCGTTTTGTTACGACGGACGTGCGCGCGATCGCTCGCGCGCGTGCACCACACCTCCCTGCCCGCAACTCATTTATCACCGCTGCTCCCAGGAGAGGGCTTGTGGGGGAGCTGCGTGGGCGCGTGCGCTCGTGTGCACGAGAGTGTATCTGTAGGCTATAGCTGGCAAAATCGATGCCATATAGGGACCCCGCGCGCCTCAGGTTCTGATAAAACTATAGCCCAATCAGACACAGTACCGTGGCTTCATTTTCACAGCCAAGCCTGAATGAACATTAAACTAAAGGCAAAACACAAATGTGGGGGTCCCTCATATGAGACGGGTTAGGCACTGTGTCCTTTTCAAACCCACGATCTGCCAATCTGCCTTGACGCAACCAGATTATTAAACCCCCAATGTTCACAAATGCTGTCAGTTTGGCTGCTAGGTACCGGCGATGGTGCAGGATTACACGGTCATTGTCTCTGATGTGGTTAAAAAAATATGAATATGTGCGTAGAACTCAATGTGTTTATATCCTCAGTCATTTTTTTTTTATCCCTGAAGTCCTTCAAGTGTCAAGTGTCGGGGTATTTTCTAAGTTTGACTTCAAATGGTATATATTCTGGTTGTTATCACCTGATCCCCTTACAAGATCCCTGCGCTTTGAAGCCCCAGTGTCTTTGATTCGTCTTTTAAGACCACAATTAAGGATATATGGGCTCCTGCGCTGTTCAAAGCATCATGGAAAGATCAATGAGGGGATTGACAGTCAAGTGATGTCGTTTGCACAGGTGTGTGTGGGTGCAAGTGCATGGTTGTGTGTGTGGACTGGAGTCTGTGTTTGTGTCTGTGCGGGTGCTGTAAAACGTGCAGATGAGTTACATAAAACGGGAGCAATAAATCAACAGCCGGGTGCGAAAATTACGCAAATGGGGGCTTTCCTCTGTTTCTCGTTGCACCTGAGTCATTTCAAAATCGGGCCAGGGGGGTTATAAAACGTTTAGGGTAATGGCGATGTCACTTTCCTGCTGTTTGACACAGACTAGATATAGACTTTCTTACTCTCCACGTCTGGTTATATTCCACAGACAAGTTGTTGTGGAGTTGCGCACTCCCCGTGCGAACATCATATGAGCGCAATGTCAGTCTATTGGGATTGCCAAAGTCCCCGTGAGCGCTGTTATTTTGTAGCAGCTGTGGAGGGGAAATGAGCCTATATAATGCTTTTTCTATCAGTAGTTTAAATAGAATCTTCAAGTCCCTGCGCTCTCTGTGCTGGATAGAACAAAACGGAGAACACAATCAAAGGTGAGACAGCAGAGCAATGAGCGGAGAGATGAAGGTGGAGTAGAACCGAGTCATAAAAAGGAGGGGGTTTAAAAGGAGGGGCGCATTTGCATAAAAAGCCAACTCGGGGTGAATATGAAGCAATGCGTTATATGCTTGTGGATTGAGGACACGAGAGGAAGGGACTCGGACTGCTGCAGACGGGGGAAAGGGCGCCCATACATCAACAACGCCGCAATTAGACGAAAACCTAATTAACAGTGCGCCATACGTGCACACGGGGATTTTCTCTGCTCGCACATTCAACTTTTCTGTTCGATCGCTTCGGGGGCTCACCCTCGCTCGCGCATAGGAGCCTCTCTGCTCATCACTTGGACCTCTACTTGGCTCTTCTGTGCTGCAAAACCAGAATCGGGTGTCAGATCTGTGATGGGGGCAGCGGCCGATGTTGGGAGTTTCGCCAACGGATTTTTGGACAGCTTTGGTGCCACGGGTGGTGCGCAGGGTCCCGTCGGCTCACATTTCGTTCTCACGCCAGCCGGAGCTGTGGACTACAATTCCGTAACGGGACTGATGATGGGAGGACAGGGGCAACAGCCGGATCACCTAGTGTCCGCAGAGAGGCTGTCGCGCAGCCTGGCAGACCTCAGCCACCTGAAAGGGATTCTGAGACGGAGGCAGCTGTACTGTAGGACCGGCTTCCACCTGGAGATCCATCCTGATGGCACCGTCCAGGGCACGCGGAAAGACCATAGCAGATTTGGTACAGACATATTTCAAACTAGTGCATTATTACGATTGTTTCTTGTCTAAGCCTTGTAACTGTACAAATATCTTGAGGGATGTGCACCTGAAATCCCCCCCCCAAAAGGGGGAATTATACGATCTAGTGGTGAAAAAAAAGATGAAAATGAAAAAAAAATGAGCTTTTTCTTAATTAAAAATGCCAGTGATACAGCCACCTTATAAAATAAACATGGATGTATCACTCCGATCCCTTGGGGTGCACACACTGTAAAACTATCATGATGGCCCTGCCTCTCTTTTCACTGAGCCATCTACTGTTCAAAGCTTATCATAAAAATAACGTATTCGCAGAATATTTTACTTTCAGCGTTTTTCAATGTATCTCACGATGCACAGCCACAGCCTGTGGTACTTTAAAAGGAGCCTAGTGATTCTGAATAGTACTGCAGCAGGCAGATTGGAGCACTTCTTCTTGATTTGATCCATTTAAGGGTGTGATGCAACTTTATACCACACAGCTTTTCAATCTTGACTCTTCTAGTTATTATATAGATAAGTAGCTGTATTTTGTGGTGGATTTACTTTACAGGTACAATTTAGTTCCGGTCAACTTTTAAAATGGATCCATTATGACTTTAAAAGTACTGCTGTAATCTCCGGAATGCATATTAAATCTAAGACGATATCTTAATCTAAATCTATTAAATCTAACAATTGAAGTAATATTTATTTTTTAAAAATGTGTCTGTGCAGGCATTCTGGAATTCATCAGTCTTGCTGTGGGTCTGGTCAGCATCAGAGGGGTGGACAGTGGCCTTTACCTTGCCATGAACAGCAAGGGAGAACTGTACGGATCGGTAAGGACAAATCTCCAACATTCTGAGCAGCATATGAATTTGAGCCTGGCACATGCTTTTAATGACTGATTTTGTCTCACATCCAGTAGGTGGCACTTTGTGCCCCATAAAGCACATCTCCTTATCTGCTTCTCTTTCTGATTGTTCGTAGGAGAAGCTGTCAGCAGAATGTGTCTTCAGGGAGCAGTTTGAGGAAAATTGGTATAACACATATTCTTCTAACATTTATCGGCACGGGGAGAAAGGAGCATTTTACTTTGTCGCGCTGAACAAAGATGGGACATCCCGTGATGGAACCAGATCAAGACGGCATCAGAGATTCACTCACTTCCTACCAAGGCCTGTTGATCCAGATAGAGTCCCAGACCTGTACAGAGACATACTGGGCCAGAGCTGAGAGCAAAGAAGTTCTAACATAACTCTGTCAAAGCTGTTTGGAGCTGAAAGACCAACCGAGTGCACCCAACCTCATCTCCTTTCTCAAGTGAGGGGTTTTGGAAGATCTTGTTTATCTGGACTAAACAGGATAGTAGAAAATTGCACGAACCAAGTCAGCACTACACACCTCTGGAATGGAGGAAGGAGAGAAGAGCAGATAGGCCTGAGAGTTTGAATAGTTTAAGGAATCTTTTGTGGAAGACCTAAAGAGACCATCAGAGAAACAGAGACTTTGGGCTTCAAATATTTCCTCTTTGGTGGTCTATGCAAAGGCCCTGATGATTTGGATTTCCTTTGAATTTTGACTAAAGAACCCCAAATACATGGTGGTCCAGACTGCATGTTCAAAGGGACACATACAAGGACTTGATAGTTTAAATTAACCACTGGCTGCTATAGCTTATTAGTACTGTGGCTACTGAGTCTCATCTCATCAGTAAGAATGCTACAGTATCAGTTTGCGTTTTTCCCACTCAGACAATATAGAAGCTGCTAAGCAAACAATTATCTTAACTGCAAATTCCAGTAAAATGTGTGGCTGGTTTACATAGAAATGGGTAGTTTCATGCACTGGAAAGCAGCATGTTTTGGGAAAGAGCTGTTACACACAAAAAAAGATGCTGCTCAGAGATTGTGACTCTACAAAGGACATGAGGAAGAGGAGGAGAAGAATAGGTCTAATGGAGTTTCTTGATGACTTCTATTGTGGTCTCCTGTGGTGGATTACTTTGTATTCTGTTGAAATGCTAGAGACTTGTTCCGATACCCAGTGAAGGAATTCAGCTGCAGTCCATCTGACTGCAGTGAGAACACGGAGCTTAAGACCCGCAAGGACACCTTTACAAACATTTTGACAGATTTTATTCTTATTTATGTTTTCCCAGGGCAAACAATATATTTATTTCATATATTTATTTATTTTCAGAATATATTTTTACAGGTATGAAAAAATAAAAAGAGTATCCAGAACAAGCGATCGTTTTTTGTGTTTTTTAAAATGCTGTTTTGTGTCCCCTGAGGATAATTGAAAGTGCCTTTGTAGTGTGTTTTTCCTGAGTTGGCATCCGCTTAATGAACCCGGGAAATGACTTTGCAACTATATGATTTAACCAGCAAATTAAGGCAGCTGCGTTTGTGGTTCATTTGAAACTGTCCAATCAGCATTCCACTGTTCTTGTTGTTGTCCTCTCAAGTTATCTTGCACATTTTTTTCATCTGATTTAGTTAAAATAATTCCATCCATTTTTGGAACTGCTTATTCCCTAATGGGTTCGTGGGAAGACTGGAGCCTAACCCAGCTATCAATGGGCAAGAGATGGGGTCATCCTGGACGGTCTGCCAGTCCATCGCAGGACCACCCAGAGACACACAAGGACAAACAACCGCGCACACTCACCCTCACTCCTAAGGGCAATTTGGAATGTCCAACCAACCTAACATGCAGGTTTTTGGACCTTGGGAGCCAGAAAACCTGGAGAAAACCGGAGAACATGCAAACTCCACACAGAACGGTCCGGAGACTCAAACCCATAACTCTCTTGCTGAGGCGATGGTGCTAACCACCACACCACTGTTTTAGTCTTTTCTGGCTTGAAACTACTAGAGAAACAGTTCCAGAAAAACAACCTTCCTTCAACTTAAAGCCCAGATAATAACAAAAAAACCCATTAACTTTGAAAGAAGAGGGGTATCTTAGCTGTGACTGAACATAGTTTCCTAAAAATTGTCACAATGATTGACCTCATTTATTTGTTGTACATACACAATGTCAGTTGTTATTTTTCAGTATAACTGATTTTTCAATATCCAGGTTTTCTAAAGCTGTAATAACACATAATCTGTGTCCTATTTTTGAGAAATTGAAGCATTTTGAGCGTAATAACATTGGTTTTCTTAAAGAGGAACTGGATTTAAACTAAGACCTTGCAATAAATGAATAGATGAATAGCCACAAAACAATTAACTATGGCAATGTTTGCCACACTAATTTCCTTAAACAGATGCAGTTTATGTCTCATAACATAACATCTGTAGTCTCACTAAACTATGGAGGATGAGTGGTAAGAAGAGTTATTGTATTGACTCTCATGCTGGACAGGCCGGTATGAGAATAACCCATGGCCCAATCTGTTTTTCTACTTTGTGCTCACACACAAAAGTTTGGGGTTAGTGGTTAAGGATACTGTAAATGGTTAGGTGTTTGAAATAAAGAGTAATATGTATTGTTAATGATTACTTTATTCTTCATGTGTTTTCTGTCCTCATTAAGTCGCTGTTGGAAAGAAAACACCGGGCTCAGGCTTTGTCACCATCTCGACACAGACAGTGACACAATGTTTTGGACTTGTGAAAAAATGTGCTCAAGATATGTTTTTATGATGAAGCGCCCCAAAAGATATAGACCGAGTGACGGGATTAATGGGATGGGTGGAGGAGACAAATTACATTAAATCATCTGTTAGAAGACCCTTGTTTCCTCCAACAGACACTGCAATTAGACAAGTGACTGGCAGATCCAGAGCTCTGCTGCACTCTTTCATCCTTCCCTTCATGTCTGACCTCCTATGTTGTGTGAGTCATCCCCTGGTCTAATACTACCTGAGACTAATGTGCGCAGATGTCACAGGTGTGAGAGAGTGCAGGGGTTAGAACACCGAGTGGAAAAGATCATGCTGGTAGCTTAATGCAACCAGCTCCTTTGTCTGGGGTTCCAGCAGGGAGAATGATTCAGCCCAAACATGCAGCATGCAACGTATTTGTAATAATCTTGAAAATATTTTTAAAAAGTATGTTAATAATTGTTTTGGAGAAACAATGAATTAGATATGTTGCCTTTTTGCAGATACTTTGGGCTGATTTATTCTTAGGCTTGAAAAAATACAACACTCAACAAAACATTGTACATGTCTCTTGGTGTTCCAGAGCTTGTCATTTCACATACTCTCAAACATTCTATCCACTCTGAATATCCTCTTCTCCATCTAGACTTTTCAGTTGACTGTTGTAAGTACATAACACCAGATCCAGACCTTGAAATCATATGATCATAGTTGAAAAAGAAAAACTGAAAATCACACATCTTCGGTGGCCATTTGAACACCATCTGCTGAACAGATGGTGCTTATTATTCTGTATGTAAGAACTAGTTCCTGTGGCTCTAGCCAGTGGCTCTTTAAAGAGCAAGAACAATATAATTGCTGGCGTTGATGCTTCCGGCCTTTTAGCTTAATTGTTTTTAACCTATAATTTTGAAAGTAGTCATGAATTTTCTACCATGCAAATATCTGATGTAGCTTCCGGTGATTAGCAACAAAAAATTTTGCTTCTATCAGTTTCCATTTCCGCTGAAGAAAATAATACTCAGTTGCTTTGAGCCATATCTAGAAATGAATCAGAAAAAAATAAAATTATATCAGAGATTGGTGAACAAAATGTTAAATATTGCTGATGATGCCATTTTGTGTTTTTGCTTGCTCCAAAAATAAGCAATATTCCGTTTGTCCATACTTGAAAAACATGATAGTTGCTCAATCCATGGCATTATGGGATACTAACACATCCCTTCATATGTTTATGTTAACTGCCCCATGTAGAACACGTACATAAATTCTAATTAATTCTGATGTGACCTACAGGTAGATGGAGTTAGCACCCCCAAAATTTGATCAAATCTAAGTTGTAAATACAGTTCCTCCAGCCATCACACACACAAACCTCTAACTCCAGCTAAAACATACATTTGAAGATTGAGAGACCTATTAAAGAGTCTCATAGGATCATGTATAGGGGATGATAGAAGTTAACATACATTACCGACTGTATTGTTAAAATATCTGCTGCATCTGTGTACATAAGAATGAAGAAATAAAAAAATCAAAGAAAGAATGTTGATTGATTTTCACGTTGGCCAGAAATAAAATACTCTGTGCTCTTTGATGACATCAGGCTTATTCGTGCAAGGGAAATTGTTTCTAATCATTTATGAGGACACAGGTTCATCGAATGTGCTGAAAGTGGCTGAAATTGCATAGCATTGTATCATTAAGTTACGCAGGCATAGTGACTTTGAGAATTATATTAGCGCACCTTAAGTCCTTTTCGCACGGGACTAGAATTACCTGAAGATGAAGTGCGATTTGGGGATTTGTGGTAACCTTTAATCTACTCTACACAGACTAAGTGCTCTTATAGGATCTGTAGGGTTATCTGAGTACTCAGTGCTTGAACCCCCCCCCCCCCCCCCCCCCCCCATTGTGACACCCAAAGGACCCCTGTGTACTTGGGATGAGAACAGAAAGGCTCAACAAAGCCTGACCTAACTGAGGGGAGCTCTGTCTGACTGTCAGCCGTCAACATCTGACCAGTGTTGATGAGACCCCCTGAAAGAACAGACCTCTGAGATGTGTGCATACAGCTGCATTTCAAATGAAGGAGACATTTTCATCTATGGGTCAGGCCAAGCATACAGGCTCATAAGCTTGGCAACATGTTTGCAGATAAGATTACAGAACGCTTCGGTTCATATTGGCCCAGTTGCACAGGAAGGAACATGGTTACATTGTGTCTGGTTAAGGGATGTTTCAGTGTGTATAATCCTCTCATAGGGGTATACAGTGTAGGATGAGAGGGATCATCAGACAAACGGTGCCTGAGTACCAGCATGTGGACACCGACTGAGAGCGTATGTCAGACACTTATCTTAAACCAGGACAGGCTGAGGTATAAGCTGAAAGTTGGTAAGAAACAGGTGGGTTTTTGAAGAGAAATAATAAAAAAAAAGTGTATGTGGGCCCGTCAGGTTACAACCTTCTTTGAAGTTACAGTGTGTGTGTTTGTTCGGAAAGAGGAGACATGTTTATGTGAGTCAAAGTGACTGCATATATTCATGTCAGCACAACGTCTATGTGTGTGTGTGCGTGTGTGTGATCTGTGAATCTGTGTGAAGGTGAGCCAGGGGTTCTCCTGACTAGAGGGCTGTCTGACTGATGTGTGAAGGCCTGTGGGTGTGTTTGTGTGTAGTGCCATACCTCTACTCTCTCTCTTCTCTCTGTCTGTCCTCTGCGGGGTTTTCCATTGACTTGTTAGTTTGCTGGATCCAGCAGGTATTGGTCCATGTGGGGATGAGCTTCAGTAGATGCAGAAAAAACAAAACGTAAAGGAATTCTCACAATCTTGTGTCCTCTTCCTTAAAACTTCTCGGCACGTCTCCTCCTGAAGCAGTAAAAAATAAGCTCTTTTACATCACATTTAGCTGAAAACAATTAGAATGTCCATTAAAGACATTCCACAAAATACAGGTCTGACATGACAAATTTATGTGATACAAAAGGGGAGGAAAAGTGAGCAGCTTTGGGACTTTTTTCAGACCATGTGCCCTCTTGATTTTGTGCATCTCAAAGTGAGTGTGCTGGTGAGACCAACAGTCCATACAGGCGTTGATCCCTCAGCAGTCAACACGCTCTGAGGGCGTACACACGCAGTTTGTCATCGCCTCTCTGGGTGTGAGATTAATGGTTCAGTGAATGATTCAGCTGTGGTGAATTCAGACATAAAAATACAAAAGAAAAAAGTGACACATCCCTCTAAAATTCATAGACGTATTTAGCAACTATGAACTCCTACAGTTCCTCACCAACAAACTCTTGAACTCTGACAAGACCACTTCAGGTCAGCTTTGTTAATTTAGCACCGAATCACAACAAATCTCTATGCACTTCAACAATATAGTGAATTAGTAATTTGCTAATCTAAAGCGACTTAAACCTGGAGTGAAACATTAACTTGTGAAATGAACAAGTCTCAAGGGGGATGGACCGATGTTGATCGACAGAGGCAAACCTGATCTAATGCAGATTACTGAATATTGTGTCACTATATAATGAGGTGAAAGCACACAATGCTGGAGGGGAAGCACCTCGTCCAGTGGTTGAATCATATATGCAAGTTATGCTGATTTCATGTCTGCTGCTCAGTCACCAGGAAAAAGTGATTGCAGCATAAACGATTTTGAATGGTCAGAGATTAATTCGGTTAGATTTTGCGTTTGATTTCTTCTATCAAGTATAGGTTTTATGTCCAAAACATTGTAGAAGATTAAATTAATAGATTTTGCACATTTCAGTTTGCCAAAGAAATGTATCAATAAAATAACACCGATATATTCCATCTGTACTGAATAAAACAGGTGGATGTACTACATTTTAACAGCAATAACATGAAGGGCAGAGTGCACAACACAGAGTTAATAAACCAAGTGTCCTTGATATGCCCCTCCGCACCCTCCTGTTGTTTTTGCTGTTTCAATGAAAGATTGTTACCTGACGTGTTGCGGATGAAAGATTCCCACTGCCGTGCATATTTTCAACCCTGTTATCATCAACAGTTCTCAAGCAGTCAGTGAACATGTTGCTGAGCAGCAGGAAGATTTCACATCAAGTAGTCTCTAACCACTCCCTTCAATACAAAAAAATAAACCTAAAAAACAAAAATTACACAAAGCCTGAGTTCTGCAGGGAATTGGGCAAATAAGGAAAGATTAAAGATTACAACATTTGAAAGTATCATAAGTCACTACTAATAAATAAAACATATTGAAATATTTATTTGTATCTTTTGCAGACCGTGACTGAAAAACATGACGTAAGTTATTAGTTAGGTTAATTCATGTACTATAACGTTTTTGTAATTATAAAGCTAAATATCCAAATGTAAAATGCCTGTTTTATGGGTGAGCATCAACTTGTGAATGAAACACCCAAAAAAAAACCCTCCTGAGGAGACAGGAGGTTTTTGTGGAGCTATGAAAATGTAAATTCATGTACCATAAAAAATTGAAAAATGAAAGAAAAAATGGAAATAAAATAAAAAAACTCCCCAATGACCAACATTTTGAATAAGAAAAAAGTCAAGCACCTTAGAAATTAGCAAAGGAGAGGGACGAAATGATTGGAAGTAAGACAGCTGACACTTATTCCCCTGTGACTATCCCCCTCGCGGTTTAAAATCATTTATAAATGCTGGACGTGTTTGCTATGGATCCATGGAAAATTCCCTTTTGGAGTGGAAACATCTTGTGGTGATGACACCCACACTTTTAAAATTCTGTTGACCAGATCAAAGTTTACAGAGCAGTCAGCCCTCATGCGTTTTTATATAATTATTATTAGGAAAAAGAAAAAAAAGAGGTGAGAAAACAGTTGTACTTCCTAAATGTCCGTCATTGATTAGATCCACGATGAATACTTTCTTCGATATCTTTTCTTGATCTCCACTGAAAGCATCACAAACACAAAGAATAGACACGGTTTGACAATAGGCTTACTTCCTCTCCAAGAAGTAAGGAACTACATTTGTAATAAGCAGTGGATGTCGAGTGGGGTTCAGGCTTAACTGGTACAGATTGAGGTCCTTATGCCTAACCAAAAGAATGTAAAAAACAGGCACCTTAGATTATATATAGCTTAAAACTGGTTTACCTTTTAGTACTGATGCTTTTACAAAAGGTAACAGCTTCCAAAGGCAATTTTATTGGTACAGCTGACCACAAAACTGTTTTTGACATTTTAAATCAGAATAAATGTCAGCATTTATGGATGCTGTTAACACAGGACACGTTTGAATGATAAACCTTTTAAGTTAAACCTGAGTGTGTGGATGGGCAGAGCTGTGTTCAGGGACGATCGCTTCTCAAACTGTTCTTGGGACCATGCAGTGTATCAGTCCACACACATACTCCCAAATGGTGGAGGTAATTAAAGCAAGTGGAGCTAAATTGAAGTTTATTGAACTCATCTCTCACACGGTCCCACTCCGTCGATAGATCACTCGCCAAGAACTATCGACCCACGCAAAGACTTGCTGAGCATGATTATGTCAGATGTTAGAAGAGGAACAGAAGCAGAGAAACAAACTCTGAGTAGAAACAGGGATACAGACAGAAGGTCGTGCTTCATGCTTGTCCTTTCAAAGATTTTTGTCATCTCATAAATAAGTTAATGTTCCCTCTCTTGCTCTTTCTGAGTTCTTGTTCGTCGCATCTCTACAAATCCTTTTTTCTATCTTGAAGGAGGAGCAATGACTTTGACTAATTGAAAGTCCTGCGTTTCCTCACCCCACTGGATCAGCGGATCAATGGAGCAGCATCTGCGTGTTTGCTAGTCTGGAGACGCTTCTGCTCTTTCTTATTCAGTCCGCACAGTTAATGGTCATCATAATAATCTAATAACCCAGGTGACTACGGAAGACACAGAGGACAAAGCCCTGGAAGGACGGGGGGGAAAAAATTGACAGTGGGGATTTTTCCACTAACAACAGGGAGAAGAAGCCATGGATCTTTCCTGAATAATCAGTAGAAATTTTCTTTGGGGTTTTGACATGACAAATGGGTGTCAAACGCACCATCGATGGCCGAGAAGAAGAATGTCTGTTCTGTGTTTTGAAATGCATTTCCCCAGTGCCTTTAGTCCCCTCTGCTTGATGAGAATTCATTTGAAGATGAATTGATTATCTCCTGTTTGTGATCAATTGTAACTGGGTTTACATGTATTTGCCTTCCACTGCAGGGCTGTGCTTCTGCTCTGGTACAACTTTCTCACAGATGGACACATTTTCCCACCCTTCTTCTGATATGAATGGGATTTTTATTTTCATTTGATGTTATGTGTACAGTATGTTTAAGATTATTCTATCAATTTCCACTTATGTTGAAATTAGCCAATTCTGTGGTGACCTGTATTTATATCAACTTCATTTATATACATATTTCTTAGTTGCCTAAATTTCAACTTTGTGAAAATGGATAGCAAGGAGGACTTTCTGGGAAGTTGTGTAAGTGGAATTTTCCTAAATCTATCACGATCATATCATGTGCAGAATGGGTCATTTTTTTAAGTTAAACTTTTTACTACGTCTGATTAAGGTTGAGTTTAAGTGCTGATGTATTATTTTCTGGGTCCTTATTAACTATGGGTTGCCAAGTTCTTTTAGAGTACCATGGGCTTTTGTCTGGTTGTTGAACAACCTTCTGCGTCAAAACACCATCTGAATAAATACACACATCCCATAAATGTCCGCTGTTTTTTTTAACACTGCTTCCTTTTAGAAGAGAACAACATAAAAGTTAGAGTAACTGAATGTCTGAGCAAAAACATTTTTTCCTGGTCTGTTGTCTTCGTCTGCTCTTCCTCATTAAAAATGGGACATATCTGATACCATAAACCTGTAGGACCAAAGCCTACCTGAAGTTAAAATAATTTAGTCCTATTCATTGTACCCTAACCACAAACATGCATTCTGGTGAGCTGTATTCTCTGGAAACTATGGTCGCCCGCATCTCAGAAGAATCCAGCTGCCCGGGGAGGTAAGCCTAAATGGACAATGGCACCTGACCTGTACACTGAGGCACAAACACATGCACACACACGGGCACGTTCGAACACGCCGCGCGCAGGTTTAAGCTCTGAGTGGAGGTGCCTTCCAAAGCATTGTGGTTTCCTGCTGTTAGTGTGACAGCTCTTAAGCCTCACACATGAAAGACAAACAGGGAAGTTTTATTAAACCTGCCCTCAAAGCAAGTCTGAAGCCCACGTGTGTGCGCACATCTGAGTTTTTTTGTGTGTGTAAAGGTGTTCTCAGCTTAGAGAGGTGTAGACAGGGCTGAAAAGTCGCCAGCTTCTCAGAACAAAACATAACTTCACAACAACACCAGGTAAAATGAGCAACGGCAGATGCAACCATCAAAGGAATTTCTCCAAGAAAAGCCACTGAATGTTGACTTGTGATTTTGATGATAATATCTTCTGGGCTTTTCTTCTCGGTTGCTGCTGCTCCGTTACCTGACGGATCAGATTGGGTGTTATATAGAATAAAAGGGGGAGCTCCAGTTGAATCCAATTGAAAAAGACAAGCAAACATGGGTCTTGGAACAATGAGATCAAAGAAAGCACATCACCTGGATTGAATGAGTCATAGAAGCTGCCTTTTTTTTACCACTAACACCAACCACTTCATCATACAAATATGTTTTAACTCTTGTTTTTTGGCCACAAACTTTTTTCACCGAGCCTGTGACCTTGCACACCTCACTGGAATGTTGCTGCCTCATGGGCCGCGCTGTTGTGTAAACATGCTGACACACACAGACGCACGCTCAAAAGCATGGATACTCACATACAGACAGAGCGAGGCATTTGATCGAGTCTTATTGCGGTTGTGTCATCTTTCTCTCCGTCTTTGTCGTGAAGAAGGGAAATGTGGAGAGCGGATTTTGCCTGTGATGACAGTACCCATACCTGAGGAGTTACAACATGTGGATGTGACACACAATATTTTGCGTGCGTGGAGGACAAATGGTAGCGGAGCAATGAAATGCACGCGTTGTGAGCACTGCGGCAGCCGTGCACGAATACAGGCAGTAACTATGGCAATAGAGAGCACTTTAACACGGTGAGAAGTACAGATGTGAACACATGCACACACATGTTGCTATCAGAAGATCAGGATGTGAGTGATCATTGCCTTTCACAGCCAGGGAGTTTCCTTTCCTGGTTACATCTAAGAATATTTGTTAGTCTGAATGTACACCATACAGTGAATTAACCCACCTGGACATCGAAACATTTCAGTTTCTTAATGAATTCAATTAAAATGTAAAAGTTGTTGTTCTTCAAAAAACAGATGCAAAAACAAGGATTTTTGTTTCTAACTGAAGACTTTGTCATTTCTACTTAAGCATTAAACTGTTACCAGAGGTTTGTGTTTTCCCTCTAACCATCCCTCCATTTTCTATACCCACTCCCATTCAGAGCCACAGGGGAGCTGGAGCATATCCCAGCTGCCATTGGATGAAAAGCAACTTACACCCTGAACAGGTCTCCAGTGCATCACAGGACAAACAACCATGCACTCTCCCACTCCCAAGGTCAATTTGGAATCAACTGACAGTTCTTAAATGCATTTCAAGATCCATATTAAGGTTGTAGGGAAACTGTTCTGTGTTTATGGAAGTGTAAACAACTTTTTCTAAAAATGTGCCTTATTTCTTGGTTTTCTTTTGCAGTGCAAAAATATATACATATACATACAGTAAATACATACATACAGTGGGGGAAATAAGTATTTGACCCCTTGTTGATTTTGCCGGTTTGCACACTTACAAAGAATGCAACGATCTATAACTTTAATCATATGTACATTCTAACAGTGAAAGACAGAATCCCAAAGAAAATTCCAGAAAATCACATCATATGAATTTATAAAAATTGATAACCATCTGATGAGGAAAAAAAAAAGCATTTTTTGTAAGTGGGCAAACCGGCAAAATCAACAAGAGGTCAAATACTTATTTCCCCCACTGTATATACATAAACATGTATATACTTATTTACACAAAAACAAGGACATCATTTAATGAATGAATCTTAAGTTAATCTTAAGTTATATAGATCATTGTTTAATTGTTTAATTGAAGATGAAAACATCAAAAAGCAGGACGAGTTTAGGTGTTTTAATAAGTAAAAACAAATCCCTAAAACATCTATTTGGCCGTATATCTGCAAATGTGAAATTCATGCAGACGATCCACCGGTGCTGAAAAACAAACTTCCTCAGTCTCCCTCTCTTTTTGGGTCTCAGCTCTCCTCCACAGAGGCTGAAATCCTCGGCTGATCTGGTGCATCGAGCTTGGACATGTCAGCACATGAGCAAACCCCCGAACGTTCACCGAGCCAGTGATTTATCTCTCTGTGTCTGTGTGTGTTTTAATCACTAAGAAGAGACACACACAGGCAGGCACACGCAAAGACTCAATGACAGGTGGAGTGTGTACATCCAGTGTGAGACAGTGTTGCAGTCTTGCTGCACCGATGCTTGAAGTCAGGTGGGCCAGCACACCGTAGTCCCCTTTGAAGGTGTGTTCATGTACACAGACAGACGCACACAGGCACTGACCAGCTGTTTCTCTTTTCCTCTGCTCTTTGATGTCGCTACTTTTTCCAGTTGTAGTACCATCGGTAGTTGGATGTGTTTTTTCCCCCACTCTCTCTACCATCAATGCACCCCTCCATTAGCACAAGCTGGTCAAAATTTCTTATAAGAGCATAAGTCCTCCTTAAAACATAAATATATTCCATTAAACTGTAACACAATGCAATTAAATCTATTCATACTAACACACTGGTATCAATTTAAAAAACATTCTGCTGACTGTGTAGTGCTGATGACCTCGTGTTTTGATATTGTTATGAGTATGCATCAGTACACAGTCCCAAACACACATCTGTCAGTTTATATGTCAGTGAGGAATGGTAATTACTGTTTAGACCCAGCTAAGAAGAGGCGAGTCCGCAGCAAAATCTTTGGAACAATGTAGAAATCAGAATGTCCTTTCTTTCAGAAATGTTATCGCTCATGTTGCACAAGGACACTCTGGCGCTAAGGATCGGTTTCATAGACATTCTGATAAGAACACACACAGCGATTGGTAGAACTACTGGTATGTTCACAACCCCTCCCACCCCAACAACATCATAAGATCATTGAGAATTTAACAGATTTTTACAAGGCCACAGGTAGAGTAAAATTACACTGAGCTTGTCCGGTTACAGCTTTGAGCCACATTTTCTCATTGCATTTTTTTCATTGGAATTTTTCTGTGTTAACAACAAAGCTGAAATGTAATTTCAGAAATGTTTGGCAACCTCTCTCAGAGGCTGCGAGAAGCAAAGCTTTCTGATGAAGTATTAAGCGTGCAATTCAACCCCACCTGATATGTTTGTGTTTAAATGTATAATGTTATTACAACATAGGAAATATTCGATTTTTACACATCATATTTTTGCTGATATCAGACAATTACAAGACATTGTCCAGATATATTTTTTACCTGATCTTGTTTCTCAAAAATGTGTAGTGAACACAACATGAAAACATTTTTTCAGTAGCAGAGTTAGTTTTAGATCTTTTTCTAAAACAATATGATGCATTGTACATTTCGTGGATGTACAATATGTCCATGGCTCCTTTGTTGATAGCCATATTGAGAATCCTAACAATGCAACGATAAACAACTAGGTTATGAGAGGTAAAGAGGATTTTTGGGAGTCAGCCTCCGAACAGCTGCGTGGGAAAAAAGCGCCCAGTTGACGGCAGCAGCTCAGACAAGCAGAGAGCAGTGTTTTTAACCCGACATTTTCCCATGTTGTAATCTTCTTTTAACCATCTTCCCTTCATCTTGGAGCCATTAAGACCTTCTAGTGTTACCTGCCCTGTCTGTGGCCCGGCGGAGCCCCAGAGCCCCAGTCTTTGTCCTGGCCAGGGCGGCAGGTGAATAGTATGCCCATACGAGGGGGCCTCTCAAGCCCAGATACACCTGATACCTAACTTACACCCCCACGCTAGCGTCCACCTTTATAGTCCTGCCCGGACCTCTGAAGCTCCCAACTCTGCCTGTCTGCCTGCCAGCTGGCGCTTTTGCGGGCAGACACACAACAAGAAAAGAAGGATGTTTCTGTTGACTGTGTGTATGTTACATGCATGTTCTTAGTTCTGCCCTCCAACCCTTTTGTAGCTCCTATGTGGGCTCTGGCCTGTTGTCTGAGGTTCTGATCTGTGTGAACTCTGCGCTCACCTTTGAAGTTCTCCTCCATGCATCTCTACAGTCCCACCGCCCCTCCCCGTCTCTCCCACCACTTTGATTTCCTTTCTTGTTCCAGGGAGATGGCTGATGCACAGATAATGCTGCTCAGCCTCTTCGAGCTGAAATATCACAGGAGAAAATAATTAAATAAATACATTTAAGAAAAACGGCACGCATGTTTAGGCACAGAGTCACGACAGGCTGCTTAATCCAGTTTGATCAGACTTTATTTGTGTCTACACATTTAAATGCATGGGTGATTTTATGTGTTAGAGTGAGGCTTCGAAAAAAAGGGTGGACAGCAATTATCCCACTTGTTTTGTACGTAAGGCAATAAACGGTCGTTTTCTCCACAAACTGCTCTCACGTTTTACGGCATGTCACCAATGTGCTGAAATAGCACTGGTGCTTTGAGGTGACACAGGTGGATTAAAACAAGCCTCACGTTTGCATGCTGATGAGAGTTTGACCAGACTGACTTGGTGGGATTACACAGAAACCTTCTTGATTTTCTTTAACAGCATTCACAGACAGCCATCAAAGCAGTTAACAACCGCATATCAGTGTTATCTAGATGGCGGGGTGGCTTTCTTTTAGGGTTAGGGTTAATAATATTTTAAACTTTACCGGTTATCTGATTTCAAATTTCAACTTTCTTGTTATAATTTCGATCTTTTGGCATTTCAATACTGAATACGTTGTTATTCTTTTATAGCAAAATTAAAATTTGAAATTATTCATAAATAGATTGTGCAAGCTGATGGGATCTTATAAAATCAAGATGGATTTATGTGTTGAGTCTTCTTATGGTCAACATGTGTTACTCCTTACTTTTTATTTACACTTAACGTTATTAGAATGATTGTAGAAAATATGTTTTTTTTTTCACTTTAAGGCATTTTAATCCATAAAGTACCAGTTTATGTTTGGCCAACATGGGCACATCTGTATATATGAATGTGTTTTTCTAAAGGAAATGATGAATGGCTTGTTTCGATCTCCCAGCTGTTGAGCCTGTTGATCTAAGCCACTATGGCTTTGTCAGCAGAAACAAATGATCCATCAACACACGCCCTCACACAATTCAGTAGCCTCGTCACTGCTGAGTATGACGGATTGGACCTGAGGTGTGTCTTGTCTGGGTTATTGATGGGCAGGTATTGGAATGGCAGCACGAAAAATTAATAGACCGGAGCTAAATGCTGTTCTGACAGGGGTCGAGAAGGAGAAAGAGGGCAAAAAGAGAGATGCCTGAACAATTAAAAAAATAATAAGTGTACTTATTAAGACGCCTGAGAATTTCAAATATGATTGATATTAGTATACATTTTTTTCCTCCATAAATGGAAATTCCCGCCAGCTCTGATACACAAAGAATCACACACATTAAAATCTTTCTCTGTCACTCCAACCCACATCCTGTTGTGGTTCTTATTCTCTGCTCTCTCTTACGCTTTGATACCTGAGAACCGCTGACTTATGTGGCCAGACAAGGCTCACCTTTGTCTTTTCCACACTGCATGAGTGTTTTTCATAAAAATGATTTCTTTTTGAAAGAGTGTGTGTTGCGCTGTGTCCAGGATTGCTCTAACACACTATCCTACTACTTACTAATTCCATGCCAAGATTCTTTCCTAAGCAATGCATTTTTAACAACAAAGAAGTTTGAAGCACCTCTCTGCTTAGATTAGAGGACATGCTGCATGCGTGTGTGTGTGGTGGCGTGGCCGTTCGTGTGTGTGTGTATTGACGCAGCACTGCAGAACAATCGATACTAATGATTTCCTATAGACACCTAAAGCTGATCTGAGAACCAGGGAGGTAGGAGGGAGGGAAACAAGACAAATGCAAAGATTAAAGGAAGAAAGTAGTGCATAATTTATGGTTAATGAATGACTTATTAATACTTTATTGATGAGGTAGAAATCATTATTAATTGCTCTTTTGCGCCACCTTAGTCAAATCAGTATCAAATTTGCATTTTAATTACAAACTGTTCATATAAGAAATCTCAAAGTTTTTATAAAAGCTGAAACAAAATTGTTTATGTAATTATAGTGGTCATAGTTTTCTAAAACCAAACAGCCTTCATGGAGAGAATAACATTTCTAAAAAGAAAGGCTACTACTACATGCATTTCTTGCATTTAGAATAAGACAAAAACTACAAATTTGCCCATGGTAACTTGGAAATGTTCACAGTGTTTGAGCAATGAATATTCACAGTGAGATTTGCAACGAAAGTGAATTTTGTAAACAGTCTACTTTAAAGGAGGGATTGTGAAGGAACTTTAAAAATCCTCTTCTGTTACATTCAAATCCCGCCAATGGATGATCGCAACATAGCAAGTGTTATGTTAAAGCGGTAGAATACAGAAAATGCTCAAAGGAGGGGAAAAAGACAACGTTAGCCTCCAGTCAGCAAACGTGCTGAAAAAGCTGAATTCATGTTTACAGTACCAAAGTTTTCCTCATTTAGTTGCTGACAAAGAGGACTATTCTGATATTCATTCAGCTATGGGATACTGAGCTCAAATACCCTTCAAAACTTTGCAGCAATTTCAGGGCAAGAGCAACCGCCATTGGCTCCCAACAAGGCTAATGACCTCACCCCGATAGAGCATGAAACCGAGAAAGCCAACGTTCGTACAACCTTCACAAAAATTCCAAATATCACCCTTTTTTAAGCTTTTTTACAGATGGATTTCTGGAAGAAAAAAAGAAAAGGATAGTGATCATCTTTATTGGTTGTTGCTGGCTTTTTGTGTCCCATCATGTAGTTTTTATTGGTGACTGTGTGAGTGTTTCCAAAGCTATGAACCTAAGGAATGGAATTTCCTCCCGTCACTTTACATTGTTCAGAGTAACAAGGATGATATGGCAGCAGAGAAACACTCCCCACCCTTCAGGGTATCTTTGAGGAACCATTAGCACTTCCAGGTCCAAAGGCTAGCACACAAAACACACACTGAGCAGAAAACTGCATTTCAATATGTGACCAACGTACAGTCATCTCCAAATGATACGAACAAGTCACAATGTAGATTTTTGAAAATAGTCTTTTTTTAATCTGCACTGACATCCACAGGCAAGACAGCTGTGTCAGAAGCTTACAGAAGATGGCTTCTTGGTTTTTCAACAAAGAAATTCTGAACTCTATGGGACTCCAAATGGAAGAAGAACCCCGAGAGCATGAGGACAAATTATATAATCCATCTCCATTAATCCTCCCTAGTTTCCTGTGCCCGGCAGAGGGAAGTGAGCATCAGCAGAGGAAAGAGGAAAGAGGAAAGCACCAGCTGACGTACAGAAACAATCGAAGCAAGTAATCAAAGCGGTGAAATTGTCCTCATTTTAATGGCATGTATTCCAAGTGTGGAAGAGCAACGATGCTGAGGGTGAAATCTGCACTCCGACTCCCCGTGCTGTGCGCACAGAGAAGAAAAGTGTGCTTTGATGGCAGTCATGTTGTGTCTGAGCAGTTGCAGTCACATGTGTATTTGCCGTACAAACGTTATCAACGGGAAGTGATTATGACTTGGTCAGGGGGGAAACCTCCACTTCTGCTGCTATTGTCCTGCCCTTTCCTGGTTGCTGCAGAGGAAAATGAAGATCCATCACGTCACACTTTTTCTCAGCTGCTGTTTCTCTGGAAACTTATTATTCTTTTGATGTAGTTTTATTTATTCTAGCTGTTTTTCCCATTTCGAGCTCACCATTGTTTCCAGTGAGATCAGACGACACACTTGACACTTAGAAAAAAAGTTTGAGGTCCTTGTCTTCTGGATATAAAGAAACAGAAAAATAACTCACTGAACTCTCTTTAAATCTTCCTTCGATTTGAAACACTTTTCATGGACACAATTGCATCTGCTTGGATTAATCAACATATCATGCAACTAAAACTGCATGAATTCTCAGGTCCGATGTCACAGGAAGGTTTCAGGATCTTTTAATTCACAAGCCTCCCTGAGGAGTTGATCAATAATATTGGAAACACACATTTTTAAGTTAACTGATGTTAGGGACATGACATGGCAATGACAACTTTGTCAAGTAGGACTGAAAATATGGGATTATATCAAGGCAATATCTTTATATTTGGGAAATAAGCATTCACTGATGTCATAAACTGTTTAATCTTAATCACCAATTCAAGTTGCATTAACTGTTTATTGCTTGCAAAATGTTAAATATCTACGTAACAAATTTACAAGTAACAATTTGCTTAACATGAATTATCCCTCTAAAATTATTAATCTTAACATTAAGCAGAGTTATTTTTTATGATCTCTTTCTTTAACAGCTTGTGAACTATTCTTATTTCAGTTCCACATAAATACTATTATTATTCATATTTATTTCTATATTCGTCATTGAACCGGGCATGCATAAAGTTTGTTATAAGTCTCATGAGGGATTGTTTTTCTTTTCTGAAAGGTCAAAGATGTTCAAGGAAGTGTAGAAGAGGTTGCCATATTGGGAAAGATCTGAAATTGTCTGGATTCGGCCTATGTTGTACCGCCATCTGTTGTCCAATATGATTTAGACATTATTTACAGTAGTGGTCATGAGGAGCATTTTAAGGTATTACTTTTTAATTTGCACACATTTTCTTTCAAGTTGCTTGTATCTTACTGTTATTACCTGCATAGAGGACTATTTTAATGCCGAGAATATGAGTTCACTTAACTTTATTGAGAATAAACTTCCCATATTGTAATTAATTATATTTTTCCCAAATGACACGCTTGAATGTTTATCCATCTATGAGGGAAAAAGAGAGCAGAAATGTCCAGTATAATCAAAGTTAGATTGGGGGAAAATAACGTTTTGGATACCAGATTTCTCTCTTTTTCTTGATAACGCGCACCTGAAGGGAAACAATCAATCATGGAAATGCTCACACCTCATTTAATTCACCTGGAGCTGCTCTGACATTCATAACGACCCCCCTGTGAAAACTTCTTTACTCAGAGTCAAGCAGCTCAGAAGCGTTTAGCCTGTGTAACAGTCAAACATGCCCACCAAAAACTGTGTCGACGAGCGGCTCTCCAAATATAAAAATAGGGGCAAAGATCTTGCAGTAAGTAGCTCGTACTATGTTAAAGTCACGCGTAAAAGAAAT
This sequence comes from Menidia beryllina, assembly GCA_013363375.1. NCBI lineage: Eukaryota > Metazoa > Chordata > Actinopteri > Atheriniformes > Atherinopsidae > Menidia > Menidia beryllina. The sequence goes on from JABUIW010000078.1 coordinate 1,740,119, forward strand.
TCGGTCGAAACGGTTTCTTCTCCTCTTGTAGAAATCTCGGGAAAAGCGGATCTCTGAGTGCGTGGAGCTGCGCAAAGCTCAGAAGAACGAGAATTTCCTCAAGAGACGAAACATAACGCTGTCGTCTCTCCCCGACGAGGAGGCCCTTTCCCCTGTGAACGATGAGAAGGTCCGGTCATGGGAACCTTGCATAACTGTATTTCAGAGCTTCTGACCTGGATATCTGTCCTGCAGGTGACTTTAAGGCTTGAGGACATTATTGGAGACATAAGCAGCGAGTGCAGAGAGTTCCAAACACGGGGCTGTCAGGCAGCCAGGTGAGCCTTCAGGGAGGGTGACTTTGAGCTGTGAAGCCAAGTCTTCTGGAGAATAAACTCAAATACATGCATACCCCCTTGGAAGCCCATTCATAAGAGGCCACTTCTATGCCCCTCCTTTCCTGGACTTGGAATGGAAGAAGAAAAATCATTGTGTCCATCTCCTCCTCAGGAAGCTGCTTTCTACTGGGCGTGATCCTCCCATGAAAGAGATTATAGATGCAGGCCTGCTGTCCCGTTTTGTGTCCTTCCTGTCCATGGATCATGAGCCAGCTCTGCAGTTTGAAGCCGCCTGGGCCCTGACGAACATCGCCTCTGGGACATCTTGGCACACACAGCAGGTATCTGTACTGAAATGCGCTTGCCCTATCATTTGTAGGTTTAATGACTGTCATGCTAAATGCTTAGTTTGCATGCATTTCTGCTCTCAGGTGGTGGAACATGGGGCTGTGCCAGCTTTTATCAACTTGCTGGCTTCACCAATGTTACACATCAGTGAACAGGCAGTCTGGGCTCTTGGAAACATTGCAGGTGAAGTGTGTGTTTGTATGAAAAATGTATTAAAAATGCAGATACTAATCAACATACTGTATAGAAGGGGTTCAGTCAAAGGAAACGTTTTTGTTTTTCCTTTAGTAAATGCTACAACCTGAGAACTTGATTTACATTCATGCATTTAGCAGATGCTTTTATCCAAAGCGACTTACAAAAAGAGGGCTTAACATTTAAACTACAACACTTGCCTTACCTTGAGTGCAGTATGCTACAAGAGGATCGAACATTAAGGATTTAACATTCAACTATGAGCTGTACCACACACTGAGCGCACCGTGCTCTCACAGCCACTTCACCCGTACAAATTGTAAACTCTTGGCAGGTGACGGTGCAGCCTATCGCGATGTCCTGATAGAGTGCAACGTCATCCCGGCCTTGCTTGCTCGCATCTCCCCGGACACACCAGTAAGTATGCACCACAGGTCTAAAAACGCTGGGTTACCTTTTGCTGTGGAATTTGTGTGCCTGGACTATACCTTATCACCGACAGGTGAGCACTCTATATGTTGTGGACCAAATCCCCTGCCACACTGTTAAAATGGGGGAAAATGCAGTACATTTTCAGTTATGGCCATTGCAAAGTAACTTGTCTTTAACGTGAAAATTTCAAACTGCAGGTTGGATATCTGCGTAACCTGACATGGACTCTGTCTAACCTTTGTCGAAACAAGAACCCGTGTCCACCCCTGTCTGCTGTCCAGCAAGTAAGCAAAAGCATGGTTATAGGGCTCTAATGTTCACTTACAGCTGTTTATATAGGTAAGACTAAAGAGCTGTGTCCATTCTTCCTTCAGATGCTACCTTCTCTGATCCAGTTGCTACATCTCAATGATAAGGACATCCTGTCTGATGCATCCTGGGCAATCTCTTACCTTTCAGATGGCAACAATGATCGCATCGATGTTGTGGCCAAAACTGGCATCATCCCTCGAATAGTGGAGCTCATGGGCCACAAGGAGCTCTGTGTCATGGTACTGTGGTGCTGTCGGACTACAGACCGACTCTGAGCCTTAAACTTAATTACATGGATTTGATTGAGTTTTTTCATCCGGAAACGTGAGCATTTGTATCTATAAAGATGTCATGATTGGCACCTATCTGCGCTTCAACTCCCAGACCCCGGCTCTCCGCTCCATTGGGAACATAGTGAGTGGCTCTGACCTGCACACGCAGATGGCGATCGACGCTGGCGTCCTCACCATCCTACCAAAGCTGATGAGGCATCCAAAAGCCACCGTGCAGAAGGAGGCGGCGTGGGCACTGTCAAACATCGCCGCCGGACCTTGTAAGCAGATCCAACAAGTCATAACATGCGGCCTGCTGCCTCCCCTGGTGGAACTGCTCAGGAGTGTAAGTGGCTCAGACTATTTATTTATTTTTTATTTTTTTCAAAAGGCTATCAAGAACTGATTTTGATAAGGAAAGCCTGAATGTAAACTGCCACATTTGACTTTTCAAGTCACATCCACTTAATCTGTCACTATTTTGAGCAAAGTGGTACATTTTGGAATTGACACTTTAAACTGGCTTCAGTTGTTTGATGTCCCAAAGCCTCTGTTAGCTGAATGCATTTCCTTTTTTTGGTCTTCTCAAACTTTGATCAACTTTTATCTTCTCAGGGAGACTTTAAGACTCAGAGGGAGGCAGTGTGGGCAGTGACAAACTTCACCAGTGGGGGCACCGTAGAGCAGGTGGTCCACTTGGTGCAGAGCGGAGCCTTGGAAGCGGTCATCAACCTGCTGCAGGTCAAAGATGCTAAAGTCATTCTAGTCATACTGGAATCCATCAACAACATGTTCATGGTGAGAAACTGAGGAAGTTAAACGTCAAACTCTTAAAGCCAGCTTTACTGTCCGATCAAAAGCAGACCTTGACCTGGCTTTTCAGGCTGCAGAGAAACTGGGAGAAACGGAGAAGCTCGGCATGTTGGTTGAAGAACTGGGAGGACTGGAACGCATTGAAATGCTGCAAAACCATAACAATGAAATAGTGTACCAGGCAGCACATAACCTACTAGAGAAATACTTCAATGATGTAAGTTTAACTTTACTCAATCTGTTTTAGATTGAACTCATGAAGCATCACACTTGTAATCTTTGGCTACTTGAGTGTATGTACAGGTCTGAAGTCTTACTCATTTCTCACAGGGTGAAATTGAAGCAGTCCAGGTTGATGCGACGCAGGATGCATTTGAATTCCAGACCTCGGATGCCCAAAGAACCTTCGAGTTTTAAAGTGTTTGTGTAAAGCAAAATAAAATGAATTGTTACTGCTTCTTGCCTACATGTGATCCTGTCTCTTGTCTAGCGAACAAGGCTAAGGCATGCATATTGTCCCAAAAAGCTTGTAGAATGAGGGAACGTGACCGTGGATGAGCCATCAGTGATGTCCAATCCGAGCTCAAGTTTAAGGATCGACACCAGCAACCTAATGTGTAACAGTTCATGCATAAAGTTCAGATATGGCCTCAGAATTTGATGCAAAAATAATGAACTACAAACGAAGCTCAAAGCTATCGATTAAAGCTGAAGGGCAGTTCGAAATAAAAATAGTTTAACAGTTTCGTTGGTTCCTTGTATTTAACCCATTCTCAAGATGTACAAAAGTAACATGGTGTTCAGAGGCAGCACAGAACTGAAGATTTTGTACGCAAACACTCTCAATTTTCCACAACCTTGTATTCTTTAAAACTGATTTACACTATAGGCACCACTTAATGGGAAGCTTCACAAACACCATATGCTAATAAAATGAGTTAATTGAAAATCCATCTGAGTCAGTTTAATATAAACTTTTCAGTATGTACAAGACACTTATCATACTTAATCAGTTAATTCATCTTTGACACAACGCTGAGAATACATTTGCAGTTTACATGTACTGCTTCTCAATATTGGCCCACTTGAGCGGTGTCAACCTATCATGAAAATTTGAGTCCATTTGGGACTTTTACATCCTTTGTTTCCACAAGATTTACAACCGTATTAGCCTCTTATTTTCCTATGAAAGGTTTGTTCAGCATCGTTGGACATTAAAGCACCCTGACTGTACTAAGCTGTCGTTGCATTTAACTCTGAAGGCATTCAAAACGATGCACTCCCACTTATTGTGAGCAGGACTGTTCTAGGCAGAGATGAGGTTTCCAGCAGAAGCACCAGACATTTTGGCCTTTTTACCATCCAAACTTGTCCATCTACATTTTCTCATAGGTAAGTTCATGTCCACAGGTGGTGCAGGTTTTCTTGTAGAGGTCCTCCTCTGGGTCCACCACCTCCTCTGGTCCGTACTCATGCTGGTGTACGCTGGTGTTTTTGGTCCACATGCTGCTCCTCACTGCCCTGCGTAGCTCTGACACACACGCAGGGTAGGCGTCAATCAAATAGCATAACTTGTGTTGGATTTAACCCCCCCACCCTGCTGTTGCACACTTGAAAACAAACCTTTGACCTTCTTGTTGAACCGCTTTTGTTTCTGCACCTCTTTGTTTTCTTCCCTCGTCTCTCTGGCCTCCTCCAGGGCCTCCTCCGAACCCCAAACGTCCATACATCTCTTCACCACCTGGGAAAGGCATTTGCAAAAAATGCCATCTTCATAAACGTGACATATCCCACATTGCGAAACAAAGGAAAAAAAGCTGTGTGCACCTGAGTGAAAGACTTTGTGTACCTGTAGCTTGAGGTAGAGTTTCATATCCCCCCAGCGTGGGTTATGAGGGTTTTTCCTCAGGATGAACCTGAGAGGAGGATCTCTTTTGTCGAAGTCGCAGTCCTTCAACAGATATTGATTCTTGGCCTCTGTTCTAGTGATCAGCTTGTGCTTCTCCTCGTTGTCTCTTAGGGGGAAAAAAGGCTGCAACTGTCAATTTGTATTCTAAATAGTTGGAAAAAAGTTACAATAAATCACATTAAAGATTTTCAGTGAAAATCTTAACTGCACAATGCCTCCTTAAATCAAGCTAATGCAAACACATAATATTGTTTTTCAGAATAGGTTGCAATTGGATGGATGTTTCACTTCCTCTTTTATTCATCTACTTTGTGAATCTAAGTCAAACAAAAAAAACTTTGCGTGTGTTTGAGTACCTGCACTTGTCACACACAGACAAGTCAAAGCTGTTGCTGAGAAAGGAGTCCATGAAGGGCTTTTGGCAATCGTCGCACAGCAGGTATTCAGGTTCAATCACCGGGGCTGAGAACAGAGCGCGCGACACTTAAAACACTAACGTGGACAAATGCGCGCGCACAAACACGCACTCCTTGGAAACGCACAAACACACCTGGCTGATGCACCACCTGCTTGGTCTCCTGCTGCCCCCCTCCGTCCTCCTCCTCCTCGATAAAGAAACCGGCGCCGGAGTCGATGATTTTGGAAACTTTGGCCGAGGTAGCGCCCTCCAGCGCGGACAGCGGGCGGCTGGCTAGTCGGGCTTGCCGGAGCATCAACGCTCGCTGTCGGTTCCTCTCGATTTTAGCCCGCATCGCTGCCGAAAGCTCGGGTTTGGGGTTCTGTTCACGGTCGGGATCAGCTCCCTTTGACTCTGGTGGATCCATGCTGGCCTAATACAACACAGTGTGGGCTGGTTGTAGTCATACGAGGCGCTTTGTTCCAATGTTGTTATAAAACTGACAGCGGCACACTTCCGCTTTCTTCTTCTGCGTTGTAAAACGGTAGCTTACATCCCCGAAGTACCAATACTGCCATCCAAAGGATGACATCCGAAGGCTCCACCACGTCATCCGTTTTAACTTCCCTTAATCACAGGATTTTTTAAAACAAAACCCAGGAGGACACAAAGTACTTAAAGCCATTATTTTTAATGATGTCAAAAGTTTACACTTAACTATTAATGGCAATTATCCCCTAAGTCAGGCTGATGTTTTCTCAGAATACCATTTCAATGATTTCAAATTACTATTTGAATCACCATCACTATTTTCTTGTTCACTTCGTCATTTATTTTTCATTTTCTTTCCCATTCTGTCTCATACTCCATAGAAGTTACTCCTCTATATCAGTGTTTCCCAATCCTGGTCCTCAAGGCACCCTGCCCTGCAATGAATGGGACTTGAGCAGCTTTCTGCATAGCTGAAAAGTCGTTCCATTTATTAGCATCAGGTGTGCTGGAGCAGGGAAACTTGGAAAACATGCAGGGCAGGGTGCTTCAGGACCAGGATTGGGAAACACTGCTCTATATGAGCTGATTCCAACACAGACTCTTTGGTTTTGATCATCATGGAGGGTTGGACCGTATTCCAGCTGCCATTGGATGAGAGGCTGGGTACAGCCTTGACTGGCCTCCAGTCCTTACTTAGGTCACGCAGAGACTAAGTATATGCCCACGCATTTCCTCCTGAGGTCAGTTTAGAATAACAGGTCAACCAAACATGTGTGTTTTTGTACTGTGGGAGTAAGCTGGAGTACAAGGATAGAACCCACACATGCCAAGTGAGGAGGTATATCCTCAGATATCCCCGGACGCAGATAAGACGAGCAGAGGTGAGCATGTCTTTTGCTGATTGTCCTCAAGTGTCCCAATAATCTCAACCACATAATGCCAAGCATGGCATTTTGCACTGCATAATGAGAGGATTCTGTCAATATAAACATTATTTAGTACTGATGAATGTTGCTGCAAATTTGTCAAAAGTTTTGTTGAAATTTGAAAGGTGGCTCGACAAAATTTTGAAGTCTCCACTAACTGAAGTAAACCTACAGGAACTCAATTAAAACCCAACATTGATTCTTTTGAAAATTTAATTTTTCATTTGTTTGTCCATAACACTTTTTACAGAGATGAATAATATATGTTTTTACAGTATAGTACATGATTCAAGTAGTACGTGAATAAAGTCTTCCATACATACATAACACATGAGGGAATTACAACACCATTTTGCCATTTGTCATGGTATTGAAATTATTATGAACCTTTGTTCGTTAATGCACTCATTCATACAAACATTCCTTACCTTCAGATGATTCATAAAAACAAAAGAAGAATTGAAGTGGTACTGCATAGACAAGCTACATCTGAACTGGAGTGTGAGATAATAAAATTGTGGTGTTTATAAACTACTGCATATGTTGACTAAGACTACATACAGGAGCTTATATTCTCTTACAATATGTCTCCATGTACATTTTACAAACTTATTTATACATATAAACACATAATTACACACAGATTTTGACATTTCGAACAGATGGAGGAAAATTTCTGAGGCTTAGAACATAAAAAATCTTTGGAATGTAGAGCTGATTTTGTGATAAATTTCTAAAAAAGGGAGAAGCATATTTGGATGTCTAAACATGCTTATGTTTAAATCACAGAAAGAAACACAAATGCAAATAATATGTGAATACAATTTCCAAGACCAGATTGTCATTTTAAAGTTATCACACAGAATATAAAAACTCTAAAAAACAAAATATATATGTGTATATGTCGTCAAACAAGATGCCATCATTCACTTTCAGTTATCTCAAATGTCATTTGAGGATTGCAATGAAAATTTTGTTCAAGGGGTTCCCAATTTCTGCACTAATATACCTGAAGATGGAAGATGAGTTGTCCAAAGTGAAATGATAATTGATATAAAACCAATTTGTAGCACAGACGCATCTCAAGTGTATCACTTCAGAAGCAACTGATAACAACAAGATGGATGAAAATGACACTAATCAGAAACCTAGCTGCTTCAGCATGGTTCTTTTTTAATTCAGACACTTCTTTATTGTTTATGAATTGTAACTTCCACAGATTAACTCTAAAACTTGCTGAAAATTGTGCTTTCATTTAACTCTTTGAAACCTATTGTAATATCTAAGAGGGAAAAAATACCTTGGTGGCAAATATGTGGTTTCTTTTTGACATGCACAGATAAATAAATGAGGCAAATGCTGGCTCGCACTCCTTAAGTACAAAATACATTATATTTTCGTGGAATTTATGTTTATGTTTATGCATTTGGCAGACGCGTTTATCCAAAGCGACTTACAGAGTGGAATTTCTGCCACCATCGGAGTGTGCAAGGGAGTCTCTCTTTCTTTGGTTCTATTAATGTTTTGTCTCTGTTCCTGATGAAATGTGTGCTTATGCTGGTCAGAATACCTCTTCTTTTTTTTTAAAGCCATGTCAATAAACAGAGCGGTGCCAGAGCCATAATAAGAGCAACAATATGCCTGGTTATCATATGTGCATTAAAAAAACAAGTGTGAGAGGTCAAAAGTAAAAAATGTGACAGAAACAGTTGATGATACTTTTGACATCAAATACTTCCTTTTAAAAATAAACACATTCAATTTTGGGATACCCTATGTCAAATAGAAACAGCAAAACAGAAAAAACAGTCTTTTGTCCTTAAAGCAAAATCAGGAAATTTAAGTTATCCCTTTGTAAAGTGGCAGATGTAAAGGCAGCCAGAACAGATAATGTCTTGCTCACTAGCTTGTTACAGTACATGAAGAATCCAAATAAGATATGTGGTATATATATGTTTAGACATAATGATCACCATAGCCAGTTAAACTACGTAGATGTACTCTGCATTTCATTAACATGAATTTGTTAAATGTTAAAATATCTATTTCTTCCAACAAACCTTGACCTCAGTCTGAGGTCAAAGTATTACCCAAACTGTTACTATTGAATATTCTACTGTGTCAGAAATTGCACAATCAGTCCTGCTGGAATGCACACAGATAAATCCCGAAGGTCTCTGGAGCAGCTATTCCAATTTCATGTTGTTTCTTCCATTAGAATTTGTCCATGAACAGATTCCCCTTTTTCTCAATGCCAGAGTTTTTTTTAAAGCAACACAATGCCTCTTTGACTCTTCAAACATTTCTAAGTTACATGGTTACACATAACTTGGTTGCATGTGTGAGGGACATGCTTCTTATGCTACCATGAAATCCTTTAGCAACACAAAAAGGTTTCTTATAGCCTTGAGTTTCCATCTCTGGATGTCCATTGGTTGATTCCAACAGGGTGACTCAGAAGTGACAATACAAAGTATACACATGGTACAGAGAAAATCTGGCCAAAAATCTGTTATACAGAAAAGGCCTGTATGCCACTGTTCAATTGCTGTGATGCACTGGCGTCACTGGCAAGGTTGACGTACATCACAACTCCTGCTTAACCAACATCGACAACCTGTGAGTGTATGTATGTGTGTGTGTGTGTGTGTGTGTGTGTGTGTGTGTGCGTGTTTGCAGTACAGTATCTACTGGGTGCATGGAAATCAGTTTCTGTGTATGTGAGAGTGTTACTGCACTCCTATCAGAAGTAAAATCTTTCATTCGGTCAGCAGAAGTCCTGCTCTCAAATGGTGACGGGGCACACAATGATTTTGTCCTCGAGCATGACGCTGACAATGAGGAAGACAAAGTAGAGCAGGAACATGAGAAGGCCCAGAATTTTACTCATTCTCCACTTACAAGCCGCAATGGAGATGATGACAAAGAGGAGCATAAGGAAGAGGAGGACGATGGCACAGAACAGGCCGTTGCTGCTGACCTCCACTGACTTAAAGTCATTGATGATGTTATAGAGGAGCCATGGGAATGGCAGGCTGCAGGAGGAAGAAAGCAGATGAAAATGCGTCAGACAACACAATGGTTATGTTTTCGATCGTGTCTTAATCTAACGCAGGTTTCCTTTTTTACTCACCCCACGGTTATATCGAAGATGTTGGAGCCCACTGAGCTGGACACAGCCATGTCGCCGAGCCCTTTTCGTGCCACGATCACACTGGTGATCAGGTCAGGGATTGAGGTTCCAGCTGCCAAAATGGTCAAACCCATAATTTCTTCTGTGATCCAGAAAGTCTCTCCAACCTAAAGTGAGTGAAAATTGAGAGGCTTATGGAGAGGGGAACACATCTACCCATCAACAGTCTCTTGATCAGAAATATGGAAATAATCAGAAATATCTTCTCTTTAAACACAGGGCATGAAAGGAAAAAATACGTTTGAATATTTATACCTGGTGAGCCCACCACACCATCAGGTAGGAGAAGAAAGCTATCCAACAGATTGACCCAATGAAAGCGATGGGGAAGAACTTTTCCGCGCTCTGGAACAATGAAAAAGAACCTCTTAATCAATCAAACAGGTCATTTCCATCATTAGATCAGGTAATAATCACTTTACTTTAGACATGCCGGATGTTTTCCAACTTGGGTTCCAAAAGGTTTCCCAAACTGTTCAATTAAATCTTTAGAACAGAACACAGCCAAACAGTAAAACTGACACAATTAGTCGCTTCTCTAAACCAAATATCTTGTGTGTTCCATCACTTATTGTGGGTGGAGCTTCTCTATTCCAGGTCATGACGATCTTGAATGAAGGCATCTTGATGTTCTCTTGGATCTGGAGGACATTTTACCTCTAATGCAAAAGGCTTCCTCCGTTCTCCTGAGCTGAAGAACCAGAACAACCAACCGAGTTTTTACCGTCCAGCCTGGCTCTTACTTTTCCGGTTCTCACTTGGTGAGAACCAGGTGGTGAGTCGGCTGGTGAGTCGGCATCGTGAAGCTTTTCACTGCCGGCTTAGTCCTTTGGCTCCTTTGTCAGCCATGGTTATGCTGGGTTCTCCGTCTAGCTTGAACCTATGTCTGTGACTCATTATTGGATAATGTCTTTACTCACATTGTAAAAATAAAATCTGTACTTATTCAATGTACAGGCTAAAAAAGATTTCAGGATAATATTTTGAATACATTGACTAAGACGATATGAATGCCGCTGAGAGAGCGTTTAAAGTTGGCTCTTTAGGTGTGTTTACCTCTCTCCTGACATCAGGCAGCGTCAGCCACAAAGGGAAGACAATGGGCAGGATGACGAGGTAAGTGATTTGTTTCCTAGGGGTGTCAGGCCAGGCCAGACTCAGAGGCTGGTTTTCATCATCGTCGTCGTCCTCACCACCCTGAGAAGGAGTTCATTACCTTACATTGTGTTCAGTACATTTACCTCTGCATAACAATATCAGTCCAAATATTTTGGTTGGGAAACAGAATTAGAACTCACTGTATTTTCTTTTCAAGAGCATTCACCATTAACAATTTGCTGATGCAAAGTATGTAAAACTTTGTTTAAAAGAACGTGACATACCTGCTCTCCCCCAGCAACACCATTCATGGGCGGTGTGACTTCAACTGCAACCTTTGAACTATTGGGAATTTTTCTATCAGCTTTGGTGAAAAAAGAAAAGACACAGGGTTAAAACTTGATGAGAAATTTATTTTAAAAATAAATCCAATTGTTTGCTATCCGGTTACCTTCATATAACTTACATTGAAGTTGTGAAATAGATAAAAAATTAACAAATGCTGAGTTGATTGGTAAGAAATGTATACATCAGATTCAAATCAGCTGCAGCTGTACACACCTACACCATTGGCGTTGGCAGCTTCATCTTTACACTTCTGCTTGGCCATCTTGTGAAGGATTGATGCCTTCTCCCTGAATTGTCCTGTAACACCCAAAGGACAATTTCAGTCACTCCCATGTGATGTACAGCCAAAACATGTCATGTATTTCAGAAATTTGCATTTGTGTGTGCAATACCTTCATCACTGAGGGGGTCCAGTGTGTGTATCATGAGCTGGAAGATACTGTTTCTCATCAGTGAGTTGTGTAGAGAAGCACAGCTTCCTTCTCTCTGCAGCTTGGGTTTGGCCTGTCAAAGACACAATTAAACTACAAATGAGTTTAAAGAAACATTCAGTAAGGTTTGAAAGACTATTCTCCATCTGTGCATTATATTTCTTTTACTTTTAATGTGATTTCAATTTTTGGGCAAGTCATCAATCAAACATCTTATGGTCTATTTTGCCACAAATAGTAATGTAAACCCTGACCTAAACTTCATATGCATCATAATATTGTGCAGAGATACAAACCGAACTCACTGCCAGCCTGTTCTCATCATCTCCGTTTGCGTTTGCCTTCAGTGAAAAAACAAAAAAAAAAGAAACAATTTTCTGTCATTAAATTAATCATACTTATATAATTGCATATTTATGTAGACGTAAGTCATCCTTGGCTTTCTCCTGAAATCAGCTGCAATAAGCACCAGGGCCCCTGTCATCATGAATTGGAGGAATAAATGGATGGATGGATGGATGGATGGATGGATGGATGGATGGATGGATGGATGGATGGATGGATTAAATCAGTAAATAAAACTTTCATTTATTCCTTGTTGTTGTTGAATGGGTGACAGAGAATCATTTATTGCATAGATTCATCAGTATTCATTAATACTTATCACTGCATTACTTAGATATAAATACTCCTAACTAAATGTAAGAAACATAATTATCAAAAATGATGTTAATTGAAAAATAGTCCTTTGTAACAGTCAGACAAGAGCAGAGTGGAAAAGATGGTTGAACTGGGGAGAATTAATGTTTCATCACCTTGACAGCACCGAGAGGTGAGGATGTTAATCCTCAAACTGTGACAAAGATCAAAAGAATGAAAGTTTTATAGCAATTGATCCAAATTGATCCTAGATCCAAGCTATTTAATTTCCTATTGTTACATTTTGTAACATCCCAATTAGGGAGCATTAATACTCCCGACCTAATTTAGGTGTTAGAAAACATAGTCTTTTCCTTATTTAGTCTTTAAAGCCAGCGGTTTTCAATGGAGCTCAAATTTGCTGACTACACACGCAATGTGAAAGTCTCAGTTATCTGAATCCCAGTCAGTTATTTGATGGTATATAAACAGAATATCATTGTTTCCTCAAAGAAAAACACCCTCCAACAGTCCAGTGACACTGGTCCGGAGAGACAAAAGATTTATGTGAGTGGAGCAAATATTTGGAGACACAAAGTCTTTGTGTGTAGACATACTATAAATGTTTACATAAACGGCATAAGTACATATCCAAAAAGGTCTATATTTGATTAATACGAACTTCGTGTGAATATGCTGTTGTACTAAAAAAGCAGCTAAGCTCTGCTTCACCACATGTCACTGAGCTCCTTATCTTTGCCGTGAAAAACCTGTTTTATATGCCACGGGACTTTTGAGCAGATTAATCACTCAGATCAAGACAAGGTCAATGAAAAAGTACCACAGAGAGCCTGAGATCATTCGGGACTAACAGGAGTGGAAAACAAGCAGATTTACAAACAAACCAAATAAGAAATTAACCGTACTCACAATTCTTAAAATTCATACTGTAAATCTCTGTGAAAAGTGCTATGATTATAACTGTAAAACTTCAGTGTGTTTTTGTTCAATGTATGGTAATGACTCAGTTGGAGAAAGGACCTTTGAACACATGGTTATGCCTGTATATATTTGCCTAGGTCCCTGGTTTCAAATAAAGCAGGAAGTAAATAGATGATCTGACTAAATATATCTAAGACATTTTCATGAAATCATCTAGAATCTAAACCTAGAGGGTGTTACCCTGTAGTGAACATGAGCCATTAGCCAACAGCCATTCATAAGGTAAAAACGGCATTAAACATATATAAATATGTCACATGTTTTGCTCATAAACCAGCAGTCTTATTTTAGTTATAGATTTGACAAATCCAACACTATATAGAGTTTGTATATCAATTCCTTTCCAATAACACATCAGACCATTTTCACTCCTAAGCAGGGTATGGTTGTTCAATGCTTTACTTTTCTGTAGAAGGTGTGAATCCCCAACTAAATCATAGCATCTCATTTATTCCCTTTAAACTTTTATTATTATTACTTGCTGATGATTTACTATTGCCCATTTCAAACTATTATGCATTTCATGATCAACATTATTATCTGAGTTTTTCTTTATGTGTTTTTTTTAAGTTAAAGTAATTCATTAATACAGTAAATCTAGCGAATGGGTGTACTTTTTGACGTTCAAGAAGTATTTGATGTATTTTTCCATTGTGCAGCTTCCTTTACATACTTCATTGCTATAATGTGAATGAGAAGATGGAACCACAACCGTTAATTTGCCTTTGCTTTTCACAATTCATATCAGAGGAAACTAATATTTAACAAACACATGAAGACATAGACTAATAATTTAGGATGTTTTTTTTCATTAGGTGTCCGAGCAGCGGAGCATGTTTTCATTACATAAACCTCTGAGTTCGAGAGGATAATCTCTTTAGCCTGCATCCGACAAAACACCTCCTGCTTCGGCAGCTGAACAAAAGCAGGGGATGTCCATTTTGTTCTTGAGATGATATCTATCTATCATACCTTTTTAGTTTATGTGCAATGCAGGACAGAAAAGCTACTGTCATCACAGGCATGCATTTCCCACATTTAATTACAGTTCATTGCTTTTATGTCGTTCACGTTCAGCTGAAAAACACCCACAGAAAACTGTTGAAACCACATTTAAACCGTGTTCCTGCTTCAGGAAAAACTCCCTTTTTTACTAAATGAAGACTATATCCAATGGACGTGGAACTCAAGCGAAGAGAAGAGATAAAGCCAGAGCAGCTGACAGGCATGATGAAGCTGTTGACACGTCTCTATTATCCTTCCTTGATCTTGATGACCTCATGAGACTTATGAGAGCTCCTCAGTGGCTAAGGACACTCCAGCCTGCAGCATAATTTGCTCAGATAATTCTATAGAGTAGAAATTCTTTTTATCTTAACGTACATCCTATAGTGTAGTAAAAATATTTGGGCGATAACATTTATTCTTTACAGCCGTGTCAACAACACACTACTTGCATTTTGCTGTATACTTTTGATGAAAATGTGAGAAACGATTATCTTACAGATGCGCCCTCTTGTATCTCGTAGCTATTGTTCCATTTGTTTTGCCATGGAACCGCAACATCCCAGTGAGTTTAAACTAGTTAAAAACATCAATAAACATAAACCAAGATGACAGGAGGAACTTTCACAATAGACTTAATTCTTTTTTACAGGACATGAAGATGTGTGAAAGCCAAATTATTTCATATATACATTTATAAAGTTTATCTGAAATTTTTACAAGTAAAGGATCAAGGTGCTACTTTACAATCACCATTTGTGAGGTTATTCTAAACTCGCAACGAGTGAATTAATTTGGATAGGTATGGTTCATGTCTGCTTCATAGGAAGTGAGAAAAATATGTGTTTCCACGTTCCCTGTAAGTTGGTTTCCCTGTATATGCATTTCAGTTATTGTATTGATTAGAAATAATGTGCCAACAAAGCCAACTGTGAGGTCACACCCTCTTTGACCAATCTGCTGTGTTCCTTCAGGCAGACAGATTTAAGGGTACCGGCGCACAAACATAGTATTACAGAGAATGAATGGTGCCTTAGCAGCATGAAGTTTAAGTTTATTCTTGTTACGTTTGTTGTTTTTTTCATTAATGGAGCAACGTGTAAGATTTTGTAACATTAAAATTTACAGACTGAATTATACTACAACTCTCATCCCACTTCCCATGGGTGGGCCTAACAACTAAAAATGAAAATCTGAACTACTATGGAAACATGGAAGTGGTACATGAGAGACCTGTGGTCTGTGGGGGGGCAAATGATTTGTTTAATTGTAAAATACTCCAAATATAATATGCCATTTTTTGCCAAGCAATCGCTTGAATATTTTAAACCTTTTCAGTGAGGCAAATTTGGATCAAATTCACATGAATTTCTATATCATGTGAATATTTCAACCAACTTTAATTTTTGCTAATGTTCTCAGCCCCTCCAGACACAATGCTTCAGAGGATATGGTAAAACTACCCAGGTGAGGAGTCCTGACCTGGGGTCAGCCGATTTACACCAGGCTTTCAACCTCATCCCGATTAACATCATGTCACCACGGTGCAATCAGATCAACTTTCTTTCTGCACCACTCCCTCCCTCCTGTGTCCACCTGACCGTCCGAGCTTATCCAGGATTAATCTGCAGAGATCACCACTTTTAGACTGGAAATTTTAAAACTTGCGTGTGAAGTCCTATGCGAACTCTCTCAGGTCAGAAAGCGGTTGTACAATTCTCTCTACTCTCAGCTGTCAGCTAAATTACACAACAAAGACTTTTAACGCGATTTCATTAGGGTCTGCCGCAGTCCCCAGTAACTAAGCAGCAACAAAACAATTCAATTATCAGTCAAGACTTTCAAAATTATTCTTTTCAGTACAACTGGAGTGCTATTTATTGCTTGTGACAGGACAGTACTGCATTGGGTAGAATTCTTGTTGAACCCATATTGCACTTCTATGTCTAAGACTCAAAGCTGTCAGCAAAAATCTTTGTTTTTTTATTCTGAATGGACTTAAATAGTTGAATAAAATCACATCAGCAGTGTAATATTGAACTGTGAGTGATTGACTTTGCCAGCATATTTGTCAGTATCCTATAAAACAAGTCCAACAGTGAATGTTTCAAAGTGTTGACATCAGGTCACGTTTGATTGAATGGTACGATTTATCATCTATCACATGTTTATGTTTCGCAACAAGAATTTGAACACTTCTTAATTACTCTGTAGACACAAAGTGACTGTTCTGGCTGGGTTTGCTGTCGTCATTGCAGGTAAGCAGTGGATAAGGGGATCAGAGAGGATTGCTGAATTTAGTACCTTCAGAGAGCAAACCTGAAGAACTGTCCCTCTTACATAGACCTCCAATCAGCCCATACAGTGCAAAGACAACTGAAGTAGATTCCACTAAATGAAAACCAACCGTTTTTCTCAAACAAGAATGCCAAGAAAGGCACATTATTCTCCCCCTCCTATCAGAAGATGTGCTGATACCTGCTCCCCCAGGGAGTGTCTGACTATTATTAGTGTCTCTGATGGGATTGAAGAGCATTAACCTGGAGGATTATTTAGCAGCCACTGACACATGAGGGCAAGGCAGCTGGACATCAAGTGCTGTCGAAAGGACAAGAAAAGCTGCTCTTGGGGCTGAAGTCAGGCAGCCCTGAAGAACAGCTGATTCCCAGAAGGACACGCATGTCCGACAGACAGCACTTATGCAACAGCGCTGCTGCTTATAGGACGAGCAAAGAATAGATGTTTCAGTACAAGATTTTTAGTGGGTAACTGATTTTGAGAAGACAAAATATATACAGTAAATGTTCAAAGTGACCTATTACGCCTTTTATCTGCTTATCTCAACTTTTTTTTCTACTTAAGGTATTTGAGGGGAGAGGCACTGAAGCATGTGAAGTCATACAAGAGGCAGGATTATAAAGTCATCTGCAGCTGAAAACATAGGAGTTTCTATCATGCGATCACAAAAAAAAAGAGAAAACGGCTTTTTCTGGTCTTCGAAAACGGCAGCGCATTAACATCTTTTATATCTGAAAGGTTTATGTACAAGGCCACCCAGTGGTGCCTCGCAGCAAGAGGGTTCTGGGTTCAAGTACCCGAGAGAACCGAGATCTTTTCTCTGTGATGTTTGCACGTTCTCCCTGTTTCTGTGTGGAATCTCTCTGGGTTCTCTTGCTTCACCCCAATGTCCCAAAACCTGCATGTTAGGTTGATTGGACATTCCAAATTGCCCCTAGGAGTGAGAGTAAGTGTGCGTCTTTGGCCTTACAATGGACTGGGGGGACCGTCCAGTCCCCCATGCGAATCCATTTAGGAATAATTGGTTCATAAAATGGATGGATGGATGGATGGTTAATAAAATGGGTGGATGGAGGTTAATGTACTTCTTAAAAGGTAGAACTTGACAATGCAGGTACCCCTGTGTGCAGCACTACCATGTATAATTTCCTTCCATCCATGAAGAGACGGAAGGCGATGTCCGAGTGCAGGCAACCGGCTGCGACTTTACCAATATTAATGCATTGTTAGACTGGAACATCCAAAACATAGATTATCTGCAAAATTCCAAAGCATTGTCCAAGCAACCCAGAAACAAAGACCAAAATAGCACGTGCTGAGCTTTGCGCAAGACATGGAATGATGCTTTTTCAACATTAATCTATCCATGCATGTGTTGTTTATTATCAAAAGGTGCAATTTCTAATTAATCAGTCTCTGATTGAGATCATTAAAAAGAAACTTATGCTATCAAAATGTCTCCTCATTTCTTAGATTTCAGCTCTAAAATCAAAACAACCTTTTCAAAATGTCAGTTTCAGCTTTTCAGTTGGACACAGAAGAGCTTATTTTTTATCTCTTTGTGCTTGGTTAGATGAATTACATGCTCATAAATGAACTCACAAGAGTCACACAGCGCTCAGAGCTTCATCCATCCTTCTGGGTCTAGAGTTTGGTGAAGCTTTAAGTTTCAAGGCAAGAAAATAATAGAGTATATTCTTTCTCACGTCCTCAATTCAGTTTTTAACTTGATTTCTTAAATCTTTTCACCAATCAGCTTTGATTTTATTTACCATGTTATTCAGCTTTACCGATTCTCAAAATGGTTAACAAATTAATACAAATCGCAAGACTGTATTTTGACTCATACAATATTTATATATTTGATACTACTTCTAGACATTTTGAAAAACATAAAGGTTTTACTGTCTGCAGGTAGCCTAGCTATGTGATTTTTAGCTGGAATTCCCATAATGGAAATATTTTTTCAGTCGGAAGGGCAACTCAAATCACAATTTTTCTCATTTAAGTATTTTGGACCTCTGACTCAAAGGCTGTGATTGCTCTTGAAGCAAATCATTTGCAAAGCCAACATTTACAAATGCAAACCTGCATCTTCTGTGGAGTTAGATCGACAAAGAAAAATTTACCTGCAGAAATCTTATGAAAGTTGGTATAAATGGAAGCTCAGTGAATAAAGAAAATCAAGGATCAGTTTGGCTCTGGTTGAGATCAGAATATTCTAGTTGTGCTTGTGTCCTTTCTTTGTGGTACAATTTTACAATAACATTGATCATATCTGCCTGAATAGTGACATTACCTAAGCTTTCATTGTAGTAGCAGAAAATCATATATATGTGTATATGTATATATATATATATATGTATATATGCAACAAGCATGGAAAATTGATCCATTGTTTTTTTTAATAAGAATAATCTAACTAACACAAGCTGTCATAGTCCAGATGGATTGAGTGGAGTGAATAAACTCTTTCCTGAGATTTTGCTGGCTGCTGGTCTGAAGGAGGTGAAAGCAGTGAGTATAAATGAAGGCTAGGCACGGACTCAGTCAGCACAAAGACATCGCTGTATGGCTTCTTGTCTGAGCTGCACAGGTGAAGGAATAATCTTTACATCCTTTGAAAGGGAAATTATAAGACTTTTGGGCTCCGGACAGGCTGCAGATTATTATGCATCTGTCTCAACACATTTTAATAGTAATAACTTCACTGTGAATAACAGTGTGTATTTGTTTCGTGTGGGAATGCCTTTGTGTTAATTTAGATAAAAGACTGATAATCGATGTACTGTCATTGCCGGTCAGCAGATGGATGAACTCGGTCAGACTTACCTTTGGTGCATTCTCCAGCTCATCCACTTGGTTGCCGCCCAGCTTGC
Source organism: Menidia beryllina (assembly GCA_013363375.1). Classification (NCBI taxonomy): domain Eukaryota; kingdom Metazoa; phylum Chordata; class Actinopteri; order Atheriniformes; family Atherinopsidae; genus Menidia; species Menidia beryllina. The sequence continues at coordinate 1,759,425 of JABUIW010000078.1, forward strand.
TCTTGATGAGAAGTTCTACAGTGGAATTGAACTTCATGAATGTCACATAACAGGCGTAGCATGACAGTAGGCCGATGCTTTCTCCCAGCGTGATTTCATTATCCAGAAAGAAGTAGATGAGCATGAGCAACCCAATTATGTAGAAAGAGACGTCTCTGAACAGAGGCCACCAGGTGAGGTTCAGCACCTCCTTGGAGAACAGGGCACACATCCCTATCACAAACAGGATGTTGAAGACGGCTGAGCCCACGATGGTACCAATCCCCACATTACTGTGGGAGACGAACACTCCTATGACAGAGGTAAAAAGCTCTGGGGCCGAGCCACCCGCGGCCATAAAGGTGGCTCCTGCCACGTCATCGGAGATCTCCAGCTTCTCTGTGATGACAGTGAGCGCAGGGACAAAGAACTCATCGCAAACGATGGCTAAGGCTATGAACATGTACAACATTCCAAACATGTGAAGGACCACATAGCCCTGGCGCCTCTCCTCCACACTGAACAAGTCCGTTGGGTAGTCCCCCTGATTCATCTCAATGTCAGAAGACTTCATGGCCACTGGTGTGTCTTCTGGGGCGGCCGAGAGGTTGTGGTGCTGCAGAAGAGTTCTCTGGGGCAACGCTGCATCTCCTGCGTCCTGACCAGGTGATTCCAGCTCAGATGCCACTGCTGTGGCCAGCGACAAGGCACTCATTGAGCAAACTGTGCAAACAGCCACCAGGCTGATGATGAAACCCAGAATCCGACCGGGCCGCAGCTTTCTTCTGATGCCCTGATAGTGTTGCCAGTTGCGGCCCGTGCTGGGACCCAGAAGGGGATCAGAGCAGGAGTAAGCTATCATATCTTGACTTCTCATGGGTGGCTTGAAATCCATGTTTTTTTGGCCGAGGTTGTCAGGCAGATTGGAAGTCTGGAATCCCCGCCAAAGCTGGGTCACTGATGCTGGTGGCTACAAGGGCGGGGGTCTGACAGGCCACAGTGGCTTACCGGTTTGTTAGCATGTTGCTCCCAGGCCTAAACACAATGGAAGCCCTGCAGTCTTAATCCAGGATCGAGCACAGTCAAAGGTTTCCTCATATTACTCACTGCAAAAAAGAGAAAACAATTTGCAAAGATTTAAATATGGGCAAAAAATGACAAGAGTTTAAACACAAGAACAAAATAAACTGCATAAGATCAGCCATTCTCCTGTAACAATAAGTAATAAATATAGACCTGTTTATAGACATTCTAATAAATATAGAATGTCTGTTTTGTTTGGTTTAGTTTCTTTATCAAGGTTTTAGACATAATGTAAGACAGGTGAGATTTGCACAATTTATATTTAGAATAGTAATAAGAAGATGATGCAAACAGTGAAATTAAGAAAAAAACTAAGGAAAAATGTATGAACCCTGTATACTGAAATATGACATTAAAGAAAGAAAAACAAAGATAAAATAGATGTAATATCTCCCAGGATAACTTGCCAAGAAGTTTCATCTTAGTGTTACTCAAAATCATTTTTAATTTATTCACCATAATTTCCTGAAATAATTAAGAAATTCAGATAATGACAAAAATCTTGGCCCATAGCAATAGAAGACTTTTCTATCTTAAATTAAGAACAAAGGTAAAATCCAGCTGTTTGAAATCCAGCCTGTGTGGTTGTATGGTCATGTGATCTGGTTGGACATCTGAGAAGCCACTGTCAATGCTGAATGATAAACACACTATAAAAGTTAGAAGAAAGGTCACCTCGACTTGCCGAAAAGAACAGAACAGCAACAGAAATTGATGTCTCAACTTCTCAAATTCTCTCATGGGATTGTCAATGCAACATAGCGATAAACATTATGAACAGGGAATTTCCCTCTTTGCAACATCTTTTTTTTTCATTGGAAATTTGAAATATCATCAAACCCATAGAATGATTCATTCTATATAAAGGGTTGCATCTTTTTTTTGCATTGCGCAGTAATTCATTTCTGACAACATGATTGCGCTAAAACTTGGGCACAAATTTAACATCACATCAGTGAATCAGACTCAGGAATTTCTCCCCTAATTCAGAAACTGTAAAAAAATATATCATAAAGTTCAAAAGCCTAAATACATTTTAGCTTCAGCAAAAAATCAACATGTAAGAAAACCCTTTAATTGCAAATTTAATATGATGGTTGATGATTATGCCTCTTGCGGGCAAAATTCTACCAGCTTCTGATAGATTTTGCTCAATGCTCATTTGAGTTTCGATCTGAAAAGTTCATACAAAGTTTTTCTGAAAATAGATCATTTGAAGAAAAATATTATTAGCCACATTTCTCTTAAAATGACAAAGTGTTCTGGTGTTGGAGCTTTTCTTTAACTGTAGCTTGGACATGAGTTAAAGCTCATTAAGAAGCGGTTTAATCCCTGAGAAGATATACTCAGATTAACTTAAGGCCCTGCACACCCGTGCAACTCCACAAAGTCAAAAATCAAAGACATACATGATATTAATTTTATGACAAATAAGAGCTGGAGACAATTCATTTGCACAGCAGTTGTTTATCTCTATACTAAAAACCACAAATATCTTTTTCTAAGTTTCTTTAAAGTCTGTTGGGTCTCAATGTCCACCATCGTGTTTTGCAAACACAATATTAAAGGTTTCAAAACCAGCCACCCAGGTCTGGGTGGTCTGGGGAGTTGGTTTGAGCTCTTGAGTGCCTTAGAGTGAAGAGAAAGCAACACTTTAATTGTTCTTATATTATAGCCATTTAAGTTCCCATACCACACTTGGATTTCTCTCGTTCTGCAGGAGGTCCTCCAGCAGGTAGCAGTCAGCCAGATCCTGAACTTCTGGGGGAATATTCCAGTCAATTGACACCCACAGCAGAACAATCCCAAGCTTCTAGTTCTCAGTCCGAAGGTCCAAACTGAAAATCCTCGGTGGGATTTTCATCTGTGAGCTGAGGAGGAGCTCAAAGACACCAGGTTAGAGTGGGCAACTCCCTCTTTCTCACTGTTCCTCCCCTCCCCGATACTGCCTCCCTCTTTGCCTTCCCTCAGTCATCTCTCGGAGCAATCAGTGCCTCATTTCTTCACTCCTCTTAGTACCGAGAGAGGTACCCTTCAGTCTTCTTTCCAGCCACTAAAAACAAACTACTTCTTTACAGCAAACTGAGGCATTGTTGGAGCTGTGATTTACCATATCATTACATCACAGTTATTGGTCAAAAGAAAGGGGGGGGTAGCACTAATCCCTGTCAGTCAGAATTAACTCTGCATGATATTGACACGAGTATGAGATGTAGGACTTTTGAAGATGTCAGTTTTGACGTGAAAAAAACGGAAAACTGTGTCCAAAGTCTGCCCTGCAGCACCAGCGGCTGCAGGACTTGGACAACTTGGATATAAATAAGTCTCAGCAAGTGATGTCATCCTGTCTTTAGTCTTTCATTTCCCGCTTGTCTATAATTGGCTCTGGGTGCAACACCTGCTCTCATCAGACAATCTTGTTCCCACAGTAAAGCCAAACAATACTGACACATGCTAATCTGAGCACCAGTACTTTACCTTTGAATGCACCAATACACTGCCATTTATACATCTTCGTACCAAAATTTTTCTGCGGTCATTACACTCTCATTTTTGTACATGGATTAGAAATGATCCTGTTTAGTCATTTATAAAGCCTGTGAACTTTTAAAAACTCTACGAGTACAATGCTGCGTAGACTGAACTCAGGACATCAATTAATAGCTGCATAGGAACATCTAAAGATGTTTATTTTCTTACAGTATATCCATTTTGTAATAGTACTTTAAAATGATGGAGGAGTGTTAAATCCTTTACTGTGGATAACACATCTTGCTCTGAAGGACTCTTGAAGAAATCTCTGCTAAGGCCAGAGCACTTAGTTCTTTAAGTAAGGACCTGGTTATCTCTTGTTATGAAGATTTGTTCATATTTCTTGACACTGCTACCTTTGTATTTCTATTTGTAGTTCACACTTGCCATGAAGTGAAAATGAGCTTGCAGATGATTTTTTAACACCAATAGCAGAGAAACTCTCTTCCCATGAGCACATGTGGTTCTTCTCTGGTTGAAAGAGACATTTTGCCTTTTTTAAAATGCTTAATTATATTTCAAGCAGGCACACAAAAACCAAAGTTCAAGTACAACTGCCTAGAAGGTAATAACATTTCTAAAGATTGGTCTGAACACCAACCAAACAGAACTAATGATTCTCATTAGGGCCAATGGATTTGATACATCTGCAATGTGAAGAAATATAATAAACACCTACAAAGCAGATCAAAAGTCTAAAAAGACATTTCGTGAACAATACTGAGTTAATTTAACAGTGTTGTCAAGTAAAAAAAAAGGAACCATGTTATAACTATGATAATCAGTTATATATATACTGACATTTTCTCAACAAGCCAACATTTTTTTTCGTGGTGGTGGAGGATTCTTTTTTATCATAAACTTGAAAATCTGAACTCACAATTACACAAACGTTAGAGGCTCTTCAACTGCTGGCACAATTTTGCTGACATAGCCTTTTATCAGTCTGCTGCTCTCTGTGAAAATGGAAGGTTCTTCTGTCAGTTAATTGATCGTAGTGTTTATGACCCTTGAGTACATAAATATACTAAGATTTGGACATAGCTATCTTCTGCAAATGAGGTGATTCCAGATATGGCTCCAGATAAGCATGGTCTTCTTGTGATTCACTGTGTATGTATTGGCATGAGTGCATGACTGTTAGTGCACCCTTTAAGTGCAGATCAGCGTTTCCACGTGAGCGCTATAAGCCTGAGAAGCCAGAAGGTGAGCACAAATGATGTGTCCTCTATTGTTTCACTCATGAGTGTGCTGAGTGAGAGAACGTGTTTTCATATGAAGTAGAGGGTTTGTGAGAAATAGGGAATGAAACAGGTTATGAAAGAAAAAATAATCATGCATACCAATTCAAAATGGATACACAAATAAAAATGTATGTATGTATGTATGTATGTATGTATGTATGTATGTATGTATGTATGTATGTATGTATGTATGTATGTATGTATGTATGTATGTATGTATGTATGTATGTATGTATGTATGTATGTATGTATGTATGTATGTATGTATGTATGTATGTATGTATGTATGTATGTATGTATGTATGTGGGGGGGAGGTGGATAGATAGATAGATAGATAGATAGATAGATAGATAGATAGATAGATAGATTCTCCTTGTGATGCTTCTTTGATCTTTGCAATCTTGGGTTTGTTTTTTTTCAAACATTTTACATTTTTCCGTTATAGTTTTGCTCAAATTGCTAGGTAACATCCTATCCTGTCCCAGACTAACCCTTTGACGGATGCATTTCTATAATTTCTTTCCCAACTGTGCTTTAGTTGGACATACCGGTTTTTTGCATTTTTCATTCAAATGAGATTTTTAGGTAAAGGCTTCCTTTTTTGCATTTAGGTTCATAGTCATGACCCACGATGACCTTGGTTTATGAAAAAGAGTTTAACCTTAAAATGGATCTGGGTTGCAGTTGCTTTATTAAGGCTAATACACTGCCCTGAACAGGCTAAACTGGTTACATAACCAACCAAGCTTACTTAAACCTCATTCTGTGCAGCCTGAGGTTCATCTCAGGCAATGCTTAAAATACTGACATGCAGACTGCACTTTAAACTTTGGCAGCTCATACGGTCTAGGTTCACATTCAACTTTCCTTACAGAGATAAATAGCATCAGGTAGACTTTAAAAGAGTCAGTTTTACCGTGAAAACACAAATATACCTCCTCGATAAATCTCATAAATCTCATCAAAAATTACATGTGCAAATAACGATTTTGCATAAGATTATAGTTGGTTTGAATGCCGTTGTGTAACATAATAAAATAAGAGGTGTTTGCAGGCAGTTAAAAAGTCTGAAAGAAAGATGTTCGCTTGTGAGGCTGGGATCAGAAGCAGCTTATGGTCTAAAGCTTCTGCTTGAAATAGCCTCTAAGTTATAGAGGAAAAAGGGAGGGACCTCTTTCTGCTCAGGTAATCAGGGAGATCTATATAATAAGTCTTTATCTCTTCTCAAGAGAACTGACAATCCAGACAGTTAACAAAAGCATTAATGCAGTTTATTACCAAGAGGACATTCAAGGAGTAATTAATGTGAAATTCTACCAGATCAGCACCAGGTCACCATGTTCTTGCTTGACATCACACCTGATTCTGCGCATGCTTGCAGACAGAGAGTGAACAAGCTCTTGAGACATTTGACTTTGAAAACCAATATATAATTTTTCAAAAATAATAATATAATTTTTCATTACAGAAAATACGGATCACAAGAGGAGTAGAATTTGTTACTCGTATATGTCAAAGTTCCTTGATTTGAAATATGACAGCCATGATAGCCATTTAAAAACACACATGCATCTGCCGTGATCTTTTTTTACTGTAATAATACTAATGGAATTGCATTTCTGCATAAATGCAACAGTCCAGAAATGAGAAGTGGTAGGCCAACAAATAACAAGCAGCACCTGCTGGTCAGATACTTACGATCCAAACTGTCCAAGAGACAACATATGCCACTACAGCAGGAGCAGCACGCCATCTGCTTCCCTCTGAATATCTATCTATCTATCTATCTATCTATCTATCTATCTATCTATCTAT
>JABUIW010000078.1:1766088-1796358 GCA_013363375.1 Menidia beryllina
TATCTATCTATCTATCTATCTATCTATCTATCTATCTATCTATCTATCTATCTATCTATCTATCTATCTATCTATCTATCTTTGCCCATCAGTCTACATAGATTGATGGGCAAAGCTTTCATTTAATGCCTTCATTTAATTTAATCTAATTTAACTGAATTTGTCAGTGCGAGTCTATGGTGAGGATCATAATATCAATAGCAGGGACAGTTGGAGCAAGACGTTTAATGCTGATTTGTTGCGCATGGCTCCACCTTTTACTGACACGCAATACAAACAGGAAGCTGGAGGCCTAGGAATAGTCCGGATTCTTAGTGGAGAAATGTTCTGATCCTGAGAGGGAGAGAGGAGTGCTCCATGCTACAGGCAGGAGGACAGAAAGCTCCAGAGAACTTCACATCTTTAGTGTATTTAAATTACAGTAAATTTCAGTCACATTGTAGATAGAACAGCTCTATTTGTTTTTTGATCACCTGAATCCAATTGAAAGGAGGGTCTCAGTGGCAAACTGAAAGCCTTGTTTTTTTAGCAATGGAATTTTGTTTCAATCAGATATGTAAACTGAAATATTGTGCATGTTGTCAAAAGAAATTTGAGAAATTGGTTCCTCATCCAAAGTCTGGTTATGACCTAATGCAAGGTTGGATTCATATTGGTTTGTATTCCAATGCACTCAGTTTCTCATGTGAAGCATCAACATTTACCAAAAGTAATTTGTGTAATCAGAACGGCTGGTTAACCCCTCACACATGGTACAGGTACAGGTACAGATGTTCTTCATGAGGCTAAAACTAGAGGGCAGCAAAATCTTCTTTAGGAGCAAGACTGCTCTGATTGGATGTGGGTCTGATCGTGAATACATTTCTCTTTGTTTTATTAACCGAGGCTGAAAGAGGATATATCAGAGGTAAATCCCACCTTTTTGTGGGTGATCACTGATGTCTTCAATGTTTTCTAACAGGCTTTTTATGTAAAAAAAAAAAAACACTACTATGAATAAGGTGTGTACACAGTGACCTGATGTGGACAAAGACCAATATCATAAACCTTTGGTAACATTTTATTGGCAGGTTTCATATTTCTCAGAGCTTAGATACAAACATGTAAACATTTCCATGTATGTAATGTTTTATTGACAATGACATTCATTAACTAATTAAGAGGAGTTGGCTAAATTATTGGAGGAAATAAAAATCAGCTGAAATAAGGCAGTTATATTGCAAAAGATTTGAAAATACACTACATTGGATTTCATCCCTCTAACAGACACATTTGCTCCTTTATGTTAATCTAAGAGGTATTTGCTGGCTTCCATGTCTGTAATTCTGTCCCTTCTGGTACCTGGTGACATTGTAAGACAGCTCGGTCTCTTATCTCACAGATCCAAGTGAGAGGATCAACAGCAGCTTCTCCTTCATGCTTTAAACTTAGGTTTATTATCTCCACTGAAGACAAAAACAATGTTTAGAGGACGGTTACGTCTGGTTTTCAGAGGCATTTTTAGGTCAAGGCCGCTTTTTGAAAATGTAAAAATGCTTTTGTGGTAAAGAATTAAGGAGAATCGTTTCTCAAAGATGTGACGGTATTTAATCTTCTGGATAAACCAATTGTGTAATTACTGATTATCCCAAAATCAGTTAAATTACCCTCACGTACTCCTCGGTGTGTCGAAATGACTCAACTCAAATTATCATCCCAGAAATCAATTAAATTTGCTCTCAAAATAAATGCAACTTCAAATTTCTTTAGCATTTTTTTTTTTTTAATTCTCAGCACTTGGCTTTCTTGCCATAACTGTCTACCACCTCAGGCGTAATGCTCTCATCTTCCTCCACATCCTCTGTCACGGTTTTACCAACAAGCTGGAAGATGTCCTCAGCTGCGACGCCCATGGGCTCGGCCACCTTCACTGCCATCATGTCCACAGTCAGGGGGGTTCCTTTGGGGATCTTTACCTTGGCCACCACTGACTTGCCCAGCTGGAGACAAAGAAATGAGGGGAAGTGACATCATTACAGCTTTATTGCCAAATAAGCGGCTTATTTTACTGACTGCTGGAGGGTTTTAGTGGAATCAAACCTTGTCGTGGCACGGCTTCTCGCACGGCAGCATCTGTTTGAGGCCTGTTCCCAGCGCTCTCTCCACCAGCCGGATGGAGCGAACCAGCTCAGTCAACTCAGAAGGCTCCAGAGAGGCTTCATGGTCGCTTCCTTTCCATGTTTTGTTCAAGGTGATGTGACGCTCGATGACTTTCGCACCCAGAGCGACAGCTGCCACTGAAATAGAGATTCCAGACTCGTGGCCGGAATACCCGATGGGAATATCAGGAAACTCCTTTTGGTATTCCTGCAATCAAAAAGACAGAATAAAAAATGTGTTCTTATAGAGAAAAACAGCAATTCAAGAGGTGGAAAGTGAGAGCCATTCAAAAAGAAACAATCAAACAGACAAAAATGCTGTGAAGTGTGTCAGTGACATACATTAATGCTTCGGTGTTAGTTTGAGAAAACAGCCTACTCACAGCGATCACTTTGAGGTTCACATCCTCAGGTTCCAGGGGGTAGGCGCTTGTACACTGAAGGATGGTAAACTTTTCGTTGTGCTTCTTCACCATCTTGTACACCCGCCGCATCGTCTCCATTGACTGCATCCCACTGGACACCACCATGGGACGACCTGACGGAGGAAAGAGAACGGTCCTGTATACATCACATGTCCCTTTTGCAGAATAAAAAAAAACCCTACGATGTGCATTGGCAACGAGTTAATGTCACCCTTCTTGGCGGTTTTTTCCAGGTAAGGAAAGTTGTTAGTGTCTCCAGAGCCCACTTTGAAGAAAGGCACATCGAGTTCATGGAGAAACTCAACTGCCATCTAACAGTCAGAGTAAAAAGCAGGTGTCAAGCATCACGCCGAACTGAAGCATCGCAAACATGCGAACAGGCATCTCCTCTTACCTCGTCCATTCCGGAGGCTGTAAAGAAGATCCCCACCTCGGCAGCATATTTCTGCAGCTCCCTGTACTGCTCATGGCTGAACTCCAGGTGGCGCTTGTGTTCGCCGTATGTTTTTCCCCAGGAGTTTTTGGAGGTGTAGGGACGCTCCAAGGCTCGCTTATTGAATTTGTACTCCAACTCACTCTTCTGGAATTTGGCACAGTCGGCACCACATGCCTAGGAAAGGTTGGATTTTAGAAAATTAAGGGTGTCAGTAGCCTTTGATTTGACTTGTACGACTCATCTGGCCTTTCAGAAGCCCTGCAGGGTTGGGCTAACTGAAAAGGGTCTGTTAATTGTGGGTGTTCACATCCAGTGGCAGAGCAAACATTGGTGCTATCAGTAATTCTAACGTGTTGAATGCTCAACTGGTTAAATAGTGGTACAGGCAGGAACGTGGTCCATGGGACCCAATCATTTGGTGAGCAGAAATTAAGGAAGTCCTCACACTTGGCAAAGTCGTTAAAAAACATAGCTCCGGGTGGGAAAAAAGAGGAGATGAAACCACCCAGAGATAATTTGAAAAAGTGATATGTCTTTAAACAATTTCTGGTGCAAAATTAGTTCCGACTGAATGATCAATGATGAATGTATTTATAATATAAACGGCCATAAATCTTTTTTACCCCACGGTTACGTTTAACAAAATAGCCCAGATACAAAAAATGAATTATTCCAAGATGTCAGATGTATCATAAATATTAAATACAGTTTAACAAGGCGTCATCTAGTTAGTGCATGTTTAAGCTGTTCAAGAGAAAGACAGGCATGAATCATTTTTAATATACCAAGTTTCAGCTTACCTTTGCCATTTTTATCATTTTCTTGGCAATCTCAATGTCTCCCTGATGGTTCTGCCCAATCTCTGCAATGATGAAACACGGGTGGTTCCCTCCAATCATTCGCCCGGGGCACAGCTCAAACTCCAAAGGCATTTTGAATGTTAAATCAAAGCAAACTGTGAACAGAATTGAAAGATTTCGTGACAACTGGACAAAGTGAAAGCGGTAAGTGTGAATGGAGCGGCCGACCCGGAGGGATTAATGTGCTGCACAATCAGGATGTGAGTGACTTCCGGTTTGGTTGTGACGTGTACTACGGTGCGACAGGACTGTAACGAACTTTGCGATGCAAGGCAATGAAGGACATCGATGTGAAGAGCAATAAATAAATAAATGAATAGGTATATAATGTGGTAAATTGGTTATTTTAGGGGGTAAGCATTCTTTATAAAGATAATTCTTAAATACATAATGCACAATTATATTGAGAAAAAATGGCAAGTTTGAAAATCTGAAATTTTAATGGAACGTATAGTGACATTTTGAACAAAAATCACTTAGGAGGGTACTTCTGATCCGTACTGAAGTTGCAACGATTTGCTGCATCTACAGGATGCCTTCTGTTTTTAATAAATGACAGATTTATGCATAAAAAAACATTTGCTAAGTTGTTGGACTATTAGAAAGTCTTTGCTGGTCCACTTTGCTTAAACCTGTTTTTTTCCTTTTGCCAGTCGTCCTTTGAGTCATAAAGCAGTAGATTTTTTTTCTAATAGTTATTTTTCTATAGGTATTCTTATAGATATTTTCTCACATAGGAAATTGGACAAAGTTTGAATAGACTGAATACATGTTCATCTTAATTGTAGTGAACAAATTCCTTAATGGGCTGCTGGGTGTAGTTCTTCTGACTGCCGAACTAGCAGCTGTAACTGCAACCTTGTGCAGACCCATAACCAACTATACAAAGTAACAAATGCAAAGTAAGATCCATCCTTCTAGGCACTGCACACAACATATTAATAACGATGCAAATGTCCAGTTGAAGAAAGACAAGACAGCAGGTCTCATTTAGTTTTTACTGCTATTGAAATCAAATGGACAATGAACACACATGGTCAAGCATCAGCTGGCTAGAATCTAGTTCTCTTTGAAACCACAACAGTCTAATTTCAGTGACAACACCATTTTATATACTGTATATATATTGTCTTCTGTATATGTACATAGGTACACGTATAAAGTACATACACACACCATTGAGGTCTTAACACAAACAAATATTGTAATGACTGGACTTTGTTCAATTCTGACTGGAGAGGAAGAGGCTTTCAAAAGACAATGCATAGATTGAAAAATATAACACGATATGCCACAAGCAGGCACTACACACACAGTTCAAAGTACACACACTGAATTTGGAGTTTGTCTTAAGAGTTTGGTCCTTAGAAAAAAAAAACAAACAAACAAAAAAATAAACTGCTGATATTTTTCTTTAGGACAACACATGAGGGAGTATGTTGGGAGGTCAAAAGCCAATAAAACCACCAAGTATTCCAACCCTAAACGGTTTATGTATGATGTATAAGACTGAGAGGTTAAGAGTTACAGCACAGCATTACAGGAATGATATTTTCTGGGAGCTTAAGGGAGGGGACAGGATGTAGTGTAGCTGTGGAACCAAACAAACTCCAACTCTTCCCTTTTAGTGTCCCAACTCACCACCCTTACAGTATTACACCGGACAACAGACCATGTGACCTGGTCCAAATCTAACTGGTCTTTTTAGTGGGTTGAAATGGCGAAGAGGTAAATCAAGGCTAATCTCTACAGCCCTGCTGGGAGGACACAGATGGGAGGAGGACCTCTGGCTGTGTCCTTCCACTGGGGGGGAAAGGAGGGCCATTCCTGGTAAAAAAGACATGAAGAGAAGGGAGGAGAGCCCTCTAGTCCTCAGAATACAAATGGTGTGACATCTGTCGTTGGGCTGGTGTGTGGTGGAGAAATAATGATATGGAATGATGCTCCGAGCAGCATTTGGTGCCTAGCGGACCAGCGGGGACTGCTTCAGGGAGATGAGGACGGAGCGCATGCGGGACACATCTTTGGCCTGCTTGCTGGACTTGGGGTTGAAGTCGCAGAGCCGAGCCACTCGCTCCCACTCTGTGCCCGGGTTGTTCTCGTCCAGATCTGAAATCATGGCTTCCTCAGCCGCCCTAGACGTAACAGAGGAGGCCAAAAGCATGGTCAGTGGAGGATGATATAAAAGACAAAAATACACAAATCCGCCATGGGAAATGCCTCTGCTGAGCACCAACCACATTTCTGGGGGCAGACTCGGGGGTCCGCAGCACAGCCGTTTTGTTGAGCTTTAGCTCATACACATTAACTTCAGCAAAAAAAAAAAAATTGCTGCTAAACTTTAACAGTCAGGCTTCCCACAGCTTTTTGCCGGGCTGGACTTTTTAATTCAGCAGAGTCTCTCCCATGCCGGAGCGCTCCAGCTACCACGCAGAGACAACCGCATGGCTTTACATCCACGATGAAAAGAAACAAACTGTCACAGCTTCCAAACCTGCAGCATGCCCCCAACCCCGCTACATGTCAAACTACAGTCGCCTGTACAGTTGAACAATCTTCAACAGTGGGGGGAGGGGGTCAATATAGAAACCAAAAATTAAGAAAAATACCAAAACAATTACTTACAAAAAGAAAGAAATGAAGGCCTGATAAGCACTTTGGTTGGTTAAAAATGCAGTTCTCCACAGAACTGAGGGGGGCGGGTGATAACCCACCCGTACTTCAGCCTTGCCTTGTGGTTGCAGTTTTCCAAAGACAAGAACCAAGCATTGGGATAATAAACTCATCCCTATACTTTGTCTTGAAAATATGGGAACAATACAGGCAAGAGCTTTTAGATTTTTTTTTAACCAATCCCAAATGAACTGGAAGCACTACTGGGCATTAGCCATGCATTTTGCTGTGGCAGAAGAGCAGGCTTTGTGTTGTTTAGGAGACAAATAGAATGGGTTCACTTTGTTTTGATGTCACAAATGTAGCAAAATAATTTTTTTTTTTTTTTATCTATGGAAAAGAGACACTAAAAAGGACCAAATACAAGTTAACAAAACATAAAAAAGGAGTTAAAAAACAAAAAAAACACACATTTAAAAGGGATGGTACCAACCAGAGAATATGGTCCTCCACACTTCCCATACACAGACATAGCGCCACTGCCATTTTATTTACACTATCTGCAGTGTTCTAGTTCCCACCCCGCCTGCAAACACTACCCTACAAACGTAAACACAGTACACAAAGCAATATGGGAGATGAGAAGCTAATGGACATTCACTAACACATCTAACTACAAATACACAAGGGGACGACAACATCAATTAAGGGAGATTACACCAAACTTGTACCAAGGCAGTGGCTCTAACGGACGGGCAAATGCACTACACACACAGTCACAAAACTATCTATTCCCTGTCCAAAATATATTTGGAGGTTCTGGGGTTTTATGTTTTTACTTAACTGGTCTAGGCGGTAGCAAGGATGGTTAATGTGTGTGCTTTAAGGTGCATAGGAAAAGAAAACAGGGAGAAACAGTTTCACAGGTCAGAATTCAGAAAAAGAGATAGAGCGTGAGGGAATGGAAAAAAAATCAAACAAAACATCAAAATGAGCCATTTGCTGAAAGCCAGCATGCAAAAGCAACATTTGAATTATTCTTTCTTTACTTTTCCTCCTAGAAATTGATCAGAGTGCAGCTTTTGGTTTGGAAAGCGGGTTAGGGGGAAGTTTAATTTGCCCGATTCATATCCACATTTACCTTAAGAGTATTTGTTTATCAAAAACAGCAGCATGAAGGGCTGTGATTCAGCCTTCATTGTGCAGAGTGAAGCAACAGAGCTCAACAGTTTGATGGTGAAACCAAAGGCTGCACGGCTAAAGCAACTGGGTAGCTAGCTGGACATAAAAGCATGTGATCCTAATGGACAGCAGTAGCTACAAAACAGCTAAAATTCAGATAAAGCATGAAAAAAAAAAAGTCTGAGTTTGAAGCAGTTGTGTATTCAGGGAAATAGTTACAGGTGCCAGAAGTTAAATATGGAACTGTAGCACCAACTACTGCCAGGCGATGAAAGATTATGGAAAACCTCTTTTTCGAAGCCTTACTAAACACAAACCCTGCAAGTTCAGGAAATAACGACGTCAACACGCCGCATTCCTGAGACACGACTGCTTCAAACAGATTTGTACGCATCTCACTTCTCATTTTTTTGTCATGTGAGAGAACAACAACATTCATAAAAGGCATCAAACTAAACATTTTGAGAGTTTTTACATCTTGTACAAGCAAATGTTAATAGTGGGACAAACAAACTGTATCTGCCAGAACGTTTTTTTTTTAGAACGGGCACAGATGAATGAAGAATGGAGAAAGACAGGCAGGGATGAAGGGATGAATATGTTCAATGGATGTGACTGAGGATCGTTGCAGTCTGTGTAATTTAGAAGTAGACCGACAGTGGATGTTTGAACACGGATACGAGTCATCACACCAGAAAGGCCGATTACTTGGACCCTTGATGAGAATTAGCTACGTTTCCAAATTTGGACTCTAAATGTACCAAATGCAGGCTACATCAGATTTAAGGTTGTAATGGCCCTCCTATCTCAGAGAAAAACTTTCTTAAGACTACCATTGAAATATATGTTAAATGTTTCTGAAGTTAGAATGAACAGGTTTTCATAAGAGACTTATTTGAAGTAATTACTTTTCTAATCCTTTTGACAGGAGTCGCACACCACAAGGTGTTTAAACACACTCCATTACCAACTGATCTGCCTTCGGCTTGGAAAACACACTTTTTCAGCGAGTGTGTGAAACAAGTAGCCTCAACCGCATTTGATCTCTAGACATTAAAAAAAAAAAAAAAAAAAAGACTCAGAAAGCCTGACCAAATTCTGTGCAGTCCTCTGAGCAGACATGAGATATTTATCATTTCCCTTTCCTGTCTACCTCTCTCATGCCCTAAAATGTCTCAGTGTTACTTGGCTTTGGTGATGAAAGCCACTGCCAGAGCAAACCTCCACAAAAAGAAAGAAAAGAAAAGATTTGAAAACATTGTTAGCCAAATCAATGATCGGTCTACCTCTGGTGAAACTGCATGCATATGCACTTTTTAAATTCATTATTCTGACAGACATCCACTTACATAAGTCATGCAGACAACATGGGGTTGAAATGAATTTTCTTTTTTTTGGGGGGGGGGGGGGCATAAAAATTATTGGCGATTAATACCTAGCAACACACAGGGGAAACTTCACGGACTAATGAGATGGATATGGCAGTGGCTGATACAGATCGAGTTAACAAAAGCAAAAATAAAGAAAGGAGGATGTTAGTTGGAGCAACATACACATAACCAATGAGTTCAGAGAAGGGCTGCTTGTAGAAGTCTTCGTCCAGCACCCTGGACAAACATCCGCCCATCGACAGAGCAGCAAGAAGGCGGGAGAGAAGAGAGAAAGCAGTAAAAGGGAGGAGAGGATGGAAACAAGTGTTATCAGTTACCAAGACAATGGCGAGCTCAGACATACAGTCAACATCTCCGGCATCTAAATAGAGTCACCCAGACTTTCAGATGACTGGGTCCGTCTTCTTCAAGGACAAGTGGAGTGTCAACACCTATGTCTCTTTACACTTACAACAAATCACAGGCCAGAGTAACTTCAAAAAAGTGTCACAATTAAAGTGTCATTACTCTAAACAATTCACTTAACCAAATGATTGTCACATAAAATGCTGCTCCTAATAATAAGTCCAGTGTATTTGGTTTATGCTTCGTTTCAATATTTTTCGGGTTACACTTTACTTTTTAAACCAGGTGATCTATTCTCTAAAAGGATGTCCATCCCTACTTTATTCGTCTGTGGCTCCTTTTCCTTTCTGTGTAGAAGCCAGTACCTGTTGTTGGATTTTGTTTTCTCCAGCTGCTCGTTCTGCCTGGCATGCCATTCCTCCAGCTCCACTTTCGCCTTCTCTTTCCATTCAGACTCCTGTTTGCGGGAGTTAGCATCTGAAAAGACAAATAAAAGACTGACTATCGACACAGCAGCAGAAGACGTTGCTGGACTAAGCAGGAGATGCTAACACTGGATCTGTGTAGATGGAGGTGCTCATTAAAAAGGTGGATGGGATCCTAGAGAAATGAAAATAATAGAGTAAATATCTAAAGGTGCACTTCATTTCACGTTTATTCCTTTCATACTCAGGTCAGCAGGCATAGCAGTGAAAACGAAAATAAACATCTAGTTATTTATTCAGTGCACCAAAAGTCCCCCTAAGGAAATGGTCCAATGGGACACCAATGGAAGAGTGGTCAAATCTCCATAAGAACAAAACTAAGTTTGAATGGAAATGTTTCGTTATGATGTCGTCAGGGCACAGCAAAGCAAAACAGGGCTGAGCTGATCAGACCTGAGCATTTTAAAGTACGGAGCCTTTCCACACCTTTGTGCTGTGCTCAACAGTGTGTTTAGAACACCTTGGGGCTGTTCTAAAGAGAAACTGTTCAGATTATGTAGGAGATGTGGAAAAATCAGGAGTTGGTGATAAAGCCAGAGGTTTCGAATGACAGCACAGGGGACGGAGGCACAGTAAATGATAACGCAGTTAAATTACTAGTGTCCTTGACAACAACTGCTCTGGAAAACTTTTTTTTTCATTTTTCCACTCTGTACTTACCCAGCACTTCCAGCCTCTCGCTTTGCTCCTCTCTCCATTTGCGCAGACTTTCAGGTTCGGCCTGCAGTCGATCAGCATTGGAAATTGCTGCATAGGCATCTGATGGCCCGTTGCTTTCCTGCAAAACAAGATACCGTTAACTCCAAGGCATTACAGAAACAACGCAAGTTCGAAATAATTACTGAGATAAGGTTCTGAAAACCGGGACTTCTCATCTTCAAGAAATGAATTATTCTCCTTTTCTGATAACCACACATACAATGGAATGGGCTCTTTGTGTCTTTTGCAAACTTTCTGACAGTGCCTCTGTTCATAGAAGTGAGCTGATTTCACTACCGAAAGCCCTGACAGCGCAGAAGGAAGAAATGTTGCAATGACAGCACAGGAAAAGGAAGCTCGAACAGAAAGATCATCAACCCCACAAGTTCAATACTTAAGTCTTGCTGCATCGTTTTGGCAAAATAAGCCTCTTCAATGCCCTCTGAAATCTGTCCCATACCTCCTACACTTTAAAAAATTATGTTTAAGTGTGTAGTACAAAGCAAAAGCCTAAGTATCCAATTTAAAAGGCCTCTGAGACCAAACAGGTTATAAGGATCATAGCTGTAATCACCTGGACCACAACAACATGTACAGCTATGTTGTGGGTGGTCTGTGCAACAATTCCCCACACTGTCTTTTTGGTTTAAAAGATTGTAGTTCTACCTCTGAATAAACAAAATATTCTTCCATAAAGATTATTTTAATGTAGCTTTTCCCACAGGTAACAAGGTAGTTTAGTTTGCAGATCTGAACAGTAAACTTGTTGGGTATAATTACAGTCATTATGCTTTACTCTGGGGATATCTACACACCCATTGTTTTATGTCCCAACAAAATGAGTATTTCCCATATAACTGTCAAACGTAAGGCTGTTTGCATTTAATCTTTTTTGATAAAAGACTCTTTGAACGTAGTCAAAGTGAAGCCATTAGAGAAGAGCAGATATTTTTATAAGCACACATATAAAACAGTTGACTATTTTAGTACAACTAAGTGATCTTTATTTTCCTAGAAAATGCAGTTAAAAACGTATTACCCCATGGAGCTCTCCATTGACAGTGCCATCTAAAAAAAAAACAGCAGAAACAGTAATTAGATATAAAACATTAAAAGAGACAGGAATTAAGTGTACTAAAATTGTGACGTCAATCATTCAGACTTGAAATCATCAAGATTGTCATACAAGTATGACATGTCAGCATTTCTAACTACGGTTACAACTGTTACACCACAGCAATGCCACAGTTTAGAGGAAATGAGCAGTCACGGCCAAAGGTTGTCAAGTTGTATGAATATTCTCTGGTGGCGGTACGATTAGCCACCGACCAAAAGTTAAGATGTACTGAAGGCAAAATGAATGACGGCCATGAGCCGTTGAGTTGATATCATCAGAAACATGGAGTTCTTTTTTAAAAAAATTATAAAAACCTGTGAAAACACTCAATTCCCAACGCAATATTGACATTAAAACGAAAATTGTCTGTTTTCACGTCTCCTTTTAGAAAATGGAGACATTTCATTTACAATTTATTTGAACGTTAACTAAACCTGACAGTACCAAATCTGCTAGCACAGTTAGCATTAGCTAGCGCACCAACTTCGGTGTCTTGTTACCGTTTTTGTTCTTATAATATGTTAAATTAAGAGAAAGCATTTACCCAAATAATAATGATTACAGGAGCAAAATAACACTTAGAAAGGGCCAACTTTCTGCGTTTGACTGCAGCAGTAACGCACCGTCTGCCAGCGACGAGGGCACCTCTCCACTGTCCAGGATGCTGAAGCCCTCGTCGTTCTCAATCCCAGCGATTTCGCTCTCCTGCTGGGCCAAAAAAGCTGCCGCGGGATCCTCCTCTGAGCCGACACCGTTTCCAGCGGCAGGTGCGTTCAACATGTCAAAATCATCCATGGTGGTCTTTTTTGTGGAGAGATAGAGCAAGAAACGGAAGACAGGTGTAGCAATCCACGGAGAACGATCAGCTCAACGGGAGGAAGGACGAGTGGAAAAAAAATTGACGTCAAGGAAGAGGAAACAGAATAATAACCAATCGCAGAGTAGCATATATTATTGATAGTTGTTTTGTCCAATCATATAATAGCTGCCTCACAGCTCGACCAATAGGATCTTTGAAAATTTTGCATATAGGTCCCATGACCTGCTACGCACAGTGCTCATGTCAGAGGCGTAAAAAAATCCGCATTCTCTGTGTCTTTAGGCCAAATTCACGCTCTACATGTCTAACTATGCCTTTACACACACACTCACACATATGCAGAAAGATGGAACGAAATGAATCCAGTATCATTCATGGTATTTGCCTTTAGAATTTGAATATAAAAAAGCCACATTTGTATGGCGTTAAAAACTTCAAAAGCTTTACAGATAATTTCCATTTAGCCTCAGAGCCCATTATGCTGCCAGCACTATTGTAAAAAATATCCTTCTTAACTTTTATTTCAGCTTTACACACAAAAACTTCTTAAAATACTCATGAAATCACATCGTTTTGGGATTTCATGATTTCATCAAATTAGAGAGCATTATTTTATGTTTTATTTCTCCTATCTGGGTCTTCTGTTGGAACACCAGAGGCTTTTGCTTGGCAACACAGATAATTCTACCCCAACCAAGCCTCATGACCTTCTGGTTAATAATTAACATCTCTGACCGTCTCAAAGGGCTCAGGTGACAAGCAAGGACTCATCTGAGCCACTTGAAGTACGCATGTAGCTGGGATCAAATGGATTTGTTTTAAATGCAGTGTCAAAAGCTTGATGGCAATTCCTTCAGTGATCATGAATTGGTGTAATTGTGTGGGTGGTGGACGGAGGCAGAACCTGAAATATTCTAGACTGGGCTTGAGCAACTATATCAAGTATGTTTTATTTTGTTTTGAACAACTCTACATTGTCCATCTTTTGGAAATACTTAAAATGTTAATTCATTATTTGGACCAACATAAATCCAATCCATGTAGACAATTATTTATACATTAAAACTATCACATAATGTACAATGTAGTGTGTAGTATTGAATGTATTGTATTGTATGTACTACCATCTATGTTTTATGTAAAAAGCTATCCTAATGGTTATTGGTAATGTAATGCATACAAAAGAAAAAACACAGGAGAAGTCAAAAGGTTAAAGCAGTTTTGGCCTTAACATTTAATTTATATGCCAGCATAGTCCTAGCCTCTGATAAATACCACCGTAGAATAATTAATAAAACTAATAACAAAACATGGAAATGTCCCATAAGCGGTTAGTACCTCTCTTCTCAGTAGGATAAATTCAGAAACAAGTTGATTTTCTTAAAAGATTCATATAAAATTGGAAAAAAAATCTTTAAAAAAAGCAATCTGGAAAGAAATACATAACAATAATAAAATGCTTCTATACAGGAGAATGTCTGCAATATTTTGGTCACATTTGATGCTTTTTTCAGAGAACCTATGGGTCTTGAACCTTGATTTCAGTTTAGGCAACATATAATGAGGCTGGATTTTTAGAAAACCTTTCCAAATGCATGAAACTCATACAAAACATTGGCATAGTGATTTCACAACATCAGCTATCACTCAAGCTTTACAAATTCTCTTTGAAGAATTTATTTTAATGGGCAGCATTGGCACTACAGCCAGGTTTTGGGTCCTCTTGTTGGAAGCAGTCTTTACTATATCAGAACTAGAGTTGGGGTTAAGAAATATTTGGACAGTTAGGACAGCTTTGTTACCCCTGCTGTTTAACAAAACAAACAAAAGTTACAGTTATATAATGAAATGAAACGATAAACTAAGGCGTTCAGCTCTGATAAGAAGATATCAAACTATGAATCTTTGAAAGGTTTCAAGAATTCTAATTTCTTTTTTAATTACAAATCATCAATGTGGTTAATGAAGCTGTCTATGCAATCGAAACAGACTGTTCTTAGACTTTATAAAAATTGGGTAAAGGCACTGGCACGAACAGTTTAAATGGCGCAGGTCACTAATCATGTTAGATGAAAGAAGCAGCATTATTTAGTCTGTACTTGGATATCCTGTCTGCTAAATAAAAACAACACAGCAAAATGCACGAACATTTCCTGGATATGGGATTAACAGTTTTGAGACAATGATGCCAAACCCAGAGCAGCTTTAGAAGTTAAAGGCCAGGTCAAAGTCCAAGTGCTATTTAGCCCAAATGAGCTGCGTTCTTTTCCTGAACAATAAACTAAAGGCAGGATCTATGAATAAAAATTAAGGCCAGCTCAATAATCCCAAGGCAAAGCATCATGTAATGTATTTGAGCCCCTGAAAAAGAAACCGCTACATAAAGAAAAAAAATATGCAATGAATACATTTAAAGTGAATACCCATCTAATCAACACAGTGAGCATAAATTTATAGCCCATTTTCATTATGAAACTGTAACTTCAATAAATTGTTGTTGACCGTCATGAAAAGAAAATCATTTAAAAAAAGGAAAGAGTGACAACTAAAGATCCCTCAGTATATTCTTCTCATTGCATAGTCTAGCACCATGCTCGCAGCTCCAAGTAAAGCAGGCTCCTCCAAGTCTGAGGCGACAACCTTGATGCTCTGGGCAGATAAGAGAGCTCTCTCTGAGATGATGTGCTGAACTGGACCCTGGTAAAAAGAGGCAAGGACTCCAGACAGAATCACCAGTGATGGGTTTACTATGTGCAGGATGTTTACGATCCCCACACCGAGTGCTGTGGATGCTGCAAGAGGAAAAAGACAGTCAATTTAGTTTTTCTACACTATGTAAGCTTTCAATGTGTAACTAGAGCAAAGCGGAATATAAGGCACCCAAACCATTCCATTCCATTTTTTCCATTTAACATCTTACTTTCTCACACCAAAAGCCCCATCTATAAAATATAAATCCATACATGCAAGACCGGACTGTAACTGGGAGCTTGTTTGTGCTCTGACCTTTGTGCAAAATAGCATCAGCCTTTGAGTTTCCCAGTTTGGCTGCACTGATGAGGTGGGCAGCTGTGATTGGCTCAGAGAGTTTATTATCCATCCCCTCTATCTTCAGCAGGTCCTCTGTTCAAAAGGAAACGATGGATAATGTTGTAAATAATTTTTGTTTTTGTTTTTTCGGTGCTTTTCCCAGAGCTTAAAAAAAGAAAAAGAAAAAAAAGAATGCCGTACCATCGTGCAGCCTTTTGGCCTCCCTTTGCAGTGCCATGCCGGATGCATAGGCCTCTATGCAGCCATGGCTGCCACAGGAACATTCGGGACCGTCCAGAGAAACCATAATGTGACCGAGCTCAGCAGCACAGAAGGTGCTGCCATGAACCAGCTCGTTGTGATGGATAATTCCTCCTCCAATACCTACAGGAAGTCAACATATTCACTTAACGGGAAACTGCAAATCACTTAAATGACTGCTTTAATTGGGGGTAACGGGCACTCAGTAAGGCTGCCATCATTTAGGTTATAAATTAATAGACTAATCTTTCTTGACCCTAATAACTGGACGGAATGTCTGAAACGTCAAATCAGATAAGACATAAGAATATCTTCCTAGCTATTACACCATAAAAAAATGTAATAACAGCCTTTACTGCGGCCCGCATACTACAGGAATCTTGTTGTTTACCTGTTCCTGTTATAACCGTGACAAAGTTTTCCACTCCCTTTCCATGGCCAAACTTCCTCTCAGCCAATGCGGCACAGTTGCCGTCATTGTCCACCCAAACAGGCAGGTGCAAGGCGTCCGAGATGGGCGCCCTCAAGTTCACCGAAGACCACTCCTGGATCAGCTTGGTGGAGTGTAGCACGACCCCCTCTTGTGGATTTACGCGGCCTCCGGTGGAGATTCCTTAAAGGCAGATTTTAAAAACGCTGAAACAAAACAAAGCGTGCTTTGTTTGCTTTTAATAATATGGGTTTGAGTTGTAAGCCTTTTCATACCGACACCAAGTATTCTACAGTTGAGGCAAACCGCATCCCGCATGGCATCTGTACACATCTTTAATATCAGACACATCCTGTCCTCAAACGTCTTTGGATTGGGCTCTGTGTATTTCTTCACGATATTTCCCTGTCGGAGAGAAGGGGATAAGATGGAAAATAAGACAAGATGGAGAGAGAATAGGAAAACCAAATGGATGACTAGATGGGATCTGAGAATGTAAGGGCTTAATATCATCATTATTAAGCCCTTATTACACATTCAATATGGGGGAGTTTATTTTATAACAGTCTTCCAATGAAAGGTTAGAATTCTGGTTAGTGTGAAACTAAAAAAATATCTGATAAGGTAGTGTTTATTTTTTTAAATAAATAAAGAACTAAAAATAGATGCAAAATGATATGGGAGTGATTTAAAACTAGAGAAAATGCAAACCACAATTTAAAAAAAAAAGGGTACGTTTTCCAAAATGAAATATTAACCTTGTTGATGTATCATTCCTTTGAAACTGAATACATTTTTTATTAAGATGGCATAATGTTGCTCCTTTTACTCTACATTAAAGCTTCACAAACACAGCTCAAATAAAACCCACCCTCATGCACACAATGGCCACTCTGAGGTTGGTCCCTCCCAGATCAACAGCCAGAGCACTCCGAGTCTCCAGAATGTGATCGATATCCTGAGAAATGGGGTCTTTCACAGGAGGGAAGCAGAAAGTCTTCTGGAGGGGCTCGTCCAGGTCAATCGTACGCAGAAACTTGAGAATACGAGGCACCGCGCTGCCGTCTCCATAAATCTTTGAACTGGATAGAAAGAAACGCTTTTGCTTTTTAAATAGTGAAAAGGTCAAATGTGCATCACAATGCACATAAGCAAATGTGTATCCCTATGATGTGTACACGTATACAGCTGTGATTTCAGTGCTGACCTTAAACTTTGTGCTAGACTGACAGGACTTGTGTTTTTCTTTTGTCTGATTCACATGGGACAACCTTTTACCCAAACAGCAACTTTAAGACAGGAAGCGAGCATAAACTTTGGGGTTTTACATGACATCTGCTTGAAGCACAAGGTCCCTTTCGTCCTTACTCTCTTTTCCAGAACAAGTTCACATTCTTATGTGATCAGAGTTCAATTTCTAGCGTGCATTCCAAAAACAGCAGGCTGTACAACCTGCCAAATAAGATCAGATTAAGCTTTGCTGTTTCATTGGTACAGTCTTCTTCATCGGTACAGATCACTCTCTTGAATGAAGATCAAAAATCCATTCTTTAACTTAATACAAGTCCTTTAGATGTCAAATGTTGCTCCTTTGTTGCTATACATTTTTTCTAAAACACTGTCAAAATGATGAGTTATGAGAAGAACTGCTGCTCGCTAAGTTCTTGGCAGGGCTTTGAACTTTAATGAGGAGTATGCTGGGAATGTTTAAACAATGTAAACAGGAAAATAATGCACATTTATCTCTGAGTTAACACAAAACGAATCCAGCAAAGACAATACTGGTCTGCAGAGCCAAACAGGAAGAACAACTACAATGTGCCAACTGAAAGTGCTGCACCTTTGTGCCTCCACCTTGATTATTTTGTTTATGACGCAATGCGGACAGGAGTGAATCATTTTCATTTGTACGACTGTGGGATAACTTCTTCAAGCTTCAGCAAGCTCAATGTAGCAAATACAATGTTACACTTTGACATTTGAGATGCAACAGCATCTCATTAAGTATCAAAATAAAATAAAAAATTATAAAAGTCTATCTAAAAGTGAAAAGCAGGGACCAAAAACCTGGTACACCTCGTACATACCAGGGGTATCTCTTTCCGAACTGCAGCTCCAGAGCGTGGTAGATCTTATTCTGAGTGTCAGCATCTCTGACATGAAGGACATTTTCACCTGAAAGAGAGAGACATAAGCAAATGTTGTCTGTTGCTTTTTTCTAACCCTAAGCCCTCCCGTCCTCTGACATTTTCAAACTTTATTTGAAATCTTCCCCATCAGTGCCCTGTGGCAACTCTCAAATATCGAGTTCATGTAGTTTAAATGTATATCAAGTTGGAAATTCTGAATAAGCTCTGGAATCAAATACGTTACGGAAATCAAGATCACACAAGGGCAGGTGCAGCTGGTGACATACCGGTTTCTCTTCCTGTTTGCCTTGTTCCCAGGTTAATGACTGGTGTGCCAAAGGCCCCGGCCTCTCGCACGCCGCAGCTGCTATTTCCGATCATACAGCCTGCGTGGCAAACAAGCTGGATGAACTGCTCAAATGGAATGTGCTTCACTGCCCGGAAGTTGGGGTGCTGCTCAATACCCTTCTTCCGCATGACACGTACCATCTCCTTACTTCCTGTTAGCACAAGAAGAAGAAGTTCTAGCAGAGGTAAGAGTTCAGAGCTTCCAGTGCCCTCAGTTTGAGTTTAACTTGCCAGCGTCAATGTTAGGAAAGAGGATGAGCGTCCTCTTATTGAAGGAGAGCAGTGCATCCAGCATCAGCCCATAGATCTTAATAGAGTGCTGGATGTCTGTGGTGACAGGATGCTGCAACGCCACGATGTAGTCATGGTCCTGCACTTTGTCACCTGTGAAAATATCGGGAGGCACTTGTAATCACATTCAGCGTATAACACAAGCAGGTAGACCCCGCAGACGTGCAGAATCTCTTCAGAGTCAAGCGACTGGAATAGCTGAAGATTCACAGCATTGTCAAGCAGAGTTTTATTCTTTAACCAGTCAAAGAAATTCACTTTGGTATCTCTATCTCTCACTACAAAGCAAATTAATACACACATGCGCCTTGGTTATATAGTTCAACACTGAACTTAGATCGTTTTAAATTAACCTCCTACTGATGACGTTTGATCTGCAAATGCCTAGAATTACTGAGTTTGTTTTTGTTCTTGACTCCTATCCCGCATACCTAACCAGCTCTTGATGATGTCCATGTAGTCATCTCTGTGATGAGTCAACAGCAGCTTATCGTACGAGGGGCACCCAGCCAGAAGGATGCGAGAGCTGTCCTCACACATGGCGATGAGGTGCTGCTCCGCCATGCGTGTGCAGCAGGCATGGTAATGGGCCAGTTTACTGATGGCGTGACGGATTGAATCATCGATTGTACCGCTGACCTGGAGAATATATAAAGCGGGGACTGATGTAGTATACATTACAATCCACGTCTGCTCTCATAAGCGCATTCTTGGCTACTTCACAGAGTAATTTTAAAGGAAAAAGCACAAATACATCATAAGCTGTACAGATAACACATCACATCAGACGACAGATTTGTCATTAAGTGGATACTGCTCCACAGAGACGCCCTCTCACCTCTCCTCCCTCCAGATGAAGTATTCTAATGTTCATCAGAGCAGCGGCAGTAGCCAGAGCAAGAGCGTCGAATCGGTCACCGTGCACGACCAAGATGTCCGGTCGGAGTCTCTGTAGGACGTCAGGGAGCTTCACCAGCGCCAGCCCAACACTCTCAACCATAGCGGCTTCGTCTTCTCCCCGAACAATAGTGTGTAGCTTTGAGCCAATGTCAAAGTCATCCTGTTCAATCATTCGAAAAGTGTTCCTAAAGGGGGACGGGGACGGGAGAGGAGCGCATGAAACATGTCATGTAGCAGCAAATTCAGAAGAGGACCAAAAATCAATCTGAACACCTTGTGAGAAGAAAGCGAGCCAGTCTTACCCGTAGTCGTCAATGAGATGTGACCCAAGCACAACCACTTCCAGTTCAAACTCATCAGGGTGGGATTTGATCCCAAACATGATGGGGGCCAACTTGGAGTAATCTGCTCTGTTGCATGTCGCCACACACACCCTCAACTTCCTCTTACACTGGGCCGAACAAAGGTGGACACATCACATGCAAAACAGACATGCACAGAGACAATTAGTTCATCTGAATTTTAATGCGCACAGAAATCTGCCATCTTTCTCCACTACCTCCTTGATTTGTTTAATATTCATCTGAAATGATTGAGATCTTACAGTATTCAACATTGTATACGATCCAAAATGTATCAAAGATGTTGCTTTTGACTAGTTTCCTGATCCGTTTAGTCAGAAAACTTAAAACAGTTAGACTTTGGCACAATTTAATTATTAACTTCAAAGGATGGTAGTCCGTAGGCAAACAGACTCATGCTGGTTTGTAAAGTTAGGCAAACACCAGGAGCCCTCTTTCTATTTGCAACAACTTGACTTTAACAGTGTTCCCATAAACCAAAGACACGAGGTCGCACCGTATTCTGTTCTTCATCCATTTTGTCTCGATCCATCTTTTCTCTGCTCCTTTGCATTCTCAGGGAGTACAGCTCCTGGAAAACAGAGAAGAAAAAAAAGAGCTGATGAGATCCCATTCGTTTTCTCCAAAAAGCATCGGAGTAAAATCCACCCACAGGTCATACTCACTGGGGCCTTTCCAAGTTTTCAGAATTTGAAGCATGAAAACACACAACAAGACTACACTAAAAATGCTATACACTTATTCAAGATCAACATGCAAACCGACTCTTAGAGGAACTGAGCAAGCAGCCTTACAGGGCAAAGTAAAAGTCACACATCCAATCACATCTCAGCAGGTTATACTAATAAAATGTCTTGATCTATCCTGGTTAAGGAAGCAAATCATAGCTCTAGCATCAATGTGTTGATATGCAATATGTATCAAATTATTTGTTTAACTTTGTTTTGCTGAATGTTACAGCTTTGGCATTTTCTGCTGTCAGATAAAACACAAAGCTTTAAACTACATTTAAATGTAAGGAAATGGTAATAAAGAGGATTAAATTTCAGCTCTAACTTAATGCTTAATGCAGGTGGGGTCCAGCAACAAATCAATGAGGAAATAATCCACATCATCCTATGAAAAACTCTTCACCTGTTCGTATATCCTGCAGCTGTAATAGTGTTTGGTCTAGTTTGTAAGCGTTGTCATTTTCCCAGTCGGGGCCAGTCATAATATTTTCCATTTATCAGTCTTCAGAAAAAGGAAAAAAGAAAAAGCGCAGCAAGTCAAATCCGACTGTCTTTGTCTTATCTGCACTCAGGATCAGATCATCCATTCATTATATGTACCTGCTTATTCCAAGTAGGGTTGCTGGGGAACTAGAGCCTATCGATTTGGGAAGAAAAGAAAGACAATGTACGGATTTGTCGATTCAATAAAAAAAAATGTAAAGGGTGTCTGATGGTACTTTAAATATTTGACAATGGTCACACCAACTGGTAGTCAAATATACCGGATTGACTGGTTGGGAGCAGCACGAAATGTTACCATAAAAGTCAAATGGGTGTGTTTTTATTTTATTTTTAGCCACAAGGGAGAGGAGCAATTGAAGAGTAATAATAATTCCACCAAAGTAGTTCACAGGTAACTAATAAGTGGTTATCCAGGGTATGTTGACAAGCTGTGATCCATCAATATTATGAGACTATGAGATGTCTAATATGGCACATAATGCTCCAGATATTCAGAGTTCACTGGTCAAGTTCGGTTGTTTCCTTAGCAATAAAGAAGAAATCAAAATGGAATAGTTCAAACAGCCAACGAAGAGCATTGTAATAGGAATGACTGCTGTTCATTCATTCCATTTCCAAAGTTATATTTAGCTGAGTAAAATGAGATGTTTGAGTCGATCTGCATCACTTTTTTTCAGACTAGTATGTGCGTCTCTGTAATGAGTCAAATCAGGACTGATAGGTGGGTCTCGCACGCACACAGATCCTTTCTTGAAACTGCATCTACCAATTTACAGCGAATGAGACTCAGCACACCACGGCTCTCCCCCAAGCATCACAAGACAGTCTGAGCAGCCAGCGTAGCGTATGGGGGCGGGGACGCATGCAGAAAGCAGAGGCAGAGATGACACAGCACCCCAGGAAGATGGAGAGCCCAAGCATGCAAAACAGAAATAATTACCAAGTGAGAAAGACGGGAGCAATTAAACAACAGTGATAAAAATATCAGAGGCATGGCAGAGAAAAGAAAAAATTGGTCATCTGACTCACATGAGGGTTTCTACACAAAGAACCCGCCTTCTTCTCCATCTAACACCCCTGTGGATATACTGACTAAAAATCCCACTTGGCTCTTTTTTCCCTTAAGCCTTTGGTTAAATTACTTCAGTCCCAGCCGCATATAGCAACGGAGGAAGGAAATGCACGGACCAGCACACAGCATAAGGAGAAAGGAAGAGAAAAGGGCTGGGTGGTGGAGAGAATTGAGCAGGGGGAGGGGCTGTGTGAGATCGCAGAACGATTCAGGCCACAGCTCCTGATTGGCTGAGAACACAGAATGCAGACCATGCGGCATGACACTCAAAGTCAAAGAAGACTCCCCCACAGTTCTGTGTCCCCCCCCCCCCAACTTTGTGTCCAGTGATTGCTGCTCCTCTTTCTTGTGGCCTACGTTTTTAACATCTCATGATCAAACAATTAGCAGAAGAAAATTTCATATTTAAAAGAAATTTTGAATCACAGTTCTAATCCAGGTAAATTACACTGGGAGCAAGCATTGTATTGATATTGTAACGATATTTGTAGTTCAAACTTACTAAGAAAATAAACCGTCAGCACAGACGGAGTTGTGATATCCTGTTTCACACAGGATGCAGATTACATGATATCCAACTAGACTAGAAGGAATTGGCCTCGTTTCAATGTTAGTCTGCTCTGATATTGATAAAGAGCAAACAAAATGATGTACCATGAACTGTGGACCCAGCCTGCTTTTGTTGACGATTAAATCCAACAGATTACAACCTTTACCCGACAGTTTTTACTTAATAATCAAATTACACCTCTTTTTCTTTTATAACACATATATGAGCATCTGCTGTGTTTTGCGTTGTTGGAAAAGTTATTTTTCTTTCTTTAAAAAAACACCGAATTAACTTGTAGTTGTAAAACACTACGTGTAGAAACTGGCCACTCACATGGACAGATATGTTTTGGCGACTACCTTTTCAAGGATTTCCAGAACTCTTGAGTTTATCTCTCACATTCAGATTCTGCTTTGGGCCTGTTAAACTGATATCTGCTTTGATTATTTGGATGTAGGCTATCTATAAGATAATAAAAACGAGCTGTATAAAAAAGATAGACATACAGAGGTGTAAGAATTTATATAAAAAGAAACATCTCACCAATTCAGAGACTGCCAAAAAAGTACAAGAGATAGTAATTCCACCAAGTGTAAAACAATAAGCTTTCCAATGCGCTGGGATTTAGGTCTGCCAAAATAACTAAATTAGAGGAAATGGGCAAAATATCATTAATAGCAATAACAGGTATTTTCCATCGCACCTTTCTCAAATGGCAGAGGGAAATTTTTATGTGTTTTAATGGTAAATTCACACTACTGCTGCTTATGTGTGAGGGAAACAGCTCCATAGACATTCCAACGTCAAATACAAAACATTTAAATGGGTTTAAACTAGAAAGTAATTACATCTATGTTTCCCCATTAGCCATACAGATAAACTTTAGTTTCTGGTCAGCTCATGGAGGCAGCATCACCGTTTATTATCTTTTACTAACGCAAATAACTCTTATGTCACAGCTCCAGTTAAAACTAAGACATTTATGGATTTACAACTAAATTAGCCGACGTTTTCGTTGAATGTGTTAGATACAAAACTTCCAAAACACTATTTTAAACTCCGATCATCCCTCAGTGTTGGGTGTGTGGGATACGTTAAAGGAAACCATCCTCCAAAAAACTGACCAAACGTTTCTCAGTGGCCTATGTTAGCTCACGTTAGCTGGAGAAGAAATTATTAGCAGATATGTTGACTTAAGTTATGTTTCTCTGTTTGACTGTCCGCTTAAAATGACTTAAATCTCCGACAATATAACGATTACCTTGACTTATACAGAGGCGTTGAGTTCATCTACTCTTGCAACAATCCATGGTTAGTTACGGTTACTTATTGCTCACTTTCTTCTTCTCGGTGTTAGACGACGGTGCTTGCAATTCATGCTGTAGCTATCGCCACCTATTGGCAAAAGTGGTTACTGCAATAACTTTCACGACGAGAAATAGAAAAATTGATCATTCTTTTTTAGATCAGTTTTCCTAAAATAAATGAATACATAACAAGATAATAAAAAAGTGAATAGATTATCAGCTTTTTATTCAATTCATATGGTCCTTCATAATCAAGCCTCTGTCCTCAGAATTTTGATAATAATATTAGGTCAGCCAGTGGTTCAAGCATGAATGTATTTTCTGTAATAAAAACTTTTTTTGCACATTCTTCATCTTCCTTAACAGTTTCAGATTATATCTTACTGGCCTCCTTTCAAACAGTTCTCTAGAATGAAAGGTAAAGTTAATTTTTTTTAAGTCCTAAGAGCTTCAGTAAAGACAGATACAGTTCTACACTTCTTGGTTCTTGATAGTTGTACCATGACCTAAATTTACACCACCATTTTTTTTTTTAAATCAGCAACACTTAAATTTGAAATTTGAATATTTATGTCACAGACACATATTTCATCAGTGTCTTCATTAACTAAATCAGCTTTGGAAAAAGTAAAAGTAAAAATTCTTACACCAGCAGCATACATAAACAAGCACATAGAAAAAGGCCTGTTTACCACTGTATTACGTGATTCCTGTTCAGAAACATTTTAAGAAATAGTTGGATTCTTGAAGAAAGAATCCCTTATTAATGAATGATAAAAGATTTCTGTTGCTTAGCATTCCATTTTGTCCTTCAATTATCAACAACTTTGTACTATAAATGCTCAATGCAGCATTGCAATTAGCACCAAATGCCCCCTGAAAAAAACAGATTCTGACTGGATGATAACATTTATTATACAGCAATGTTATTTGCAGACCCATCCATTACTGCCCTGCCGGCCTTGATGAAACAGTGCGAGGAACAGCATGCACACACAAAAACAAATTAGTCATTAGCCTGGTTTATGCCTGCATTAATCTCTCGGTGTACCGATCTTAACCAATCTTTCTACATTTGCTGCATGGCTTAGCTCAGAGCAACAATGCTGAACTGAAACACCCTTGAAGCCAGCCTGCAGCATTATATCATTAAGGAGTATTTTGGCAGACCAGACTGAAGATCAAAGGCGATCAGGCATGTTCAGTCAGGGCCTCTCGTCCATAAAAAGAATGCAAACTTTGGGTAAAAAAAAAGAAGTTTTCCTGCTGCCTGCTGATTCTGGTTACAAAAATGATGGTTCATAGCTTAAAATGACCTGGTTGCTGGTTTATAACCTCATAAAAGTTTAGCTTTAGTAGTTCTTTCTCCCTCCGGCCCTTAGACCTGATCAACCATTTAGAATCAGCAGAAGCACTAGTGTCCTGTAAACAGCACTGTAGATTGAAAGGTTTTCCCTCCGATGCAGCCCTCATATGCTGCTGGAATCTTATTACTGTGCTGCATTGCAGGGCTGTTTCCCCTACAACCAAACTGGGGTTGCATAAGAACTCTGGAATTGGGGACACCATTTTGAGGGGAACTGGGTGGAGGAGGACAGAGAAGGATTAGGAAAATACAAGTTGGGAAAGATTAGGCAAAAACCTATTGGATTGAGCTCCGAGGCAGAGAGGGAGAAAGAGCTAAAGAAAAAAACGGAAACGACTGGCTCCAGAACACTGAAAGACTGATGACTGGGTATGTGTGAACTGGAGCTTGAGCAGAGAAGGGGTAAGGGTGGGTGCGTGCCGGGGAATGAGTCACAGTGAAGGAAAGTGTGTGTTTTTGTGAGTATGACGCAGTAAAACGTGCACAGAGACCGAAATGCACTCCCTCTACCAGAAAGCCATGAGATTTAACAACAGACCTGCTTTACGATTTTATCACTGTGTGTTTGTGTCTGTATGCCCACTCATTGAAAGAGAATTAGAAAATTATTCAGAGGAAAGGCTCTCAGTCTGGGCAGTGCAGTCAAGTCTAAAGCTCAGCTTGTTACTCTGCAGGAGTAGCTGCTGTTTCAAATCACTAGCTGTCAACTGAAAATTACTGCTAAAGAATTCAGCAGTCAGCGAAAGTAGGCGTTTCTTAAGCCACAAACTCTGGGAGCTCTGCGATGTCCATGAACTCTTCTTTTGATTCCTAGATATATTTCATGGCTTTGAATAATTTACATTTGACATTTTTTTCCTTTTCTTTCTATGAAATCTTGTTTCTTGCAAATGTTTGAGAAAAATTTTCATTCCAGTGATGGTTTAGGTTTTGCTGTTTCTGTATTTTTTCTGAGTATTGCAAAGTCTGACCCTTGAGTGAACCTGTGAGGGTATCCACTCCAGGGAATGTACACCTGGATAATTCAGTTGTTTAAAAAAGCAGATGTTTCAGACCATTAAACTGTCAAATCCTCCTCTGGAAGCAGATGGAGTAGTGAGGAAACACACAGTTACCAATTTGATAATAAAACATGTGAAATTAATGGACAAGCTAAACTAATTTCTTGTGTATTTGTAAGTTTTGGTGTGCTTGAAATTTATATTGAGAACTTCTATTGTTCAGGTTAGAGAAATGGGATAGAATATAAAGGTTTCTTAATAGTTTGTATCTCACATCTTACAGTACTTTTGTATAGACGTTCAACTTGAAGAATATTTCCGGGAGAAGGGAGGAGGGGCAAGTGCACAAAGGCGTCGGTTTGACAGATCCTGCTCAGGACTTGTGACTGTGTCATGTGAATTTCCCACTGTGCAAAGACAGGACAAACGTGCCCCTTCTACTTCTCCAAAGTATTTCAGTGGATTCCTCCAGAAATAGACGCAAAATAAACAACTGTCACCTGCATCTGTGCCAGGATTTCCAAAGAATAGAAATGCCAAATTTTGAACGGTTAGATTTCCTCCCTTATGCCCATTTGTGCAACTATGATGCACCAACGAGAGATCATTTTCATTTCCTCCTTCTCTTTTTTTCTTTAAGTAAACAACACCCTAACATGCATGCTGTAACAGAACACTATATGTTACAGTCACACCTGATAATGAGTCACTACTACTGAAATCCAACCAAGAGAAGACTAATCTTGTTATGTCTTTGCATCGTCTGCCGGCCACTTGCTATATATTATACAGCAGACTTGTACCTGGTGCTTTCAGTCTTGAAATATAAAAAAGAAGGAAGAGGAAAACAGGTTACATGTGCAGACGATATTTTCCTTTACTGATACACCCTCTCTCTTTGTTTCTCCCTCAGTATTTACCGTAGAAAGTGGATAATGAGTTTTTTGGAGATAAGAACTGATAATGATTGGGTTGAGATTAGATTTTCTTTCAATCTGTTGTTTTTGTTTGCAGGTGTTGTGTAATTGTTTTACCCAGAGGAGGGAAATCCTGATACACAACTGGGAATTTATCTCACACTATTGCACTGATAAGCAACAATCTCCATCCCAAAATGCAGCACAAGGATTTTCATTTCTGCAGTCGTGTTGTCTGGAGGAATGAAATAGCAGCTCTACATTAAAAAAAAGTGGGTCAGACAGCTTTAATAATGCGTATTTTACAAGTTACAGAGGTCTTCTGAGTGCGTGCAGATTAGCACAACAGAAACATCTCTACTTTTCACGCAGAACTCCCTTGATGTCGGGGTTATTCAAAGTTGGTGCAACTATATATAGTGGTGATTAACATGGCGATGTTCAGAGTATATTATTGTGATTCTGGGGAATTCCCTCTGTTTCACATGACCTGAAGAGATCCAGCCTGCCTGCTAAACTCTGCAGCGCACTAGTCCTCGTTGTCCATAGGAGGGCAGCAGCGTCAGAAAAGTGCTGCTCTCTGCCATCATCATGGCTGCAACGGGAGCCAAGGTTTCTTTCAAGGGCAAACATCATATCTGCAAAGTCACATGTAAATCTGGGAGAGGCTGTAAAGGCGTTTTCAGCAGGAGATTTCAGAGAGGGAGGAAGTGCGAGAGCTTTGTCTAGACAACAGCTGAATGCCTATCACGCTGGCACCCTTTGACAATGTGATGTTTGCAAATTTTAAGGATCATAATGTTATTAATCATAATGACAGCAGCTAAGCTAAGGGTATTTCATACCAGAGATATGAAGATCGAAGCTACCCCTTAATGTCTTCTCATAAGTTCATTTTCTATCAAAACAGACTCAATTTTCTTACTATAGTGTTTCCTACTCACTGTGCTGATGTAAAAAATACCAGAAACATATGTTTTTTTTCAAATTTTGTTTACTTATGGTTTGCTGAGGTGAAACAGTGTTGAAAAATAAAGGAGCCAGAAGGTATTCATAAACCCTCCATCAACTGTACCTTTCTACCATCATCAAATATGGATGGACTCTTTGAGCATTCATATGACGTATTCACAGATGTATGAAGCACTGGAAAGCTCAACATCAGCATTTCTGTTTGTGTGTCTTTAAAACAAGACACAAAAGGGAGTCGGTGTGTTGTTGTTTTTTTCAATTTATCCATAAAAAAAAGGACACAATACAATAAACTAAAATCCATCATGGGACGAGAGACAGGGTAGCCTTAAGTGACGGCTTTTGAAAAATCAAACGGAAAAAATTCAAAGCTCTTAAAAAATATAAGATGATTAAACAAAAATGGATTTATAAGTACAAGAAATACAAAGTCATTTTGAAGAATCATATAAGACTACTGGTGTGGGTTTGGGTTGCTGCCCATGGCTTCCAGTCATTACTGCAGCAAACTGATGAAGCCGTTTTGTAGTGTGGAAGGTGTGCAGCATTTTTCATCATGTTGAGAAGATTTAGCAGCATTTCTCTTTGTACATTAGGTCCAGCACAGAGCTGTCTTGATTTATCCGCTTATTCGTTTTTTTTAAGTCGACAGTAGACTTGCAGAAGACATGCAACACTGATGCAACTGCTTAAGGAACATTGTTAATGCAAATGTCATTAATCCTCTCATCCATTCAATCGTAACTCATTCTTTCATTTGATCTTGGTTTTAACTGAGCAGAATGAAGCAGTTCTTATATAATTCTCAGTACAGACCCTTTGATCTTAGACAGTTATAAAAGAATCACATAGATCTCAGATGTAAAAATTAACAAAATAATGGTGAAAATACTTCACTCTATTTATTGTGCAAGAACAGTATTCTTGCAGGTTTGATTAATACATAATATTAATCCCAAACACAGTCAATATAGAAGAAATACTAAAATTAGTCTTACCTCCTTCATCCTTTTTATATTTGTGCA
Source organism: Menidia beryllina (assembly GCA_013363375.1). Taxonomy (NCBI): domain Eukaryota; kingdom Metazoa; phylum Chordata; class Actinopteri; order Atheriniformes; family Atherinopsidae; genus Menidia; species Menidia beryllina. Next base: position 1,795,796 of record JABUIW010000078.1, read on the forward strand.
AATATCTGGAGCCAGGAAACTTGGTCATTCACATAATCCACGTTGATACGTAACCCAGTTTGTTGCTGCTTCTGACTTCAAAAGAGCCACTTCTGGGAACCTTTTAGCTTTTGGCACAGTTACGAGGTATTTGACATGTTTTTAATTTTTTTAGGATATCTATGATGTAAAATGACTATTGAATAAAGTACAAGAGATTATATGATGCTAATTTTAGTATGACATGTCTAATCTTCAGAGAAGGAATATGTTTTTTCTCGCAGAGTTTAATTTGTGATTGTCCATACATGACATACACGCTGACACACATACACAGACAAGCCCATCCTCAGTGGACACAAGCCAAGAGGTGTTTACTGTGAGAATGCTCCATCAGCACTATCTCCATCACAAAAGGGATGGACGGAGCGAGGATTTGGATGACTGACTGATCATTACCTCGTTACCTGCATCCATTTACTGAACTGCTGACGCAGAGCCCCCAGCTCACTCGACTGGTGCCTGCATCGTTCAATCGATAGATAGATAGATAGATAGATAGATAGATAGATAGATAGATAGAT